>ML685801.1:0-161456 GCA_007922175.1 Pelusios castaneus
TCAACCTGGATTCTACTTATATATGCTTTTTAGTCTCTAATTTCATGTAGTCTATGTCTGCAATAAAAAAAAATCCATATTTATATGTAACTCACATATCTTTGTTGCATATTGTAAAGGAGAAAATGCAAATAGATCAATTGCCTCAGAAACTGAAGTGTTTTTAGCTGCTTGGCTCTCCTGCAGTTGGACTGTCAACAGCAACTTTTTCTGCTCTACAAATCCAAGCAGATATTTCCTCTTTTTCAGGGTCTCAATTCCTCACATTGAGCCACAGCACCAGTAACAAGAGGTCTGCCAGATATTATTCGCTGAGAAACCTTCACCATGGAAGTTGCAGAAATAAGATTCTTTCTACCCATCTTTCCTTCTCACGTTCTGTCATCCTGAGTTCTTTAGACTATATGAACCAGGTTCTGATCTCATTTATATTGGAGTAAATCTTGAGAAACTCCACCAAGGATTTAGGCTGGATAAGCACCACTATAACTGAAATCAGAATCTAACCCTATATATACAGAGACCCCACCCCCTCACACACACACATTAAAAGAAGACTATTTAGACACTTAATCTCCTGGTGTTACTTCTGTGTCCTGAATGAAACAGAGGTTTTGTGGAAAAAAGCAGCACATAACCATTTAATTAGAGAGTATATTGTAGTGCATATCACAAGGAAAGAGAAGTAAGATTGTGCAGGAAATCATAAATCTTGCATTTCGTAACTTTCAGGTGTTTGACTTTGCAACCCAAATAGTAATTTTAATGCATTTTAATGTGCTTTCCTAAGCTTTTTTGTTTTAATAGGAAACAAAAGAATACCATGTTATATTCTGTCCCAACTACCACCACCAAAATCATCATCAGGCTTGAATCCTAATTTCTCAGTACAAGCTTGAACTACAGCCTAACTACAGGAGCTAGTAACAGGAGAAGGCTGTTATCCCAGAATGGGACAGAGGCTATCAGGTGCTCTGTCTAGAAGGTGTCAGTTGGGCAGCCAAACTGAACCTGTTTAGTTTCACCATCCCCCAGAAACTGAGGGGAGGAGAGAGGGAGATCTCTGCCTCCAGGAGGGGAATGGACCACTACCGCCATCTTCTGCATGGGAAGTAGAGAGGACGCAGCTTGGATCTCTATTCTCCCATTTCACATCCAGTACAGCTGTTCTATCAGTCCCATGGCATTCCCAGTGCACCAGGATACTGCTCCAGCTTTGGCAGTGGTTTGGCCTAAGAAAGTTCATGTTCAGTTATTAACTTGGCAACCTGTCAAAATATTCCCGTGGAACAAAAATGAGAGCTGGAAATGGGGATTTTCAACAGTTTAATATTCCAGCAAAAGTCATATGGAAATTCACTGGACAAAGAAAGGCATTCTCCATCCCAAATGTATATGAAAGTGGAGTTCTGGGGGAGTTTCTCCAAGAAAATGTTGAAAAAATAGAATAGAAAATGTTAGGCCACTGAAATATAGGGGTTGAAACCAGCTCCTACTATATATAGTGATCCCTCTTAGACCACTAGAATGTGGCCACGTCACCAGCAACAGTTTCTAGTGAGGAAGTGAAAAAATGAAACTACAAGAAGAGGATCTTTAACACAAAAACATTTGGCATTTGGCTAGGCAAAGGGTGTGCCAGACAATCTACCACCCTCAGAAAAACTTCAGTGTGCCATCCAACCTCAGCATAAGCCTAGGGTGCTAGATCTGGCTCAGGTGCCTGTGACAGGCTGCTCCCCAGATCCAGTCTGGTGTGCTGCTATGACCCCTCAACCCCCACTCATGAACCCCTATTCCCCCCACCCTGCCAGGTGACCACTCACTCCTGAGACAGTCCACACCAGCCACCAGTGTGTAATTGGTCCCAGGCAGTGGGAGTAAATCCACTAGCCACATAGGCGTTGGTCTCCAAGTGAACACCCGCAGCCCCAGATACCACTGCCTTATAGGGATTGGGACCCACTTCCAATCACCATAGTCTCAAATCTGACCATTTAACAAAGAAGTGGATTGTGCCCAGCCTTCCACATCCACACCCTCTAAAGACCACACAGCTTTAGATAAAACAAATACTAGTTAATTGGTCAGAGTACGATTTCAAGTGAGAAAATGACCAATCAGGGCAGAATCATACTATGAATGAGTCAGGAGTGACCACTATCAAATAAAAGGTATAAACTGCATGCTAATCTAACATCTCTACTGAAACTGACCTCACAGTCCAAGATTATGCGCAAGGTGTTTGGCTGTTCGGTGTTTTACAGCCATTCTCTGCCTATTACAAGGCAGGGCCCAGATCTTGCTTGAAGTTGGTTGCAAGATGGAGTATCCCAGGCGAAAGCCTGCAGCTTCTGTCCCAAACAGCCTGTGTCTTTGTTTTTTAAACTCCTGACATGATGCTGCAACAGAAAGCCGCAAAAGAGCTTGGTTACAAATACATGCTAAGAAGACTATCTTCCATTATTTCCGAGTTGAGATGTAGAGGAAAGTTACCAAGAGTCACTAGAATTACTACGTCCAACGCCATTATGCTACCATATTTCTAGCACAACAACACTACTTCAGGAGCACACTGCTTCAACTTCACCTGTTTCCAAGACTCATGGGGTTATAGCTTCAAAAAGATATCCAACAGACCTACCTTTTCCATGGCATGTGGTGAATCAGAAACATCATTCCTCCACTTGGACCATTCCATGGCACCATCCACTTCACCACCTGTCATAGTTCATACTGGGAGGAAATGTCCAAAGAAATATAAAACCAGAAGTAAGAAACCAGATTCCAGACATCCTGCACTATACACTGCATAGGACCACTATCTAGGCCCTGTTCAGAAGCAGATAGTACAAAGCAACACAAACAAAAGCTGATGCCGAACATCTCAAGATTTGCTGCTAATAATAAGCAATACAGCACTTTATCAGCAATTAAGCACCCCAATAAATCTGCATCACCAAGACCTGGCTGGATGACACCACAACTCCTGTGCTAAACCACCGTGTCTCTTTAGGATACTCAGTACATCATAGAGCTGGAGAGAACAAGAAGGCAGATGGCTCAGTATTCATTCTCTCTGCACACATTAAATGTAAGAGTAGTAATTCAGGTAAGACAACTTCATTTGAATTCATTCATCTGACAATACAAGCCAGAGCCAAAGCAAACTCATTTTACATTCATTTACAGGGCATCACAGACTAAACAATTAATAAAGGAGCTCACTAAGGCTTTGTTAGTAATGGGTGGTAAAATATCCCATCTTGTCATCCTGGGAGATTTCAATATGGCCACAGATGCAAAAGCCCCCATAGCTGTACGTAACCTTACTGTATCTGAGCACAGCCTACCACCCACAATGGGTCAGTATTTGGACAAGATCAGCTCATGTGCAAAGAACAGTTGGCTAAAGCAGAACCTGAACAAAACAGAGGTGATGCTGGTAGACACAGAGAAGAATTTTGAAGAGTCTGAAGCTACGGCATAATCTCCTTGTTTGAAGATATATGCCCACAATTGGTCAATTTAGTCTATAGTCTAGGAGAACTCTTGGATCCCTTGCTGACACTAAGCAACACCTGCAATAATGCTTTCTACCAGCTAGGAGACACCTGATGTATGATGACCTGGTTTCAGTTATTCATATCTTTGTCACCTCTCATCTGAACTACAGCAATGCAGTACATCTGAGCATGAAGGAAACGTCAAGCAGTGCATCTTCTCAGCAAAACAGGACACCACAATCTCATCAGATCTGTCTTCCTGTCTCTACACTGGCTTCCCATGGAATTTCAAAACAAGTTGAAGGTCTTGATCCTTATCTTTCCCCCCTGACCTGGGGACAGGGTCTCTAGAAGAGCAGTTAAAGCTGTAGGATGAAGACTGTGGTTGACAACTGTGCTACAATAGGACTTTCTGCAATAAGGGTAAAAGCTCTTCTGTGCAGAATGCAGGCATTTTTGGGGGACTACTCCAAGACTGTGGAATGAACCAACCTAAGTCCTACCAAACCATGACACGTCACTGCACATTCTTCTTTTCCCATGGGGAGAGGATGAGAAAACAAACAATGTATGCTGGATGTTGGTTACACTGGTGAATGCAGATACCATGGTGATGAATACATTATAAAAATGTATATGGGCTAGAAAATTATTGCTTAATCGCCATTGTAGATTTGGTGACATGGATAAAAATGGATGCTGGCATAAAGCAACGAAAAACTGTGGCTGGATTACTTCTTTTCTCCCATAAATTTATTTATTTTCGCTCAGACTGCTAAGTCTGCTGTTCTGACAGTTGCTGACAACATGTTTTACTATATACTCACTTGTCATTTTGAGACCCTCTTTGTGATTAGGCAAACTACTATCATTGATTATGTCTACGATTAGAAAGTTAAGTCAACCTTATTAAGTCGACTTAGAGAATCTACACTAGACTCTCTAAGTCAAGTGGCTAGGTCGATGGAGAGCTGAGACTCCGGGGACAAGTGAACGTCTTCCTTGTCCCTGGAGGGAGTCCATTCTCCCCGGTGGAGCTGCAGCTCCCTTCTACCGGGGAGAAGGGCTCCTCCTAGCTCTAGGATGACCTAGGGCACTTAGTTCAACTTAGGGCTACTCCCCATCTACACTGGATTAAGTCGACTTAATAAGGTCGACTTAACGCTTAAGGAATCACTTAAGTTGACTTAATAAACACCCAGTGTGGACAGGGAGTAGTTCAGGTCGACTTAAGCCTCCTTAGATCGACCTAACTTGTAAGTGTAGATGCACCCATTGTTAGCAAGAGTATCCATGTTGTAGGGGTCTAACATGGAATTGTAAGTTCTTTAGGGCTGGGACTATGACTTGCTATGTGTTGATACAGTGCCTAATTAATATATGTCTGTGGGAGGATATGTATTAGAACATAAACTATTCTTCAGAAGTAAAAATGTATATTAATTGAGGAACAATCAGTATCTTTTCTTCTTTGTTAACCACACATCTGTTACACCATACTTTTCATGTAAAACAAAATGGGAAGTGGCTGAATTAGTCTGACTCATTTACACCAAGAAAAAAGATCTCTTTAAAAGAAAAGGAAGCTCTGCATCCACACCCATCACATGGTAGATAAAGCAACTGGCTGTGTGCAAATAAGGGTGTAAGTTACTTTACGAGAAAGGTCTGGTCTACACTACGTGGTTAGATTGTAGCTGCCTTGCATTGACCAAGCTCTGGAAGTGTCTTCACTTAAATTTGGCTCCTGCTAACATAATTTCCTCTCTATAGTGACTTGGCAAATGCCACCTCCCCAAGTAGCGCAGAGTTATGGTCGATGTAGTCAGGTTGACACATTGTCATTGTCGACACTCTTGCTTATGTTGACTGTACCTGGCTTTCAGCAGTCATTACACAATGCTCCATGCTGATAACACAATCAATACAAGCATTCCTGGTGAGGATGCACACCTCTGACACAAGGTGACAAGTGTGCACAGGCATTCACAAGTTATTTAATAACTGCAGTGACTGTTCATGAACAATTTCATTATGTAGATATGGCCTCAGGCCCAGCTCAGGAGTTAATGGCCTAAATACCTTTAAGAATCTGAGCTCTTTACAGAAGAGCAGGAATAATAATATATAACTGAGAACTAGTCCTACAAATATGGCTAAAATATTATTAAATGAATCGAGTTTTCTGCATTTTATTTTTTTAAAAAGGAGGAAGACTAGATTACCTGAATTTGTTCAGAATTTCTCAACATATTACAGAAAACTGACATTTTAGGAATACAAAATTGTCCCATATTAAATGGCTAAAATGGTCATATGAAATTAAAAATAAAAATTGCAACAAAACCCAAAAGCACTATGCTTCATCCAGCTCTATCTGCTCTACTAATACAACTTTTTGGATGATGATCCTCTTGTTGGCTAAGGGCCACAGCCGCAAAATTTAGATCCAAATTTTCAAGAGTTCCACCCACAATTCAAGAGATATTCACAGCCAAGATTTTGGTTTGGGTTGGATTGGCTTGGGTTGGTTTGATTTGGTCCATTATATAGATAGGACCTGGCCATTCGATTCAGATTCTGAAGCACCTCCAAGTCTGAGGTCTGGGACGGCATTTCAGATCCAGAACTTTGGTTCAGATACGTCTCCAGCTCAAAGCTGTGCCTTTAGTTTGTTCTAATTACAATATATCTCATGCAAAAATACCTTAGCATTAATTAAGTAGTCAAGTTGAGAAATCAAGCTTTCTAAAGCCAGGCAGTTCCGGAAATTAAGGATGAGCACTCTATCTTTTTTCAAGTCACTGCACTGTCACATTTTAGAGAATTTTTCACACAATTGCCCCATTTCCCAAATTTTTAGTGTCCCATGAAAACCTCAATTTTTGAGATTTAACAATTTTGCTTCCTATTTTTTATGTCTTGCTCCTTTATTTAAAACCTACTGCACAGCCCTAAAATTACTGCTAAAACAAGAGTCTTCTCTAGTTGTAAATCCTACGATTGTGTCTCTAACACTGTAACACACAAAAATGGACTTTCCTTTAAAAAAGTGACAATGAGCTTCATTCTCCAGAGCTTTGTGCCTGGTGTAATCATTTACATTTATGCAAAGTGAAGGCAAAGTGGGTGTAAATATAAAAGGCTGCCATTATCATTTGCCAGCTTATTTCCAGAGTTAATTTTACAGGTTTATACCAGCTTGTGGTTCTTGAATTTCTAAGGGCTAATCTACCTTAGAAATGCTCCAGTGATGCAGCGCACCTCTGTAGTATGTCTGGAGAAGATGCTCTAAGCTGATGAGCGGGAGCTCTCTCATCATTTTGATTCCTACGCCTCAATGACAGGCAGTAGCTGTGTCAGTGGGAGAAACTCTCCTGCCAAAATAGTACTGTCTACACTGGTGCGTAGATCAGTGTAACTTCTGTGTAACGTTGGTGTTACATCACTCAGGAGTGTGGATCATTCACCTCCCTGAATGACATAAGTTATTCTGAAGTAAGTGATAGTGTAGACAAATCCTAAAAAAGCTAGACCAGGTCTCCTCCTAGGTTTTGCCCCAAAGATGGAGGTGACCTAGCCACCATCCCCTCAAAACTTTGGGATGGGAGGAGTCTGAGTAAATGACATATCTACAGCTACAAGTAGGAGTGTTTCTGGGGCCTTCTAGGAGTGAGTAAGGTAAATTTTTAAAAGGCAAGCTATCTATATTAGAGATAGATCCATCGATAGCCGTCCTCCACACCAAAATGTTGCTGCCAAAATCATATTTCTTTTTTGTTGCTTAGACCATGTCCCCACTCTTGGAGATAACTTTACTGTTCCTCACAATGCTGTCAAACATTTTTCCTTTTAGGACGCTATATAGCTCACTCTCACCTACTCTATTTTTCAACTCAGTTTTTCCTGTCAAATGAGTATGGCACATACTTTCCTTTGAATAACTCAGATTCTGGATAAAAGCCCTGTATGAAAGCTAAAAGATTTTATCCTGGTGGTGTTATCTGCTAGGGTGTCTTTGATCCATAGGCAATTACAGACCTCACAGAAGCCAGCTTTCTTTCAGGGTAAAGGGAAGGAGCAATTAAGTGCTTCTGTGTAGTAAAAAAACGGAAACAACCTATGCTCCCTCTCACAGCATGGAGCAACAGAGCAAGGCCTGAACAGAAGCTGCACCATGCAGTCCTAGAGGGCGTTCCCTGAAGGCTGATTGCAATTACAGTGGCTGGGCATTGATTTGGTTGCTGCTATCTGTCTGTGCATGAAAGGAACCAGACAGTAAACATTCTGTCAGAAAAGCACTGGTGACTGTTAGGGAGGCGCTGAGAGAAAGCCAAAGGAGAGACGTTCTTTCGGGTACAGGGCTGGCTACCAAGTACGCTTGGACTTCTGAATACGGAAACTGCCTCCTGTTGTTTGTTCCTACTCTGTTCAGGGAAATAGGGCTTTGTGTACAATAAACAGGATTGCACCGAAGAAATACCCAAGTAATATATCCAGTTTCAATTCCTGACAGACGCAACCTAGCAGGGCTCCACATATAGACTAACTGCTTTGGCCAAGGGGCAACAGTAGTATTATTGTTATAATCTCTGACCTAGTCTTCTTTCATGTTCCCATCTTCTCTCCTAGTCTTCTTTCATGTTCCCATCTTCTCTATCCACTCTGCCAAATTCAGAGACACCTTTTTCAATACCTCTTTCCATCCCCATCTGTGACAAACATCTTTGTGTTTTCTTCCATATCACTATTGTTGGCTGTATTTTGTGCTCCACCCAGAAAGTATGGATGAGGTGTCCCCCTCTTCCCCCCAGTCTCATCCTTTATAGTGGGTATAAGGGCTCGTGTGCTGTAAATGTACCATAAATGCCACAGATCTGGCTGGGGATGATGCCTTTGGGGCAGGCAGTACAGGTGACAACTATAAGGATCTCATCTGAAAGTCCTAGACCTGGCAAGTGCTAGTTTCAGAAGCAGTGAGTGACCAGGTTGGGGCTACAGCATGCAAAGATCCAGGCAATGCACATGCGCTTGCGGGGCAGTTAAGTAATGCCTGAAAACAGCCCAGAACTGCAATATTGCAAAGGTTGCAATTTAAAGTTGCCTGAGGGAGTGTGAATTCTAGGCTGGGCCCTAAGGGGATAAAGCTACTGGGAGGTATAATTCCAGCACTTAGGGATCTGAGAGTACAGGTCTAAAACCCAGGATTGTTGGAGGGCCTGGACCTGTGACACAGCTTCATTGCCGTTCAAGGAGATGGGCAGGGCACTTGCTCTCTAAACCTGCAAGGTTAGGTGTCACAGGTTGTCTACTGGCACACTCAGGCCTGATGCCACCTCATAGGTTCACATTCACTACTTAATCTAGGAAATGAGATTGGTGAGTTGTCTAAACAACTTTATAGAGTTCTTGGTGATGATCTTGCCTGCCTTCTATATGCAATTCTATTTCTGATTTCTTCTTCTCGCTCCTGCTCTGTGCTTAATATTTGTCTCTTTCCAGTTCCTGCCCTTTCATTTTGCTCCTGACCATTGGCTACCAATCCTGGCCCTGGCTCAACCCGGGCTCAGGCATTCGATATCCGAACCTGTCTCCAATCCTCAGCTTAGATTCCTTGTTCTGACTGCTCCTCAATCCCCCTAGCTCTGATCCCCACTTCTGCTCTCTGACCTGGACTCCTGCTCTGTCTACTAGACTTGACTCCTGCTCTGATAGATAGAAATTTCCAGAGGGGTAGTTGTGTTAGTCTGTTGTACAGCAAAAAACAAGAGTCCTGTGGCACCTTATAGACTAACAGATTTTCTTCTGCATAAACTTTCGTGGACTATAGCCCACTTCGTCTAGAATTCCTAGACATAAAATATATAATCATTCCCAGCAAATTACTACTTTTCTATTGATACCAAACATGACATAGTTCTTAAGGATTATAACATTTATGAGATATGAATAGAAAATAATATCATAAATGCTTCCCTAAATCCAGACAGCATCACACCCTGCCCACATGCCCTGCCAGGGTCCCTGTCCTCCTTTGTTCCATTGCACACAAGGGGTTCCCCTCCCCCACCACCGTGGACCTGCCCAAGGTCTCCCTAGCCCCTAGAAGTCGACCTAGGTGTCCAGTGTGGACGCTCTAGGTCAACTTTGTAAGTTCCCCCTTAAGTGACTTTAATTTTAAGTGTAGACACACTAAGTTGACTTAGTTAAAGTCGACTTAAAATTACAGGTGTAGACATAGCCGAAATGTCCTCCCGTTGACTCAGCGCTACGCTACTTGTCAGGGTGGTCTTCAGAGAATGACTTCCTCATTGACTGAGAAGGTCTTCACAGACAGATTTAGCAGTGGCGGCTTTGTCGCTTTTTCCTCAGGAGTTTTAGCTCCATCTGGCTAGAGAGGTGAGACATTTATCCACAAGCTAAAGAAGATTTCTCAGAGGTCTTTTCCAGTTTACATTGTTACCTGCTTTTATAAAACATCAGAGATGTATCCAAGAGGGGAATGTCAGGTGAGTAATGTTCCTGAAGACAAACATTAAAAAAAAAAGTTCAGTACTTCTTTATGCCATGTTCAAGAAGGGGACGATAAAGCACTCCTGGCTCTTAAATGCAATGAACAACCAGCATTATGTACTTTAAATAAAGACTTCATGCTTAATTCAAGAAATATAAAATGTAATATCTCCCAATTGGTTTAGATGCCTTCATAGAAGAAGGGAAATAACTGCAAAAGAAAATAGACCTTTTTACTTGTGTAGTGAAGAAATATGATCTAATTTTTGTTCAAGGATGAAAAAAAATAAGAAACTTACTATAAAGGCAAGAAAAGCCCAGTTTTTTCTCACTTTATAGTCCCATAATAAACAAACAATAATAATAATAATACCTGGTGCCAGGGCTGTCCTTGAGGGGGGCTGAACGGGGCGATCGCCCCAGGTCCTGTGGTTACATGGGCCCCATGCTATCCTGCTCCCAGCAGGGCAGTGCGGGGCCTGTGCCATGCCCCTCCCTCTCCCCAAGGCTGCGCTTTCCCCTGCTCCCTGCTGCCTTTGGCAGCAACCTGAAAGCAGCAGGGTGGGCCAGGAGCGCTTCCCGTGGCCCCTGTGCCGGCCCTCCTACCTGTCCCCAAGGTGGAGCAGGCAGGCCCAGAGGCTGGGCAGGTGTGCAGGGCCCAGCCTCTGGGCTGGCCTACTGCAGCCTGCCCCACACCCTTCACCATGGCCACAGGTCCCCGGCTGGGGCGGCAGTGGCGGCCTCAGCCAGAGCTAGCTCGCAACTGCAGCTGGGGCCAGTTTCCGGCCAGTGGGCGGCCTTGGCTTCCTGGCCCGAGGCTGGCTCCCTGGGGGTGACTGGGGTTCCTGGGGGTGGAGCGGGTTGGCCCACCATGCTCCCTACCAGCATGGGGGGTGGGGGCCCTGCCTAAGACAGTTGGCCTGGTCTCCACTCCCCACAAGGGACAGCCCTGCCTGGTGCTCATATAGTGCTTTTAAACAGATATGAGTGAATGTACATTGAAAACAAGCTATTGCTGCAAGCAAGGCTTCCCACCAGGTGGAGAACTTTCTCCTGCAATTGAGAAAACCATGATCACATAATACACACTCCTCTGGCCTGGTCTACAATGTTGGCAAAATCTGCCGCAGTTGGTAGGAGTTATACATGCTACACCGAATACCTTGTGCAACTCTCATCAACTTCGTAACTTCTGTTTAGTGTGCCATCTCCACTGTGCTGTGGCCTCAGGAAATGCATAGCATCGATACTTTTGGGGAAGGTGGCTTTAATAGATCAACTTCCAGCTTGATTGAGTAGGTCTTCACTTCCACTCAATCGATTCAGTGATATCTGCCTGAAGCTGGAGAATTTGCCGCCATCCGTGTTGACATACCCAGAGTGTAATGGGGAAATACAGATTTTTTTCTCATTTGGAATGTTACTTTTCCTGTGTCATAACCTTCACAGGTAAGCATAAATCCTTTCCACTCTTCGGCTATGTCTACACTTGCACTTTTAAGTCAACTTAGTGCATCTACACTTAAAATTAAAGTCAACTTAAAGGGGAACTTAAAAGTCGACCTAGAGCATCCACACTGGATGCTCTAGGTCGACTTTGTGGGGTTAGGGGGACCTTGGGCAGGTCTACGACGGCGGGAGGGGCACCCCCTGTGTACAATGGGGCAAAGGGGTACAGGGACCCTGGCAAGGCAGAGCCCTGTGTGTGATGCTGTCTGGATTTAGGGAAGCATTTATGATATTATTTTCTATGGATATCTCATAAATGCTATAATCCATAGGAACTATGTCATGTTTGGTATCAATAGAAAGGTAGTAATTTGCTGGGAATGATTATATATTTTATGTCTAGGAATTCTATTTCAATTAGAAGTTAAGAATTTGATGTTATATCCATACTTTAACTTGTGCCATTCTGGACAAATGCCTTAGACGGGAGGGTATGAACAACCATTGTCTCCTTAATGTTAAGGAATCTGCCAGGTGATATGGTCCCAGGGAATAAGCTGATGAGCCATTAAGGACACAATGGTTGTATTCTTTATGTCCTTAATGGCTCATCAGGATACTCCCTGGGACCATATCACCTGGCAGATTCCTTAACATTAAGGAGACAATGGTTGTTCACATCTGCCTCCCCCAAATCTGGCACTGAACTGCTCTCCAGGGCTGCTGTAACTGGCATTGACTGACACTATCATCCTATCCAGAGGGTAGCATGTTCTAGCTCCGACCCCTCCCACACTGGCATGCCTGGATCCTCATCCTCACATAGCATTTTTCATCAGTGTCTCTGAAAGGAGATAATTTCATTCCTTCCATTTTAAAGGAAACTGAGGTACAGAGAAATGAACTGACTTGCCCAAGTTAACCCACCAGGCCTATGGCAGAGCCAGGCAGACAATCCAGGTCTCCGGAGTCACAGTCCAGTGCTCTTACCACTAGGCCACACTGCTTCCTACTGTCAGATTTCAGTGTTGCAGGAACTAGTCCGGATTAGGGACATTGGTATTGTGTTTCAATGTACATTCTACTGCTGAAAGTAGACCTTTCAATTCTCATATCTTCTTATATCATACATACAGGGAAACATTATCTGGGGCAGATCCTTAATTGGTGTAAATCAGATTTGCTAAAAGAAAAAAAGAGACAGCTCCTTTTACTGCATTCCAGTATCTAGCTTCTAATCAGCCCTTAGGTGCAATAAAAAGATAAGATATGAAACTCTGTGCCCTTTACCAAAATTTCTCCTGAGGGTGTCCCCCCCTGCGGGGGGACTGGGAGTTGAGAACCAAGGGGCTGAGGCAGCTGTGTTCCCTGCGGGAAGCAGAGACCCCAGGAAACAGCCTGGTTGGGAGCAAGAAGCCTGGACCCTGGGAAGCAGCCAGCTTGACGTGGGGAACCTGGGGGCAGCCCTTTATTCTCCTACACCCCCCACCCATTTTTTTTGTCAATGTCATTGTTTTAGCACAGACCCATGACAAGAAGAACAATCAACAACATATGTAAATAACTCATTGTCAGCGTGGACACTGCATCATTCTAATTACACCGACATAAGCCCTGTGGCTCTCGTGCAGGTGGAGTTATGATGTCAGGGTAGTAAGGCCCTTCCAATGGTGCGAGTAAGCCTGTGATGTGTGCACTGACATAATTAAGGTCAGAGTAAGCTGCCTTATGTTGACCTAAAGCTACAGTGTAGGCCAAGCTTATCAGTCATACGCTGCCCAGTCTCTCAAGCAAAGCTGGTTCTAGGAACATGCGATCCATGTGTCTGCAACTGGTGCTCTATTGTGTACCTTACACAGCAATGAGGCAGGAGTTGCTCAGACCAGGGATCTGCACAATTTTAAGCAGGCAGGCAGTAGTAAGTATTGATGGCTAAAGTACCGAGACTTGAAGCAACAGCCATAAAGTATCAGAGGGCTAGCCGTGTTAGTCCAGTTCAGCAAAACAAACAAGGACTATGTCTACACCAGCAATTTAGGTCAACTTAAGGACCCTTAAGTTGACCTAAATTACTCCATGTCCACACTGGGCTTTCATTAAGTCGACTTAAGAAATTCCTTAAGTCAACTAAATAATTACCCCTCCTTAGGTCGGCTTAAGTCTTAAGTCGACTTCTTAAGTCGACTTAAGGACGGTGTGGATGGGGAGTAGCCCTTAAGTTGACTTTATTAAGTCGACATAATGCCAATGTTGATGCCTATGTCCAATGTTAAGTCGACTTTATTAAGGAGCCACTTTGTTAAGTCGATTTAATAAGGTCGACTTTAAGTCGACTTAAAGTTGACCTTATTAAGTCGACTTAACAAAGTCAACTTATCTTTTTCTAGTGTAGACATACCCAAGGAGTTCTGTTTTATGGGAGGGAAGCCAACAGAAGCCATAGACTAGATAAGGAGGCAATAAGAAATTCATGGGAGGGGGTGATATAGGAACAATGGGGACAGTTTAAAGCTGGGAAAATCTTGTGGAGAGAGGGGAGGAGTGAAAATCACCACCTTGAGCTATTTTGGGCATATTATTTGACTATAACTAAGAGCTCTACTGCCCTCTTGTAACCATGAACAATATTCTACCTGCTCATAATTATAATTGGCAGAGAATTCAGAGGCTAAACTTCTTATCAGGTGTGTGTAATCCTGTTGTTGTTTACCAGTACTACTACTAATAATACTATTTTTGCATTTAGAAAAGCAATGGGGTCGACCTTGAGTACCACCTGCAGAGTCACAAATATCATGTATGATATATTAATATATAGTCCCTCACATAATAGTTAGGGGCTAAATCAAACATTTAAACTTGTGTTTTCTCCTGGGATTCTGAAATTCAGAAATGCCAGCACACAAGAAAGCTGAATTCCATTAAGAGGGCTTGTGATGTGCTAAAGAACATGATACATACTTCCCATACTTGCTGGACAGATAAAGGCTATTAATGGAGGACATGAACCCAATCCAAAGCCCATTGAAGTTAATGAAAAGTCTTTCACTGATGTCACTGGGCTTTCAATTAGGCCTACGGTGAGTTAAATATTTTAAGATGAAGTAGAACAAATCTAGGAAATTTCTAGAATATTTGATCATATTAGGGAATCCATATGCTTGACTTGTTTACATTTGTAAACAGCACAAACCACTCTTCAGTTCCTCATGACTGGCGCTGATGGTCTGCTAAGGGGAAACCAAAGACTAGAAAAAAACCAGGGGATTTTCAAGTCAGGACAGAGATGAAGTGGAAACAGGGGTGTACGTTGAGCTTACTAACTGCTTACTTTCACTCTGCCTGGATCTTGCCTGTGCTATTTAACACTCACTTGTATGCTTTCTAAGCACTTTCATGGGCCAATTTAAAGAAGCAAACCACAGCTGTCTTGGTAGAGTGACAGGGAACTCACAGAAAGGGTACTTTATAAATTAACATTTTTATTTCAAATTGAATGACAGATCTTTTTGAAAAAGAAAACAATTTTATCTCTGTCCTTTACTACAGTAGATTTAAGTCCAATCAGTGCTTTTAATACTCTGAGAATAGATTTCAATGTCCTCTTATTTATTTATTTTTGCTCTTGAAGGCATTTAAATTTGGCTTTCTTCCTGGGCTGTGATGTCCCATTGCTGTGCTGAATTTTCTTCTTAATGCTAAGCTTGGCATTTTTAGACTATTCACTGCTTTCATTATTATTGATTCTGCACTGCAGAAGAAAAGAGAATTTTAGCTATTAATCAAAAGTATGCATGTAACATTTTGTTTGTTTCTTCAGAATTTGTTTCTTCAGAATTGTTAGTTTCATATATACTTCAAAAAAGTCAGGAGACCAGGGAATTTCTGGAGATTGTACTCATGTGGATAGTGAAGTCACATTATTGTGTGATTATTATGTGATTTTTGCACTCATTCATTCTTTGTTTGTCTCTGTGTGTGTGGTTCTTGTTTTCTTCTTCCAAGTTAAGGAGAGCCAGTCATATTTCCTGTGAAGGATATTTACTGTGGTGCTGAATCAAACAGAGACAATAGCTTAAGAGCAATATAGAGTACTTACTGGGGTCCAGGAAACCTGACTGATTGTTAATCTATCTCATTGTGTAACTTGATAGTATTTTTAGAACCATCCCTTTCCCCAATCAAAGAGGTCAGAAGAATGACGGTAACTAAATACAATTCTATTTTAGTGCAATTTGAGATGGACAGAGTGAGATATGACTTGTGTTTTTGTAGCAATTTATTAGGTTTGCTTGGATGAACCACTCTAAGGCTATGTCTACACTTGAAAAGTTAAGTCAACTTTATAAAGTCGACTTAATACGGTCGACTTTAAGTCGACTTAAAGTGGACCTTATTAAGTCAACTTAACTGAAGTGCACTTAACTTTTCTAGTGTGGACGTGGCCCCTTTTCGACCTTATTAAGTCGACTTAATGTTTTAAGTCGACTTAAAAAGGTACACCAGGGCATTATTCCGCGTCTCCACTGGCTTAAATTGACTTAATAAAGTCAACTTAAGTGCTGGTTCGAATTAAAATGAAGTGTTATTAATTTGAACTAACTTTTCCATAATTCGACTTACGGAGCAGCTTACGTCGAATTAAGGAAAGGCCAATGTAGACGCAGAGTAAATTAAGTCGACTTAAGCCTTCTTAAGTTGACTTAATTTGTAAGTGTAGACACACCCTAAGAGTTATCTGAAACAGACTGTATAGCCTAGTAGTAAGAGAAAAGGACTAAGAAGCAGAAGATCTAGATTCTGCTCTCCTCAGTGCTACAGAATGACCTTTGGCAAGTCATTTAGGTCCATCCAAATTTTGAAAAGTGGCTTCTATTTTTGGATGCCTCCACTTTTGGAATCCCACCTTTTGCCAGCTAGTGCCTGATTTTCAAAGGTGTTGAACATGCAAACTTTCAATTGACATCAGTTCTTGAAACTCAGTGGAAACAGAAACAGCATCAGGCAAAATTAAAACAATTGTGGAGGAGAAGCTGCCAAATAACTTCAGCAGACTTCAGGAAAAGAAAAGCTTGGAAGGAAAGTAAGCCCAGTCCAGTAGGAATTCCAAAGACTCATGGAGGAAATGGCCCATGCCAACATATTTGTCTCATTTCCCACTCTGAAAGAATCTGTGATGTTTGGGGGCTGGGATTAGCACAAGCCACTTCCAAATGGAATGTCTATATTGCAACTAGAAGTGAATCCCTCCCCCTCGTTGCCCCCCAACTCAGGTAGACAGGTTTTGTTAGTGGAGCTTACACTAGAACATTAAAAACAGCGGTGTGGACGTTGTGGGCACCAGTAAAGGCTCAGGCTATTCACCCAAGCTCAGATCCACTCTACCCCCTGCGCAGCTGCAAAGTCCAGCTAGATCTAGCACTGTAGTGTGAGTGCCACTAACACCAGTCTGGGGGAGGAGGCTTTTTCCAGTTGTAGTGTGGTAACACTCTTTCTGTACAAACCTTTAGACGTCATGTTGCAGACAGAGACTATAGAGAAAATATTTGAGATACACCTTGTCTTTTTCCAGATCCTGCAGTGACAAGGGATGGAAAAAGGCCCAGCATCCGCAATTTTATTATTTTTGGTTTTTGGCTGAGCACGGAGAGTTGATTTTGATTATCCTGGGCAACTGGAGTGAGTGGGTGGATGTCAGAGGGCTGGGAAATAGTCATCAAAAGAGATGGATTTGTCAGGTGGGTGGAATTTTTTTCCAAGTTTTGCTGAGATGACAGTATAAGGGGTATCAGATTAGCCAAAGAGCAGTGCGAGTGCCTTTGGAACGTACCATAGTACTGTCTTCATTGCACATTTTTTCTCAAATCCCTTACATGATTTATGAGATGAAAATTTAGCGTGAGGATCCAGAAAGGTAGCATTGTAAATAAACCCCAGGAACCAAGAATAGGAAACAGCCTTTTAAAACAAACTGCCCGTGAATCAATAGCAGCATTAACAGAGCCTAGCTTGAAGTTTTATAGAACCACTGTGAGAATTAAGACTTGAGGTTTTAATGATTTTTATAAGGTTAAAGGATTTATGAGCCAGTTAAAAGGATACATTGCTGAATACCAAATGGAGGTTAAAATATAATGAAGCCATTTGGAAAGAATTCCCATTGAAGAAATAGCAGAAATTAAATGTGAAGTAAAAAAGAATGTGTCCTGACAAAGGAACAGAATTGCTAAATGTATAGATTATTTTTCTTCAGAAACCAATTGTTTACAGTGGGCGTGGGCCCATTCCTAAATTATTTATTCTGGCAAAGCACCTAGGGCTATGTCTACACTTACAAAGTTAAGTCGACTTAACAAATTGGCTACACTTTAAGTCGACTTTGTTAAGTCGGCTTAACAGCAGAGATAGCCGTTATATTGGCTTTAAGTCAACTTAATAAAGTCGATTTAGCGTTAATCCCCATCTACACTGGCCTTAAATTGATTTAAGGAGTCAATTTATGGCTTAAGTTGACCTAAAAGGAGGTGTTATTAAGTTGACTTAAGAAAGGCTCAGGCTGTGTACACACAATCACTTTATTGCACAATAAGGCTCCTTATCGCGCAATAAAGCTTCCTGCATACACGTGATCATTTTTCTTGTTGCACAGCAACACCATCTTGCCGTGCAACAGTTAAACCACTCAAATTGAGAGTGGTAAGCGTTACTGCGGAACTGCTGTTCCGCAGTAATGCTCGTGTGTACGCTTTTTGTGTGTTAGACAGCCTCTGGAAATGTCCCAGAGTGCCAATCGAGGGCACTCTGGGACACTGGAGCTCTCAAATATGTTAATTTCACTGCTCTGGCAGAGCAGTGAAATTGACTGTTATGGGAGCTGCCAAGTTCAGCGGCTCCCATGGACTGAGCTAGGGGGTTGGCCTGAACCGGCTGCCGGTTCGGGCTAGCGCACTAGCTCAGTCCAGGGATTCGGGTGGCAGCAGGGGCTGCGGCACAGCTCCCTCTGCCACCCGAAGCCCTGAAGCCCCCTAGTTCAGCCCCGGGGCTTTGGGTGGCAGCAGGGGCAAGCGCTGCAGCTCCTGCCACCACCCGAAACCCTGCAGCCCGCTAGGTCAGCCCCTGGGCTTCAGGTGGCAGCAGGAGACCCTGCCATCACCCAAAGCCCCGGGGCTGAGCTAAGGGGCTGGCTGTGGGCAGTGCATGATCGGACAGGTGCCCACCATGCACTGCTCTTGTATAGCAAAGGAGCGTTCACATAGGTGAACGCTCCTTTGCGATATAAGGAGAATGTATGTACACATGAAAACGTTATATTTATAGTGCTTTCCTTGTCCCGTAATAGCTTATTGCGGGACAAGTTTGTCATGTGTACATACCCTCAGTGTGGATGCGGCTTTGTTTAAGTCAACTTAAGCATCCTTAAGTCAACCTAACATGCCAGTGTAGCCGCACCCTAGGAGTTTTGAATGAGTTAGGGCTTCAAGTATGGGGCCCATAGGATAATACAAAAAAAATATTTAAAAAATCTGAGCCTTATCATAAAAGCATTCCTTGTCTTCCTACATTGCATAGTCATATTCATTCATTCCTTGTACATATTTATTCTAAATAGATAGAGTTTTACAGAGATAGAAGAAATGTCTTATTATAAGCTAATTGGCACCCTTAAGACAGAAAGGAGATTTCTGTGGCTAGGACAATGGTTTATGAGACCTGGGTTTAATTCCTGACTATGCCATAGATTTTCTATGGGTGCATAGGCCTAGGAACATGAATATGAACTGGGGCTCATAGGCTGCGTCTACACTGGTAAATGAAGTCGACTTAAGCTTGGCTTAAGTCGACTTAATGTGCCCTGCGCCTACACTACACTTTCCTTAAGTCAACTTAAGCAGCTTGCTTAAGTCGACTTAAGCAAAATAAAGTCGACTTAATGAAAATTAAGTCGACTTTATTAAACCACCTTTCTACTCGACCTAAGGCTCAATTCGACTTTCTAAACTCGAATTAAGCCAGTGTAGCCCTGGGGTAGCCCTAAATCGACTTAGGGCTACCCCAGGACTACATCAATGCTCTCCCTGCTGGGAGGGGGCACAGGGGGAGCCTGGCATGCCCCCCAAAGGGCAGGGCATGTGGGCACATTGTGACACTGTCTGGATTTAGGGAAGCATTTATGATATTATTTTCAATGGATATCTCATAAACTCTATAATCCATAGGAACTATGTTATGTTTGGTATCAATAGAAAGGTAGTAATTTGCTGGGAATGATTATATAGTTTATGTCTAGGAATTCTATTTGGATTAGAAGTTAAGAATTTGATGTTATATCCATACTTTAACTTGTGTCATTAGACGGGAGGGTGTGAACAACCATTGTCTCCTTAAAGTTTAGGAATTTTCCAGGTAGAATGGTCTCAGGGAGTATCCTGATGAGCCATTAATCCAAATAGAATTCCTAGACATAAACTATATAATCATTCCCAAAAAATTACTACCTTTCTATTGATACCAAACATGACATAGTTCCTATGGATTATAGCGTTTATGAGATATCCATTGAAAATAATATCATAAATGCTTCCCTAAATCCAGACAGTGTCACACACAGGACTCTGCCTTTCCAGGGTCCCTGTCCCCCTTTGCCCCATTGTACACAGGGGGTACTCCCCCCCCCCCCGCCACCGTGGACCTGCCCAAGGTCTCTCTAGCCCCACAAAGTCGACCTAGAGCATCCAGTGTGGACGCTCTAGGTCGACTTTGTAAGTTCCCCTTTAAGTCGACTTGAATTTTAAGTGTAGACGCACTAAGTCGACTTAACTAAGTCAACTTTAAGTTGACTTAGTTAAAGTCGACTTAAAAGTGCAAGTGTAGACTTAGCCATACAGTGCAGCACATGCTGAAGCCCATGTTGCTGCTTCTTCCCTGATATTTTTAGCTGCTCTCTTTTGAATAAAACTAGCATGGGTATGCCTACCAGTGCAGTAAAAACACCTTCCAGTGCAGTGTAGACAGACCAGCGTGACCTTGGGCAACTCACTTAATCTCTCTGCTTCAGTTCCTCATCTGTAAAATGGGGATAATAGCATGCTATTTCTCCCACCTTTTTCTTTCTTCTTCAGATAAATTATGAACTGTTTAGGGCAGGGACTACCTCATGCTATGTATTTATTCAGTGCCTAGGCTATGGATGCCCCACTTTTTGCTGGGATCTGCTGATGCATTTGCAATATAAATAATAACAATAATACTGAGCTGGCATTGCTTGCTAGCCTTCATTGGTACCATCTGATTTTTCACACCAGAGAGGAGCACAGGCAAAGATACATTCAGTGCCTCCAGTCTCATTCCCATCCAGTCCTGGATAGCCTGTGTGCCCCCAGAATTCTGTTGTCATTCCCCCACCTGGTGCAGCTGAGCCTTCTTGGACAAAGAGGTAGTGGAAGAATTTACTTTAGGTGCTCAGAAAAGCCTACAGATGTTCTCAACTAATCTAAAGATAAAAGATTACAGACATAGGGGGTAATTGTTCCACGAGGCCTCATCTGGCATACTGCATCCACTTTTGGGCGCCACACTTTAAGGAAGATGTGAACAAAATGGAGAAAGAGAGAGACCAAAAATGTAAGAGGTTTAGAAAACATGAGCTATGAGGAAAGGGTGAAAGAACTGTACAAGTTTAGTCTACAAAAGAGAAAGTGGTGGTGGGACACGATAACCATCTTCAAATCAGTAAAAGGTTCTTCTAAAGCAGATGGTGCCCAATTGCTCTCCACATTCACTAAGCATAGGAGAAGAATTATGGGCTTAGTTTGCAGCAAGAGAAATTTAGGTTGGATATTAGGGAAAAAAATCTAACTCTAAAGGAAGGTCCACATTTAAAAAGCTGCACTGGTGCAGTTGTACTGCTGTAGTGCTTCAGTGAAGAAGCTACTAAGTTGATGGGAGAGTTTCTCTCTTGCTGTCAGCATAGTCAATCTTCCTCTACAAGAGGTGGTTGCTTTGTCAAGGGAAGAGCTCTTCCGTTGACATAGTGCTGTCTACACTAGAGCAGTGGTTTTCAAACCAAGGCTCAGGACCCAGTATTGGGTTGCAAACCCTCAGGTACTGGATTGTGGCCCCCCTGCTGTTTCCAATGAAAGAACAGAATACATTGCTCAATGTTGTAATTGTTGGGTCATGGGTATAAATTTTTTTTTCCCAACTGGGTCCGGGGGAAAAAAAGTTTGATAATCACTGCATTAGAGGTTAGGTCTGGACAACTATGTCACTCAGGGATGTGGAATTTTTCACAGCTCTGTTATGTAGTTCCACAATGTAAATTTGTACTATAGACCTGGCCTTAGAATAGTTAAGCACTAGAATATAAGTTATATAAGGAGGATATGGAATCCCCACCCTTGGAGGTTTTTAACTGGTTAAACAAACACCAGTGATGGTCTAAATATGCTTGATACTGCAGGGTGATGGACTAGATGATCTCTTGAGGTCCCTCATAGCTCTATATTTCTGATTCTATAATTTGTGCAATGAATAAGGAAGTCTGCCTTCTTTCCATGGAGTAGTAACATGCTGCAACAGAACAAATCAAATAGCCACATCCATGCAGCTCCTTTATACAAAACAAACTCATAACCAGACTTCCTCTACCTGGGGCTTTCCTTTCTAAGTCCTGAAGCTAGCATAGCTCCCTCCCAGAAGGTTTTTTACTTCAAAGGCCTTTTTCAAATGGAAAAACCCAGCATATAAGAACAAACAAACCAAACAAGCAATGGAAAACCTGCCTCTTCTTTTAGAAGATACTTCTCAGCCTGTCTAGGGGTATGTCTGCAGAACCAGCTCCATGGGGATTGATGCAGCAGGATCAAGTGAAGACCCGTTCAATTGATCCCAGAAGTGCTCGCGATTGATACAATTTATCCATCTCCCCGGAAAGAGTAAGGCTGCGTCAGCTGGAGGGCATCTCCTGTTGATGCAGTGCATTGAAGATGCCACTGTACAGCAACACAATTGTTGCTTGCATATCTCCCATCATCTGCCAGTGAGCATAGACCAGGCCTTCGTTTCTCTAAGTCTCTCTTTTTGGTGGAAAAAGGCAGAGTTTATATAGTCCCTTCTCCAATTATATCTTACTTCTACCCAGGACTACCATGGGTTGCTAGAAAACCATATTTCCTAGCAAAGTCTCAACACTTAGTTAACAGAGGAGTTCCAGCCCTCTTTATTCTAGGAATTCTAGACTTAGGACCAAAAAAGAAAAGTTGGGTTTCTCTCCAAAATGACATACTGCCACTCTGTATTGTGCAGGTATTGGGATCCGGTCAGCTGACAACACCTGAGTCAGGTTAGAGCAGCAAAAGAATGATTTATTCACTCACCATAACTACACACCAGAGGAGAGCCATCGTCTGGGAGGTGAGGGCCCTGCGGACCAGGAGACCACAACTTGCGGTGTCAAAGACCCGGAGGAGATTCTCACCCTCCCCTTCTAACCCTCCCCTTAGTTATACCTCTCAAACCAGGCTAAGATAGGGTTGTCATAGCAATACATTTGGCAAGCAAAGTAAGTTCAATAGTTCAGGGCATATTTTAGAAAGCAAGGTAAAAACATGTTTTGGGAAGCAAGATGGGAGCATCTCTGGGCCAGCAAAGTGAATACATATTTCAGTTAGCAAAACAGGCAAGATAAGTACATTCTTTGGCAAGCACCATGGGTTCAATAATTCATGGTCTCACAGCAGTACATTGGTTTGGGTTTTTCGACCTTGCCCTCACCCGCAGCCTACCTATGTTTTCGCATCACAATGTCTTCCGCAGGACCCCACTACACTCTCCAAGATGTCATCTTTTTTTTTAGTAACTGCGTTCTACTCCAGAGGCATATTTTGCCCAGAAATGATTGGAGCAGGGTAGTGCTGATGTTCGATGCATCCTTTATGAGTCAAAGAAGATTTTTGCCTAATTCCCAACACACTCTAAAGATGAGTATACCAGTGGCCAGCTCTTTTTCGTCAGAGTCAAGTCTGGTTGCAGTTAAATATTTGTTTTTAAATAGCGTAGCCCAGGGACTCTTTTAGGAGTTTCATCTTAAGGACACAACTCTTCCATTAGTGAGCTGTAAATGTGCCCATGAGGGGATATGCCAATCTTTTTGTTTTTAATTGGCTTTAGCAATTCCAATGCAGTCATAACTCCATTTTGCTGGCCTTTTCTTTCTGATACAAATGAGTAATTGAATGCTTCACTCTATCTCCTCTGCATTTCATGAGTTATAGTATGTATTAGATGGACAAGAGATGGGACTGAGCTTTAAATGGGATGGCTTGTGAGAAAGGATTGCAGCCTATGAGCAGCAAACATCCATTGTATTGCAAACAAGGCAGAAAAACAGAGAAGCATGCTAAAAGAATCAGTGACGTCCTGTATTAGCTGACCTGCCTGGGGAAAAAAATGCTAGTTATCGTGACTAACATTTGGGGAAGGAAGGAGGCACATATTTTCCAAGAATTTTGTGTAATATCTTGCACTGTTCTAGCACATGACCTGTTTCCTGAACAGTCTAATGGTAAACCACAGAAAGGCATGGGCAGAGTAAGGGAGGGAGTACAGGGGGCATTGACCCTCAAATTTAGGATGATGTTTTTTACTTGAGCAAAACCAGTCAGAATCCAGTTCTTCCCCTTATTTCCACCCTTATTTCAGAAGGCATCATGGTATTTGAAAAATGATATCCATTCATTGGACAATTCAATGTTTTCAATCTGAGTGCACTACATTTGAGTGAACATTAATCTAAAATAACTCCCTTAATTTTAGAGTAAAATTATTCGATGTGTTTGAGAGAGCTATGCTTGAGTGTCCCTACAGCTGTGTGTGTATCTCTATGGCTCTCTGTGTGTGTGGCTATGATCTCTCTCTCTCTCTCTCTCTCTCTCTCTCTCTGTGTGCATGTGCAAGATCTGTTCCCCTGACCCACACGGTAACTGTCTGGCGGGGCTTGAAAGCAGGACATCATATTGCAGGCTCACAGTTGGCTGAGCTTGGCCTGAAGTCAGCTGGTGTTACCAATATGGTCCAAAGTCAGTGGGCTGGGGCTGCAGGCTTAGATAGGAGCCATCGGTCAGTGGGGCTCAGTTGGGGAGAGAAAGGTGCAGGACGTGGCAGATGAGCAGGTACTGACCAGATCTTGCTTATTTGCCCTGATCCATCCAGTCCTTGGATGTCAACGCCTGAAACCAGGGCCCAGTGAGCTGGGAATGGGGATGGGGGGATTGCTGAAGGGAGAAGGTGGATGCCATGGACCTGGAGCAGGGGCCAGAGAGCCTGCTCACTCAGGTGAGGCTGGGCTGGGTGTGGTGTGACCAGGGACAGTTCAGGGGAACCCCAGGGTGGGGGCAGCTCTGTGTGCCCTGTCTGGCCTGGGGAGAGGGAGGTGGCTACTCCCCAGATGCTGAATGAGGGAAGGTCTGGTTGGGGGACAGGTAGCCCCCTGGTTGAGGTCACTTTCTGGAAGAAGGGGAAGGGGTCAGGCAAGCGGTGCCGAGACACTTGTTGGACCCACATAGTTTTGCAGGCCAGCCCAGAACCCCTGAGTTCTCTTCTCTTCCTCACCCTGGGCCTGTAAAAGAGATGGAGAGTTCATACTTCCCCCATGGGATGCCCTAATCTACTTACTCCCGAAAAATAAGCAGTCAAACTCTGCTTAAAGAGTAAACAAATACATTTTGAGACCAGCCAGGATTCTTTCTAGAGACCCAGGACTGGAAACAAAAGACCTCCACAGCCTGCTGTCCCCACCTCCCCAACCCAGGTATATAACTTTGGAAAAGTGCATGGTGCTTAAAGTTCTAATGAGTTCTAATGACTAGACTCAACCTGGGTTTTACAGTCCAACCCAATTCCCAGCAAAGTCAAAACTCCCACTGATTTCTCTGGGAGAAGGTTTGGGATCTGCGTAGTTGATTTAACTCTGCTTTAGGTCTTTGGGAGTCTTTTTATCAGCTTTCACGGGAACTGGGTTGAACAGTAAAACCTTATTTTTTCTTATTTATTCCTCTAATCCACACTCACTCGGTCGATGTTTAAAGAAGCTGGGCTTTCAGCAGGGGCTCTTACAATTACTGGGAAACAAACAGAGTCCTGTGGCACTTTTAAAGACTAACAATTACTGGGTAGTAATGGGGATGGCTAGCATACACTGAACAGCATGAGTATGGGGAGATTTTGATGGACCAGCAGCAGGGCCAGGGACCACTATCAACTGTATAACACTGATTATCGTGCTTATTGCTAACAACAGCTAAAATCAATAAACCTTTTCTCAGGCCTATACAGCCTTATCTTTGGGGGGGAAGGGGAAGGGCTCATGCTTAACCTTTATCTGACTCTGCACTTCCACCAACTCCTGATAAGATCTCTGTTGAACACACTGGGTCTGTGTTTTGGAGAAAAACAAGAAGCCTATCTATATTTATCTCCGTGACATATTTGTTAGGGTCTCCAGACATGAAGATGTAGCCCAGATACACCTGGTTAATTAATGATCTGAGGAAATCACTTAATTTACTTTTGAAGCTGCTTGCCCAACAAGGTGTGGGGTTTGTTTGTTTGTTTGTTTTTGTTTTAACTGAAGTGTTATTGCCTGCTAACAAGCATAAATAAGGAAGAAGAGATTTGGACTCTTTGGGATCTTTTCTTGGGCAAGTCCCAAAGGGGTAGCCCAGTTAGTCTAGTTCAGCAAAATAAACAAGGAGTCCTGTGGCACTTGTGGGCTATGTTTACACTGACAATTTAAATTGCCTTAAGGAGGCTTAAATCGACTTAATTTAAGCCGTGATCACACCTGGCTGTCATTAAGTCGACTTAAGCAGCTCCTTAAGTCGACTTAATAACTACTGGTCTTTAGGTCGACTTAACTCTTAAGTCGAATGGTTACATCGACCTAAAGATGGTGTGGACGCCCTAGGTCGACTTATTCGATAAGTCGACCTAGGGCATGGTCCCGGGGAGAAGGAAGCCGGGCTCCTTTCTCCCCGGGACACCCTGGGTCCCGGCCAGAAGGGAGCCCCATGGCTTCTTTCTGACCGGGACCCCACGGCTTCCCTCTGCCTGGGATCCTCATGGGTCCCGACAAAAACAGAGCCGTGGCTTCCCTCTACCCAGGACCCACATGGGTCCCTTCTCAACGAGGAGCCACAAAGCCGTGTCTACACTTGAAAAGTTAAGTTGACTTTAAGTCAACTTAAAGTAAACCTTATTAAGTCGACTTAACAAAAGTCGACTTAACTTTTCTAGTGTAGACATAGTCCCTTTTCGACCTCATTACGTCGATTTAACACTTTAGGTTGACTTACTAAGGTTGATTTAGGCGCTAATCCCCATCCACACTGGCTTAAGTCGACCTAATAAAGTCAGCTTAAGCGTTAGGTAGACCTAAAATGAGGTGTTATTAAGTCGACTTAACTTTTCAGCGGTTAAGGAGAGTAATTTTTCTCCTTCCTCCTCATAACAACCTTTTAGGTACTTGAAAACTGTTATCATGTCCCCTCTCGGTCTCCTCTTTTCCAGACTAAACAAACCCAGCTCTTTCAATCTTCCCTCATAAATGAAGTGTTCCAGATACCTTTTTATCCTCATCATTCAAAGATCCTCATTAGTATTTACTGCACATCATCCAGACCCTGCACTGAATATAAATTTATTAATTTCCTTACAAGATTTTCCATGGTGGTCTTATTGTTGTAACTTATTTTTTTACAAACATTAATGAATTTCTCTTCACCGCAGCCCTGTGAGGAGAGGAAGTGTTATTCCCATTTTCCAGATGGGGAACTGAGGCACGGAGATATTAAGATCAAAAGAATACACTAATTTTGGGTGCATAATTTGAGACACAGGGTACTTGATTTTTCAGAGTACTTTGCATTACATAGCACTTTATATATTCAAGCATGGATACCTTCGCCTTTATTATAGCAGTGAGTGCTCAGCACTTCTGCAAATTAGACACCCACATTATTATGTTGGGTCAGTAGAATTTCAGATCTTTAGCTCCAAAGCACAGTCCTTTACTACTTCAGCCTATCGAGAAAGGATAGTAGCAAGAAAAGGTTATTATTATGAATGTGGTCCTGCTGCTACAGAGGGATGGCAATTGAAGAGAAAATCCTGCTCAGCCCTTATAGCTCTGTAAATCTTAAATTTCAATCAAATTCTAACAAGTCTGCACTGAACAAGTGTGAACTGAGATTCCACAGTGGCCTATAACTTCCCAAATTTGGGATGTTTTTGACAGGCATGGCAAAAGATATGTCCTTGACATCAAGTCGCCAACCTGCAGCACTAATCAAATTTTAAATCCCTTCTCCAAAACTTTGAGGTATAAGAGATTCTCAAAGAAAAAGATGTAGGAATTTTTTTAACATGGGTAAAACAATGTATTCCCCCTGCCCCCCCATCTGATATTTGGACATATCTTAATCATTTTAGCTGAACTTTCCCCCAAAAAATTCAGCCTGAGCCAGACACTCAGGATGGAAAATATTAGCTTGAAGAGTTAAAGTTTGACAAAATTATAAACAGTTATCTGTGCTGCCTATAATCAGGACCCTTGAGAGGAAATCTTGAACGATTCCCAGTCAAAGGTCAGTGTTCTTACAGTAATTTTGTTACAATCTAAAAAAATATTTTAGAAAAACATAATTCACAAGATAAACAAGATAAAAGATGGACCATTCTGGGAATTAGGGTAGATTTAATATGAAAAGCGAAATTGACAATAAGGACAAAGTTTAGTTCCTTTTGTTCACGAGGAGACTAGTAATTTTTCCCCACCCTTAGCGCAGTGGCTCTTTTGCTGATCTGTTTCCTTTTTTATTTGTTGCATAGAGCAAGATACATGCTTGCCCTTCCAACAGCAATGGAGGCTGTGGTAAGTCTTGTACAATATTTCCCAGAAGGAGGGCTTTTATTTTTGAAACTACAGTTGGTGTTGATTGATTTAATTTCTGTTATAGGATGAGGTTTTCTTTAAAGACAAGGGTTGATAGCAAGGCTCCAGAATGGTTTGAAATCTTTATCTTCTCATGAAATTAGTGAAAAGGTAATGACTGTGTTGAGGTCTCAAAGGATATGAAATTCAAAGCAGTCTGGTTAGCTAGGATGAAGTTCTGGCATGCATCCACACTCTCAAGAATTTAGGGATTATGTGAAGAAGAGTTGCTATTTTAAATTACATGAGCCCACATCTTAAAAATGTAAGTTTATCTTTGTTGGTTATAAATTTTTTCCTAAATATTTCATAATATTACATAGCATTATATAATACCATTGCAAATAGTGTTAGAAGAACATTGGTCCTCACCCTTAAATACAGCGTAAGTGCTAGTAATGCTCCAATTATGCAGATGTTTTTGTGACTCCATAATTTAGATTGCTTTGAGCTTTGCATTTAAAATCTCTATGTTTCACCTTTTCATTGAATTTCCAGATTTCACCCTTGAAATGTCCAGGTTATTTTTTTAGTGAAATACTAACTTTTTTAGAGAAAACATTTAAAAATACTGCTTTTTAAAATGTTATCCTTTGTTTCTAATTTCTGCATGTCTTCTAGATAGAAAACTCTCTCTCTCTCTGTCCCTCATACACACAGTTTAAGAGAACAGCTCATATGTAGGTCTCTTGAACTTCTGAAATTAAAGACCATTCATCAGAGTAACTGCTTTAAAGCAAGCAAAGACTAGCTGTTGAAACTGCAAAGATCCGACACATATTCCAACACAGATGACCTGCTTCCTTTTATTCACCAGCTATACTGTGCACGAACCTTGCAAACCTCAGAGTTTCCTTAAACTGTGCTGGGGACTGGTTAAACCTTTATCAGCCCTGGGGACTGGCAGGTGTGCAGGTTAGAGGGACATAAAAATGTTGTAAAACCACTTGTTCCTCCCTTTGCCACATGAAATGTAGTTCACTCAAGCCTGAGAAGCAGGACCATTATTTCTTTTACAGTAAAAACGAGAGTCCTGTGGAACATTAAAGACTAATAAAATTCTTCAAGCATAAGCTTTTGTGGGCTCCAATCCGTTTTGCCAGATGCATGAAGTGGAAACTAGAGTTGAGAGGTATATATACATATGCCAGGTTGAAGGAGGGTAAATGCTAGGAAAGTCAATTCAGGTAGGGTAGATGAGGCCCATTCACACCAGTTGATTAGAAGGTGAGAACATGTGAACAGGGACAATTACTTTTTGTAATGTGCTAACCATTCCAAGTCCCTATTCAGACCCAGTCTTATTATGTCAAGTTTGCAAATCAGTTCCAGCTCTGCAGTTTCATGCTGAAGTCTGTTTTTGAAGCTTTTTCATTGAAGAATGGCAAATTTCAAGTCTGCTACTGGTGTCCAGGGAGATTGAGGTATTCTCCTACTGGTTTATGGATGTTACCTTTTTTTGATGTCTGATTTTTGTACATATATTCTTTTTTGTAAGCTCAGTCCATTTTGGCCCATGTACACGGCAGAGGGACATAGCTGGCACATGATGGCATATATCACATTAGTAGATGTGCAGGTGAATGAGCTCTTGAGGGTGTGGCTGATGTGGTTGGGACCTGTGATGGTATCACTGGAGTCAATGTGTGGGCAGCGTTGGCAATGAAGTTTATTGCAGGGATAGGTTCCTGGGTTAGTGTTCTTACTGTATGGTGTTCGGTTGCTGCTGACTATTTGCTTCAGGTTTGGGTGCTGTCTGTAAGCAAGGATTGGCCTGCCTCCCAAGGCTTGAGAGAGTGTGGGATCATCTTCCTGGATAGGTTGTATATCTTTGATGATATGTTGGAGGGATTTTAGCTGCGGGCAAGTGGTGTTCTGTTGTTTTCTTTGTCAGGTCTGTCTTATAGTGGGTGACTCCTGGGTACCAGTCTGGTTCTGTTGGTATGTTTTTTCACTTCCCCAGTGGGTACTATAGTTTTTGGAATGTTTGGTAGAGATCGTGTAGGTGTTTGTCTCTGTCTGAGGGATCAGAGCAGAGCCGGTTTTATCTTAAGGCTTGGCTGTAGATGATGGATCATGTAATGTGTCTAGGGGTGTAAGCTGGAGGCATGTAGGTATGTACAATAAATTTACAATAAATTCCAAAATACCATTTTGCATTCATCATTTATATCTTTTTAAAAAAATCACTTAAAATGATAAAATTTGTTTTTCCTGCTGTAAAATAACTGTCATGTCCTAAATGTCTTTTCAGCCTCACGCCCACCTGAAATATTTTAGGTTTAAATTGAACTAAAGGGCAAAGCATTTGTAATGGCACGGGCTACAATCACTCCTTTGATCATGCTTCTGCTTTGCCTTACCTGGTATGAGATAATGATTCCTGTTAGCATGCAGAATGGAGAACCAACGATAACTGGTAAGTTTTGTGATATTTAAAATAACACATAAAGGGTCAACAGCTCCCACTTAGAGCATCGCATCCAACTAAAGCAGCTGTGTGTGTGAGCATTTTTGGGAATCCGGTCTAATACTTAGGTATTTTATACTGATGCAGTGTGCCCTCCTTTAATGTGTGTCCTCTTTTAATGGTTGCATCAGATACTAATTCACCAAGCCTTGGTGTCTGCCTCTAGTTACTTTAGCAATGTAGTTCAACGAGAGGGAGCTTTGAAAAAACTGAATTTGAGAGCCCTTCTCAAACAGCTGGGTGCTAAAGAGGAAACCACTTCACGGAAACTTTCTCAGTAATTATGATCCCAATGGAGAGGGCCTACTTTGATGTTCCTGACACTGGTATGCCTTCACTGACGTTAGTGGAATTATTTCCAATTTACATGGAAAATCAGGTCCACAGTGATTACAATATTTCTTGGATTCCCTACATTTAATCTAGTTTAGTTTCCTTCTATTTTTATTCCTAGTTTTCCTGAGCACAGAACCTTAGTGTTGAAATCCAGATTTCATCTGTACAACTGTAGCATGCAAGGAAAACTTTCTGACCTGTCCACTGACCCACAAATCATATTAGATACCCAGTGGAATTGCACATCCACTGAGGGGAGAGCAGATAGTGCACTTGGAGCACATATTAGTGCTGTGACATTTGCAATTCAGTGTCGTGGCACAACTTTGGTAAACAACAGGGCAGCTTCCATACTCTGGGTGTCTATAGAGCACATGAGTGGATAAACGGTTGAACTGGTCTGAAACATTCTGTGTAGAGATATTTTAATTTCTATGGAGAATCATAGAGTCATAGAAACTGGAAGGAACTATGAGAGGTGTTTGTCTAACCTGCTCTTAAAAATTTCCAATGATGGAGATTCCACAACCTGCCTAGGCAACTTATTCCAGTGGTTAATCAACCTGACAGTTAGGAATCTTTTCCTAATGTCGAACCTAAACCTCCCTTTCCCTAATTTAAGCCCATTGCTTCTTTTCTTGCAGTTAAAGAGAACAATTTTTCTCCCTCCTCCTCATAACAACCTTTTAGGTACTTGAAAACTGTTATCATGTCCCCTCTCAGTCTCCTCTTTTCCAGACTGAACAAATCCAGCGCTTTCAAGTTTCCCTCATAAGTTAAGTGTTCCAGACCTTTAATCATTCTTGTTGCTCTTCTCTGGACTTCCTTCAATTTCTCCACATCTTTCCTGAAATGAGGCTCCCAGAACTGGACACAATACTTCAATTGAGGGCTAATCAGAGTGGAGTAAAGTGGAAGAATTACTTCTTGTTTCTTACTTACATTACTCCTATTAATACATCCCAGAATGGTATTTGCTTTTTTTGCAACAGTGTTCCACTGTTGACTCGTATTTAGCTTGTGCTCCACTATGACACCCAGATCCCTTTCCGCAGTACTCCTTCCTAGGCAGTCATTGCCCATTTTGTATGTGAGCAATGCATTGTTCTTTTTCTAAGTGGAATACTTTGCACTTGTCTTTATTGAATTTCATTCTATTTAGCTCAGACCATTTCACCAACTTGTCCAAATAATTTTGAATTGTGATCCTCTCCTCCAAAGCACTTGCAACCCCCCCCCCCCCCAGCTTGGTATCATCAGCAAACTTTATAAGTGTACTTTTTATGCCATCATCTACATCACTGATGAAAATATTGAACCGAACTGGACTTAGAACCAATCACTGCAGTAACTCACTCATTATGCCCTTTCAGCATGACTGTGAACCATTGATAACTACTGTCTAGGAGTGGTTATTCAACCAGTTTTGCACCCATCTTATAGTAGCTCCAGCCAGGTTGTATTTCCCTAGTTTGTTAATGAGAAGGTGATGTGAAACTGTACCAAAAGCCTTACTAAAGTCTAGATATCTACTGCATCCCTCTATCCACAAAGTTTGTTACCCTGTCATAGAAAGCTACCAGGCTGGTTTGACATGATTTGTTCTTGACAAATCCATGCTGATTATCACTTAAACACTTTATTCTCTTCTAGATGTTTACTAATTGATTCCTTAATTATGAATGAACTTTCCTTAAGGCAGTCTGGCAATCCTCTTATAACTATCTACACGAGAATTGGTTCCCTTTGTGAAAAATTACTTCACTCAACAGCTACCCAAAAGATGGGGGCTCAGTGTTCAACTGAATAAACAACTCTCAAGAATGAGATGTGAATAATCAAATAAAATCCAGTGTAAAAGGATCCACCAAGTTAAACTTTGACTAAAATATTCAATTTCTGTCTGGAGATGGAAAGTCCCTGTACCTTCAACCTTTGAGTCAGAGCTTATACACCTACGCACTGATTTTAATCACATCATTCTCTGTGTATTACAATGGCTGAGCCACTTGAGCAGCATTGTCATTTTAGGGTTCAATCCACTGACATTAATGGAAAGACCTTCACTGACTTCAGTGGGCTTTGGATCAGGTCCATTATTCCAAATTCTGGAGCCTTTACTCATCCAAGTAGCTTTATATCTCATCACTTGTATGAAATGTTATTGACATCAGTTGCACTATGGTATGAATTGTAGGATTGGGTCCGTTAGCAGAAATGCCTGGTCAATGCAGTGGAAATTCTCGGATTTGCCCTCGCCCCTTTTGGGGAAACTAGTACCACTGGTAGTGCTAGCTACGAAAAAGTACCTAATGATGATGTCACCCATAGGCATAAACAGGCTATCTCCTTAAGAGACCCCGTGAGGGTGAGTTACTATTGCTGGGCAGATTAGCTGCCCATGACCAGAAATTTCTGGAAACAGGGAGTGGTAGCATTTGAGCATCCACATGCTCCTGCTGGTGTGGTTAGATCCCATGAGAGCATCAGACAGCAGGCAGGAGTTGCTGCAGTGAGAAGAGCCCACCCATGTGCTCAGTGTGCAAGGAGAGAAGCTGAACCAGGAGTGGACAGCAAGATGTTTTCTCACTTCCATGGAGACTTTTGCAGAAGAGTTTGTGCACATGCATATAGGACTGAGAGCTGGTTAACCAGTGAGTGAGCGGCTGGTGCTGGTTCCAGAGGAGAAAGAAAAGCCTGCATGGAATTGTACTGAAGATTCCTGCAACCAAAGAAGAAGAGGATAGCTACTTCTTTCCACTCACGCCTTTGGACTTGACCAGAGACTGTAGCTGAGATTTTGGGTGAACTCCACCTAGACTTTGGGACTTGGGTATTTTTCTCACCATTTTTCTGTGGGCACTGTTCTGTTTAACTTCATTTTTAGGATAAGATTTATTAAGTTCGTAGTTAATAAAGGTCATTGTTACGTTTGTTTTTAGTAATATATTAATGTGGGATGGTAATTCTGAGCAAGCTTTGCCATGAGTCCCTTAGGCTATGTCTACACTTGTAAATTGAGGTTGACTTTAGCTAAGTCGTCTTAGCATGTCTACACCTAAATTTTAAGTCGACTTGGGGGGAACTTACAAAGTCGACCTAGAGCGTCCACACTGGATGTCTAGATCGACTTCTAGGGGCTAGGGGGACCTAGGGCAGATCCATGATGGCAGGGGGGTACCCCTTGCCCAGTGCCAGGGGGATCAGCCTTTGCCCCATTGTACATGGGTAAAATGGGGCAAAGGGGGACAGGGACACTGGCAGGGCATAGGGGCAGGGTGGGCAGGGCTCTGCCCTGCCCTTTGGGGGGGCATGCCAGGCTCCCCCTGTGCCCCCCTGTCAGGGAGAGCAGTGGGTGAGTCCTGGAGTAGCCCTAAGTCGATTTAGGGCTATTCCAGGTCTACACTGGCTTAAGTCAACTTGAAAAAGTCGACTTAAGCCTAAAGTCGACCTAAAAGTAGGTTTAATAAAGTCGACTTCATTTTCATTAAGTCGACTTTATTTTCCTTAAGTCGACTTAAAGAGCTTGCTTAAGTTGACTTAAGGAAACTGTAGTGTAGACGCAGGGTAAATTAAGTCGACTTAAGCAAGCTTAAGTCGACTTAATTTACAAGTGTAGACGTACCCTTACAGACTGGATCTTGGGTCTCCAGCTGCTTCTCCATAGGAGTTGGGGTTTATTTTTGTTAGGCACTGGAGATGGGCAACTGAAAGTTACAATGACACATGAAAAAAAGAAGAGAGTTATGGGGGTTACACTGTAAAGTACTCCAAAGATAGGAAATTCTAGAATTAACGTTGCCTGTGCACACTTAGTTCGCCTTTTGTGGATATACACCATGATACAGTCTTTAATTACATGATCAGTTAGAAGGCATAATGTGTGTGACGTGACTGCTTCCACACCATAAGGCAGTGGTTTTCAAATGGTGTTCCACGGCAGATTGGTGTGCCGTGAGAACTGCCCAAGTGTGCTGTGAAATTTTGTACAGAGATAATGAAAATCAATGTAAAACAAACATTGTTTCATCTTAAACAATATTCTATTGAATCAAAATTACAACTCATAAAACTTGTGAAAATTAATAATCAAATTAAAAGTGAGGTACTAGTCTTTCAATTCTAAAACAAGAACATTTTAAACACAGATGGCCAAAGGGCAAAATTGAGATGATGTGTATTTTTTTTCCAGATTATAATATTTATTTAACATTAATACACATTTGATCCTTCTTTAACTTGTTGTTGTTCATCTTAATATTTATTTAACATTAATACATTTGATACTTCTTTAGCTTCTTATATGCACTATGTTGCAAACCTCTCTAGTAAGACCATAACCATAGTAAATGTAAGTAAATGTTCTGTTTATGAGCAATCAATTCAGCTGATAAAACTGGGAGTGCTGTGGAATTGTTTGTCTCATTGAAGTGTGCCATCTTACTGAAAAGATTGGGAACCACTGAAGGACCAGGCATTATAGGCCAGCTGTAGGGGTAAGGATGGATCAAAATGTGTCAGAACCTCTGAATTTAGCAATGAACATTTAACTTTTTAAAATGCAACATCACAGTCTTCAGTCCACTTCCAGACAAATGAGTTCATGTAGTGGTATTTGTATTGTTGCTAACTCTGGGATAAATTTGCCATAATAGTTCAGTTGTCCTAAAAAAAAAGGGCAAAATTGACTTACTTTATGAGGAGGTAGAGTTTCCACAATAGCCTTGACTTTGCAGGAACTTTAAGAAGGCCAGTAACAACGATACGACCTAAACATTTAACAGAGGGCTGGAAGAATTCACATTTTTCTTTGTGGACTTGTAAGCCATATTTTTCCAGTCTTTGCAAGACCACATCCAAGTTCTTAAGGTGATTCTCCTCATTCTTGCCACTGACAAGGATGTTGTCATGATAGCACTGGACCTTTGGCAAGCCACTCAATATCTGATCCATAGCCCCCTGGAACAAAATCAGAGAAGTTATTCCGAAAGGCAAGCGACAGTACTGGTACATCCCTTTATGTGTCATGGTATTCAGCAGCTCTTAGGACTTCTTACTGTCATGCACCTGTAAATATGCCTGACTCAGATCAATCTTGCTGAACTTTTGTTTACCAGCCAAGCCAGTAAAGAAATCATCAATGCGTGGAAAAGAGTATTGCTGTGCACAAAATACCAGGTTAACAGTAACCTTAAAGTTCCCATACATCTGAATGGAGTCATTTTTCTTCAATACAGGAATGATTGGGGTTGTCTATTGGCTGGGGTAAGTGGTAGAAGAACTCCATTTTTGACCAAGCACTCCAGGTCCGCTTCAACTTTTGGCCTGATGGCATATATCACAGTTCTGGTTTTAATATCACTAGTGCTCAGTTTGGTAATAACTCAAGGTGTCATTTAACGTCATTAAATTCACGGTGCTCAGCAAGCTCCTTCAGAGCTGCTACATATTGGGCAATTGTTTTGCCTCCTTCTTGATTCTTTTTGTGAAACCTAAATCTTTCTGCAATTACCAGTGGTTTTGGGGGGAAGTATGCCCCCAGGATTTTCACAATTTCACTATAGGATTTTGTGCCTAGCTTCTCAGGGTGCACTAAGCTGTGCAGCAGACTAAAGGTTTTAGCTCCCATGTTAGGTAAGAAAGTTGACACTGTCTTATCAGCTCCTACTTCATTTGCAACAAAAAATCCACTCCAAATGCTCAGTATATGAACTCCATTGATCCTCAGTTTCATGAAAATGTCCCAGAAGCCTAGTGAGAGTGGCCATTTGCCCCTGCCCTTTTCTTTTAGTGTCTTTATTCATATGTATTGGGGGTTGTTCACACACAATTACTAGTAATTTCCTTTCATTAGCACTGCTTCATCTTCTTCTGCTTCTGCCTCCTTCCCAACCTGTCTTTTTCACTTTTTTTTTTCCTATGAGCAGGAACAGAACAGTCAGCCACCCAGAACAGCAAAATGTTTTCCTTACATTTTACTGTTGCTTCTTACTGGTGCCGGGAGCAGCACAGATGCATTGTTTCTTGCCCTCCCTTCGTTTAGATACTTGGAAGTTACTTGCATTCAGAGAGAAGCCAGCAGACAGGGACTCAAAGAAATGTAAACACACACAGTTTCTTTATTCAACTACTCTAAGACCAACCAGAACTGGCAGAGCTATCCCATAGTATTCTAGCTCTTTTGCTGTGGCAACAAGCTAGGTAGGGCACAAATGCTCAACAGTAGAGAAGTGGGAGCTAGTAGAAGAATACAATCATATGGGTGACATACTCAAGTAATGGACTAGGAAAGAGATTTTTACAGCAGCATTCTGAATGCATATGAGTAGGGCAAGCCTATAAGTGTGAAGGCCAGAGAAAAGAATGTTGAAGTAATCAAACCCACAAGATGAGGAGAGTTTGGATGAGAGTTTTAGCTATGGGGTTTGAGAGACAAGGTGTACTGAAAGTGGGAAAAAATAACATGTGATTATATATTCTAGATTGTAATATAATGCATACACTCAAGGGGTCTGAATATAGGCTTCACAGACAACCTCAGTTCTGCCATTTACTAATTTTGGAGTGCTTGACCTTGCACCTTAAACAATTTTCTTTTAATGTAGAATTTTTTTTTCTCTAATTAATATAGGTGGGACTTAATGCACCACCTATTATTAAGATTCCCTCCCACTTGCACCATCCAGTTCCAGTCTCCTCCCAAATAGCTTCCAGATCTAATCTTCTTGACTGGCAATTCCATAATAAAGTCCCATAATAAACCCTAACTCCCAGTCCCAGTTTCCCTCCTCACCCCAAGCCTTTAGTTATAGTCTGTGACCCCTACCCTAAAAGTTTCTTGTTCCAATCTATTCTGTCTTGGCCCTTCCACCCACTGATTCAGCTCTCATTCCTCTGCATTTAAAGCAGGCAGATTTCACTTCCAGGGTGTTTGTCAGATGGGGCAAATTTGGATGGATTTTCATGAGGACAGTAAAAGACAAATCCCTGAGCCAGGCCACTCCACTATCCCCTGTCAAATGTCAACTCCCTGCTCCAAAGCATCGGAGTGCTATAGCATTTCAAATAAAGGGTCTTAATATTTTTTATAATGGGTCAAACAATATTTTTTTTTGCTAGCCTTGTTCTCAGAAATGGCAGAACACTTGTCTGATTTTTTTTTCAGAAATATTCAGCTTTAGACAAACACTGGATATGTAAACTTTCAGTGCAAACCTTTAAAGTTTGGCAAAATTAGAAGCAATTGAAAAAGGGGTTTTATAATGGGAAGTGTTGGGGATCCTTAAGACTGGGCTATACAACCAATCCCACATATAATATAATATTAATTATCATTCATTTTTGTATTTACAGATTCTCTTTTGGCACCCAGTGATCTGCGCATTGCTAAACGTGACTCTGGAGTTATTCTTTCCTGGAACAGTAACCTGACAGAAGAAATGGAGACATATTATGTGAAGTATGTTTTGAATTATATGTTGTTCGATCCAGCTAAGGAAATGACAGTAAGTCACTTAACACATTTTACACATAGTTTTGGTAATTTAAAATAATGCCTTTTTAAATGGCTGTAAATTGCATTATATTAATAATAAAAATATTAGTTATCCTATTAGCTATTATGTAGTGTTATGCATGAAGTTTTTGTTTAACTATAGTACCTTTCATTCTAATGCAGCTCTATGTTTTCTTCTTTCAGAAAAGGCTTCCAGCAAAGGAAATGATGATAAGAGTTGGGTTACACTCTGGATTCCATGCTAAAGTTAAAACACAGATTCTTTCGCAAGAAACAGAAGACATTATAGAGGAGAGTAATTGGACTGAATTTACTTATAATGCTCCTCCAGGTCAGTTAATTTTCTGCATGGTGTTAGGATTTTAAAAATGGCTGACAAAAGTTAAAGATGCACCAGTTCTGAAGTCTTGGCTCTTTCTTGTGCTGGGTTTTTTTGATCTGTTTTGTTTTGTTTTTTTGGGTATCCATTTCTTTAAAATATCAAGGGACATATGATAGAGATCTATAAAAACGATCATGAATGATGTGAAGAAGGTAAATAAGGAAGAGTTATTCACCTCTTCCCATAACACAAGAACCAGCAGTCACACAATGAAATTAAGAAGCAGCAGTTTGAAAACAAATAAAAAGAAGCACTTCTTCACAGAACGCAGGATACCTTTGAAACTCATTAGCAAGGGAGGCTGTGAAGGCAAAAGGAAACAATAGATAAGTTATAGATCAGTGATTCCCAACCTTTTCAGTAACACAGCACACTTCAATGAGACAAACAATTCCAGAGCACACCTACTTTTTTCAGCTGAACTGATTGCTCATAAATGTTACATTTACATATATTTATTATGGTTACAGTCTTACTAGAGAGGTTTGCAACATAGTAAATACAACAAGCTAAAGAAGGATCAAATGCATTAATGTTTCAAAATCCACCAGAAAACAATACATCATTTTAATTTTGCTCTTTGGCCACCTGCGTTTAAAAGGTTCTCATTTTAGAATAGAAAGACTGATACCTCACTTTTCATTTGATGATTAATTTTCATGAGTTTGATGAGTTGTAATTTTGGGATAGAATATTGTTTAAGATGAAACAATGTTTCTTTTACATTGATTTTCATTACTTTTGTACAAAATTTCACAGCACACTTGGACAGCCTCATGGCACATCAGTGTGCCGCAGCACACTGGTCAGTACTATTACCTAACATGGTCAGGAACATGACCTTATGCTTTAAGAATATTGGGAGATGGGTGGTGACTCATGCTACAATTACAAAATTACCACATCTACTCTAGCGACTCAGACGCAGAAACACCCCATGATCCTCTTCAACTTCCCTAGCAGCTACATGGATTAGGGAGCTTGCAAGCTACTAACTTCCTTAGCTACTAAAATATCATTGTTGAGTGTTTCTGCAAATGGTTCAAGTAGTGTATTGAGGCTGTCCAGTGCCAAGAGGCCAAGCTCAATTTGTGTCGCCGCCCCCCATGCCTCATGGTCCCACACCTTGCAGCCCTCCATGCAGGGCATGAAAGGTCCCAGCCCCACCACCCAGCTGCCCCAGGCAGAGGGGGTCTATAGGAGCCAGGGCCCGAGCACCATTTCCAGGCTGCAGAGGACTGCTGGGCTGGCCCTGCACCAGAGCCAGATGACCCTTGGGCCCTAGGCTGCGCAGTTTCAGGGCCCTGTCCCCCCACTGCATGGGCCAGCCTGGTGGCAGGGTGACTCCCAGTGCTGGAGGTGGTCTTTTGGGTATTGTGAGGGCTGAGGCCACTGCCCGCAGCACCCTGCCCCACCCCACCCCGCCCTGCTCCTGGGCCAGCTGGTCTGCCCCAGGAGGTGTGGCTGCTGTGCTCTGGGGTTGGGCCAGTTGATGGATGGGGTGGCCTCTGGCAGCAATACTTCAGGGTCTGGAGTGCTGTTGGGCTGCCGTGCTGGGGCCCCCAGGGCCAGGGGACCTGCCAGGCTAATCTAAGCTACAGGGTCTCCAGCGTGGTGTCCCGACAGTGCTCTGGACCCTGGAACACTGCTACGGGAGGCAGTCCCACCCCCAGGCCATGGAGAGCAGCAGCCACGCAATGGCCCACCCCACCCACTGGGGTGGACTAGCTGGCCGAAGTGCTGGGCGGGAGTGCCATGGATGGCAGCCTCTGGCCCTAGGAACTTGGTGCCCCACCACCTTTGCCACCGGCTGGGCTCCCTCCAGTGCTGGGCATCCCCCTGCAGCCTGACTCCCAGGAGCCTGGACCTCTCCCATCCCCCTTCTTGGTATGCTACTCAATGGCTCAAAAGAGGCCTCTGGTAATCAGAATGGAAATATTTCCACTGTCCTATAAGGCAAAAGCAAACACATCCTTTAACTCCTTTCTACAGGTTAGGACCCATCTTTTCCTCTCTGTCTCTTCCCTGAATTTGTACTGGCACCAATCACTTCAAGAATCGATGTAAAACAAGCATCATAACTTCCTTCTATTTTCTTTCTTTCTTTTTGATTGCAGTATATATTCAAAATCTCTCGTGCATCATATATAACATTTCCAATTTAAATTGTACCTGGGATATTAAAGCAAAAGCTCCTGAGGATGCTCAATATTATCTTTCTTACAGGTAAGGGTCCTATTAAAACAAGCACAAAATAATATTAAAAAAATGTTTGAATTCTACATTACTCCTATTTGCTTCCCACAGGCACAATAGAAAAGAGTTTGAATGCCAACTATATTTAACAAATGCAAATAAGAAAAATATTGGATGCCACATGAAAGAAGTATATTTTAATACCCCTAAAAAAATCGGATTTAATATAACTGTAAAGGAACTAAGAAACAATTCAGAAAGATATTCCTATTACAAAGGATTTAAACCTCAAAAACTAGGTAAGTGCTGTCATTACTTCCTAGTATGAAATGTTCAACTGCTCGTGATTTCAGGGGAGAGGGATTGGAAGGAATGGATCTATACATTCAAAGGGATATATTCTGTGTTTATTATGCATTGATATTTGTCCAAATTTGACATATCAAATATGGCACAAAGAAGGTTTTTCTCTCTAATAAAAATCACTATTTGTTATTAGAGCTTTTAAAATGGTAATGATTGCTTTGTGAAAAAAAGTTCACATTTCAAAATAATTTTTGTTCTCCACAAATTGAGAAGGAATTATTTTTAATTTATTTTTTTAAAATTTCACAAACATTTTCATAGAACATTTTTATTTATGAAGGTTTCATTTTCTCCTGCTTTCTTCCTCATTTCTCCCCCCACATCCTCCATTTTAATCTCCTCTATTTCCTCCTCCTCCTTTTTGCCACCACAAAAGGAAAGGAGGTTAAATAAAAACAAAAACTGAAAACCAAATTCACAAAATTTTCATGTTTGGGATTTAATTAAACAAAAGGATGATTCTAAACTAGAGTTATTGATTATATTCATTTTTGAAAGCCATTTTTGGATGAAAAGTGTTTTAGATGACAAGTTTCAGTGAGCTCTATTTGTAACTGTTATTATTGATGAGCTGATAAGTTTCTTATTCCTATATGTCCATTGATTAAACCCAGAGGTGGAAAGCTTCTCAGGAAAGGTATTGCAGTTTCCTATTTAGTTTTAGTTCACATTTCAATTACAATATATATGTAGCCACCTTTTACACTATGAACATAATGCGTTGTGTTCAAATCTAAATTACACTGGCATAAATCTGGAATAACTCTAGATGAGCCGATGGCCCCTCTGGTTTTAAGATCAAAGAATTTATGAACTCCATTGGTATCAGAACAACAGAAATATTATTACAGATACTCCAGATTTAAACCACTGTGACTTATTTCTGAATATGGCTCACCTTTTTTACTCTCATCTATCCTCCGAGTCAGATTCTGATTTCATTTATACTGATTTGCATCCATAGGATTTACTGGAGTCACCTCAGATTTACTGTGTTACTGAGGTCATTATGTGGCCCTTTGAACTTATTTCTGGAGTGAGTTCTTTGGTCAGACAACAGGGACACTTGTACAGCAACACAGTTTGGTTTAGTTTTAAACTACTCTAGATTATTGTGATGATCTAACCAGAATGTTAACAGCATGCTTTATGTTGCCTGAAAGTGCCAAACAGAATCTGCAGTCTGCCGTGTACTGTATTCCATTCACAGGCCTGCTTCTGACAGAACATAAAATATTCTGTTTGTGCTTATTATCAGAGAAACTGAACCCTCCAATCAATGTGTCTATAGCAATTGAAAATGGAAGCATTAAAATTAACTGGAAACCACCACCTACTATTGGTTCAGCTCAAAAAAATTGCTTTGCATACCAAGTGAAAATTACAGATCTGGAGGTAATGTATAGTATTACTGTTCTTAACCAATATAACCCTAGCTCTATACAAACTAACTCTACCCTCAGTTAAACTGAATTAGGTCTTGGTTGTATTTCTGAGAAAACCCAAATGCTGCAGCAAATTACCAAACATTTACCATTCTTTCTTCTCCGTAGAGCTGATCGAAAAACGAAAATGAAGATGTAGACAGCTGTTTTCATTTTGAAATGAACCAGTTTTTCATTTGCCTTGATTTCTTTTTTACTGAAAAGACTATAAAGTGATTACTGATATTTTTCATATACTAAAAAGCAGATTTTTTGGTCACAGAAAAATGTTGATAACTATTTCAAACACTTTCAATTTTAAAAAATAGACACTCATTATTTTGTGAAAAATGAAAACAATAAATCAATAAGGCTATTCAATTTTAATGAGAAATTTTGATTGAAAAAAACAGTTACAGTCTGAACCTTTTTGGCTGAAAAATTTTGAGCAGTTCTGAGTCATTGCTGATCAAAACTTCCTTAGAAATTATTGGGGCATTAGAGAGGCAGTCTTTCAGATGAAGCATTACAATTGTCATTAAAGAACTCATGACGTATTTTGCAAGATGATGGAAGTGTCCTGGTCAAATTGAAAATTTCCTGTTTTACTATACTCCTTTCCTAAAATTCATCTACAATTACAGTTTATCTGAAAGTGAGAGGTAGAAGCAACTGATCTTTATACCATATGCACAAGCATTTTGAGTGCTTGAGTATATTGTTATATGTATGCAAGTATTGCCATAATTACTGTATTTAGTTGAAACTGTGAAAGAGTACATTTCCTAAGCTCTAGGCCTTATGCATATCTTCCCCTAAGAAGGTCTGCTAAATGTGCTTTTTGTAGTTCTTGATACAGTTTTAAATTAATATATATCAGCTAAATTGAGATACACCCATTCTTTGTAAATCACAATATAAAGCAGATGTGTGTGCATGCCTACAGCTGAATATTGTCTTTGTAACCCACACACACTGCTATTAGAATGGTACTTTCCTTCTTCAAAATACACACTTGGGGTTTTCAAATGTGCTGAAAAGAGTTCGTCTTTAGTCAAGTCCGTATCTAGACACATAAATACAAATAGTCTGATTACATGATTTTCTGAGCCTTTGCTGCAGTCAACATGGGTGCATCTACACTGACAACTTAGGTCGACTTAAGGACGCTTAAGTCGACCTACACAAAGCCGCGTCCACACTGGGCTTTTCTTAAGTCAACTTAAGGGCTTCCTTAAGTCGACTTAATAACACCACCTTTGGAGGTCAACTTACGCTATGAAGACAAAATACTCAGTCTTTTTACAGGCGTAGTATAGCCAGCACCTCCCAACTGGAGTAATTTTGCCTTGCAAAGTTATAATGATTCCAGACCTCATTGCTTCAGTTATCACAACCTCCCTGCATTCTTAGTTTATTCCTTTGTATCTTTCTTCCACTATTGCTTGTCCTTATCAGTAAAAGTCCCTTCGCCTCTTTTTTCCCCCCCTGGCTCTTGTAAAGCTTTTTTTTAAAATTATTGTACATATATGGCAGTTGGCCTGAATTTTCAGAAATGACTAATGTTAGGTGCCTCAATTTTTCAGTGTCTATCCTGAGAGACCTCAATGGGCCCTACTAAACACCCACTCTGAAGTCTCTTATAAAGTGCCTCAGATTAGTTATTCTAAAACAGTGGCACCCAAAACTGCTAGTCATTTTGAAAATGTAGGCTATTTTTTTAGGGAGGCAAATAAGTTCTATAAGAAAACCAAGCTAAAACCAACAGAATCCCAAACAAAATTAAAAAACAAACAAACACTAACTAAAACAAAACAACTTGGGCTTAGTATATTTTTCAGATTCAGTCTAATAGAAGATTAAAGGGGAGTCACTGCTTTTTGCATACCAATATTCTCATCAACTCCTAGGCTTTACACTTTTGTTGTGGAATATGACTTTTTATATACTCTAGCTAGCAATCAGATTATGATTTACCATAAACACTATAACTAAAATATATATTAGGTTTGAAACAGAGAAAATCATATTTGAGGTCTCTATCAATATATGTTTCTGAGTTATTCTGAGTTTATTGCTAAATCATTAAAAGAAAATCTTTGTTAGCCCATAGATGTTTCTGAAGAGGAATATGTGCACCCAGTTCATGATCCATCAAAGCAATATGTTGTTCAAGTAAGAGCAAAGAAAACAAAATGTATAAGTAACAAGATTTGGAGTGAATGGAGTGAACCGGTTTTTATTGATGGTGGTAAGTTACCATAATTCTATAGAAAGGGAAGAACTTTAGCTTCAAAAAGGCAATGTAATAATAAATAGGAATAGCCAGCCATATATTGGGGGCCTGCCAAACTACACACTAAGCACTTCAGGAGCAGGGGCACAAAGACAGAGTGAAATGCCTAGGAGCACTAATCATGGATCAGGACCCCTTTGTGCTATGTGCTGCACAGACATAAGACAGAAGGACATTTATTGCCCCAAAATTTCAGACTCTACTGTGTGCAGGGCTGTTCCCTGAAAGAAATATAATGCTGGCTGTTAGCTGTTCCAAGAAGGAAGACTTTAACTGAGGGTTATCACAGTATAGGACTATCCCAGACATGACTCCTTTCTTCCACCCGCATCTTTTACACAACAACATGGAAGTAGCTTAGTAGTCTCTTCACTAGCTCTGCACTACTGCTGAACTGGAGTGATCCTTCTGGGAGCGGAAAGACTGGGACAAAATCCATCAGCAGCACACATGCAAAGCAGCTATTCTGCCCTCAAAGGATTTGGGCTAATATATTCAGCCCTGTTAATAGATTATGGGGACAGTTTTTCATTCTGGTAGAGCTAGAAACTGGAAGGAGAAGCAAGTAAGATTTAATCCAGCTTTTCATCTCTTTCCACTCTGGAACCATTCAATTTATTCTTCTCTGCCATGGCCTAAGGGGATGTTGCAACAGCCAAGCAGAACTAGAGTGCACAGACACTTGACTACACCCCATGTGCCAGGGATACACCATTTCTGTGCTACCTAAGGGAAACCCCTACGCTGGAGTATTCCTGATGAGAACATCTGATGCCTTTCCAGCACCTTGATGGCATCAGACTGATATAAAGGGGCCACAGAGCACTTAGTCCTATGTGTCAGTATGTGGAAATAGATATTTTATGTGTGTGTGTGTGTGTGTGCGCTCGTGTGTGCCTGTGCACAGAATCCTACAGATCTCTAACCATTCCTTCTGTGTGTCCTTTAAGGATCCTCTTCATTTGCCCTCCAGCTTTCTGTATGGCTTCCATAGGCCTCTGCCCTTGATTCTCTTTTCTTACCCATTTACCCACCTTATCTCTTGCCAATCTCATCCACAAACACAAATACAATTGCCATCTCTGTGCTAGTGACTCACAGATCTATCTACCTCTCTGCTCCAGGTCTATCTCCTTCCGTCCAAACTAAAATCTCAGCCTGTCTCTCTGACATCGTGAATGTCTAGCCATCAGCTAAAGCTTAGCATGGCTGAAAGAGAGGTTTTAATTTTTCCTCCCAAGTCCTCCTCACTGCCTCCTTTCTTGATCACTATGGACAACATCACCATCCTGCCTGTCATTCAGCCCTGTAACTCAGTCATCATTTTCAGCTTGTACCTCTCTTTAGATCCTCAAAAGCAGTCTACATCTAAATCAGGGGTCGGCAACCTTTGCTGGCCCCTGTGCCAGCCCTGCCGACCGCACCGTCAGCAGGTGCTGGGGCGGAGCCAAAAGGGGGCTGGGCCAGACCAGGTGCCCTGCTGGCCAGGGCCTGGGCCGGCATCAGCTGGCGGGTGGCCTCTGGTTCCTGGCATTGGGGCCGGATCCCGTCTGCAGGGGAGGCGCGGGGCTGCTGGCCCCTGCTGGCCCCACCCCTTTGCTAGATGGCAGGAGGGGAGTGGAGCGGGTCACATCACCCCGGCCCACCCAGAGCCATGCCGCTGCTGGCAGGGCAGAGCCGGCCCCGGCCATGGCCGGCAAGAGGGCGGGTTGGCCTGGCCAGAGCCACTGCTGCTGGCGGGTGACCTCCAGTTCCTGGCCCTGGCTCCCGCTGGCAGCAGCAGCTCTGGCCAGGCTGACCCGCCCTGCCCTCTTGCCAGCCATAGCTGGGGCCGGCTCTGCCCTGCCGGCAGCGGTGCAGCTCTGGGCGGGCCGGGGCAATGTGACCCGCTCCATTCCCTTCCCCTCGTGCCATCCAGCAAAGGGGCAGGGCCAGTGGGGGAGCCTGAGCTGCTCCACGTGCCGCTCAAGCATGGCCCGCGTGCCAGCTCTGGCACGCATGCCGGGGGTTGCCGACCCCTGATCTAAATCTTGCAGATTCTTTCTGCATAACATTTCTAAGATACTGCCTTTCCTAGCTGTCATCTTGATTACCACAAGATCCTTTTCCCTGGCCTTGAAAAATGCCATTTCCCTGCTCATAGATTCAGAATCCTGCTTCAAAGATAATTTTCCTAGCCTATCACTTTGACAATATCACCCCTCTGTTTGCATCCCTTCTCTGGCTCCAACTTCCCTCTTGCATCAAACACAAGCTCCTTGCCTTCATTTTCAAGGCCCTTCATGGAGTATCACCACCCTATTATCTCTCATTCACTGTCAAGATGTCAGCACCTGTCACTGACTGGCTCATAATGCCAGCCTGTATCACCCACTTGCTACATTTTCAGACAAGCTCTAACAATCTTTTTCCCTTCCTGTCCCTCATGCTTAGGGGAAGGCTCCCATAAACATCCACAAAACTACATCATTATCCTCCTTCAAACCCCTCTTCCAGAAGGCCCACAAAAAACTTGACTATGGTTAGACGGCTGGAGTGATGAGGCTAGTGTGCTGATCAATATTTTCTCATTGTTTCTTTGTACTCTCCCATCAGTCTGTCTGTATCCGTATCTTTTGTCTTATACTTAGATTGTAAGCTCTTTGAGGCAGGAACTGGTTTTTTTATCTTTGTACAGCATCTAGCACAGTGTGGTCCTGGTCCATCATTAGGACTCTGAGGTGCTATGGTAATCCAAACCATAAATAAAATAATTATAAATATAATACACAAGAACAGATGAACACAACTTTATTGAATTCACAACTGTAATAAGCAACCAGATTTCATCCTTTGAGTTGAAGGCACCAGTTCATTAATAAACAGTTTGTTAATAAAAGAAAAAAGAGAGTTATACAAGGGTAAGAGATCAATAGACATACAAATGTGTGTAAAATCCTTAGGTCAGTTTCATAGCAGAAATGGTGAGGCTGCCGATTTGTAAAAGTCTTTCTGGAATCAGTATAAAAGGTTATGTCCCAATAGCCAGTCCTCATATATCACTGACAGGCATCAGGAGGAGTCCTGGTCAGTCTTTTGCAGAGTGAAGAGGATGACCATGACGTGAGTGAAAGATGAGTTAGGAATGTAAAATATATAAAGAAGATTTGATCCTTTGAAAATTGAAAATGAGTTTATTAACCTTCCACCCATGGCCACTAAGGGGAAAAAAAAGAAAAAGAAAAACAAAGAACAGCCTTTCCCAAGAGACTTTCAATAATATGAATAGGTTGGTTCTTGCTCTTTGGACATGAGCAAATCTAAAAGAAATTGTAAAACTGACTATGTTAAAAACAGACATGTCTTATTGTCAGCTCATTCTGCTGTCATCTCCAGGGATAAGCACAGGGTCTGAGAATTAACCATATTCAGTAAGAGTATCCTTGTGTATTTGAGTACTATGCTCCATTGCTTCTTCCCCCACTCAAAAGAGGCAATTTGCATTCCACTCTATAGGTACCCCAGCTCTCGTTTCCCCTTCCTGATATTGAAATGGAAATCAGAAGACCCTATTCTGAATTTATTTCCAGAATACACATATTAGAAAGATAACTTGAGAAAAATACCTGTTTCATCCAAAGACCAAAGATGGTATGTCTCATACTACAAAAGCACCCTAAAGGCCATTCTTACATACAACTCTGCCTACCAGTTTGTAAATTGCTAAGTTTCTCCTGATTCCACAATACAACTATTTGAAATACATGTAAATACCGTATTTTTCGGACCATAAGACGCACTTTTTTCCCCCCAAAAGTGGGGGGAAAATGAGAGTACGTCTTATAGTCCGAATGCTGTCCAGCAAGCAGTGTTCCCGCCAGGGGGCGTTGCTGGATAGCAAAAAGATCCAGGGCTGTGGCCCTCCAGCCCACTCCCTGCTAGCCCCCACCCCCTGGCCAAGCCACTAGGCCGCTCCCCCAGTTCACAACCCCACACACACTCAAACAAACCCACACTCCTGCCGGACGGGGCAGGCTCGGCTGGGGTTGGCCCCCCTGTGACGCTGTCAGGATTTAAGGAACTATTTATGATATTATTTTGTATTAATATGTGACGCTGTCAGGGTTTAAGGAACCATTTATGATATTATTTTGTATTAATATTTTATGATTGTTATAATCCATAGGAACTATGCCATGTTTGGTGTCAATAGAAAGGTAATAATTTGTGGGGAATGATTATATAGTTTATGTGTAGGATTTGTATTCATATTAGAAGTTAGGAATATGATTGTTATATTTTAACTTGTGTAAGGCTGGGAAAATTCCCCAGACTGAATGTCTACCTGGCCATTGTCTCCTTAATGGCCCATTAAGGAAGCTCCCCAGTATAATGGGCCGAAGAAGAAAACCTGTTGAGCCACTAGGACTTAAACATGTCTCTGGAACTATTCCTCTGAGACTGAACAAAGGATTGAGGCCCACCCTGGTACTGGGTGTTTACCAGAGGAAGAAGCCTGCAAACTCCAGAGGAACAAACCTGCAAACTGCTTTTCATGAACTTTAAATCATTTGTATGTATGTGATTCGCTTTGACCCTTTAACATCTCTCATATTTGCTTCTTTCCTTCTCTCTTTCTTTTTCTCTTCCCTTCCTTTTCTCTTCTTCGCCTTCCTTTCTCTTTCCTTCCTTTTCTTTTCTTTGCCTTCCTTTCTCTTCCCTTCCTTTTCTCTTCTATTTAGTTTACCAGTACTATTTGGTTCAGAATATTTTTTTCTTGTTTTCCTGCTCTAAAAACTGGGTGCGTCTTATGGTCAGGTGCGTCTTATGGTCCGAAAAATACGGTAGGTTCAAAGTGGAACCTCATATTCAAGCATTTCATGCTCTGAAATTGCTCTGGATTGGATCTAAAATCAGTTACACAACTAGCCTAAATGAAGCACACAAAGATGAAAAACTTGAGTGTAACATTGCTTGTGGTTTCTGCTATTTTGAATTACATTCTGTAAAGTGTTTTGATCAAAGGAATCTAAACCTAAGCTTTGGTTCGGTTTTGAGCCCCAATTTTAATGTAAAACTAATCCAGATTCAAATATGGAGTCCTTGGCCCACATTCAGGTTGAGCTGAAGCTATGAAATCAGCTAAGCTTCACTCAGAGATGGTTATTATTGTTTACACTTTGCTAGTGCTCTAACATAGCAGTTAAGATCAGGGACCTATTGCTCTACGTATTTTATGAACGCACATGAAAACAATTCCTGCCCCAAAGATTTTTATAATTGAGTCAGAAATTAAATAAAACTCTTTGCTGCATCTAGGATTCCATTTTGAATGCAGAAGGAGCCTTGATTCAGGCAAATTTTGCATGATTTCAGGTTTGTGTGCAAAGAATTGGAACATCTTTAGTGACGAGGGTAAAATGTACCCAATATAAACTATACTGCATAAACTACCATTTTGAGCAAGTATTGTACTATAAAATCTGAAGTTATAGAATATTTACATAACAATCAGATGTTGGTACCATAATTCCATTGTGTATAGAATAATTTATTAATTAATTAATTAATCGATAATTCTGGAAGCTCAAATAAATAAATAATACCTAGCTCTTATATACTACTTTTCATCAGTAGATCTCAAAGTGCTTTACAAAATAGATTGGTAGCATTAACTTCATTTTACAGGTGGAGAAACTGAGGCAGACTGCACTGAAGGGACTTGCCAAAGTCATCCAGCCAGTCAGTAGCAGAACTAGGAACAGATCCAAGATTCCTCTCATTCACTCCAGTGGTCTAGCCACTATCTCTCATAAAATTTCAAAGAAGTGTTATCTTTGTGTTTGTAGTAATGAAGAAAGAGGCATAGTATCATTTGATTCAGTAATTCATAGAAAAGACACCCTAGAGTACCATTTATGACTATGCCTTTTGAGGATACTATAGTCTCTTCACTTTACTAAAACTAACTTTCCTTCTTTTTAAGAACATAATGAAATGGACCCCCAGCTGCTCATGCTAATTTTGTTTCTTGTCATGATCTTCCCTGGAGGATTGCTGATATTTCTGTGCAAAAGGTAATCTACATGTTTTGGGGTGTGGTGTGCGAGGAAGGGGGGAGTTGTCTTTCTGAGGATAAATAAAGAAATTGATGTATCAATGTGCAATCAAAAAAAATCTTCCATTTCATAGGGAGGTTCATTATACTTAGAATAACCAGGTCAATGTGAATTAGGGGGACTATAAATCTGAAGCTTGAGCTGATGAAAGGCTGAACCCCCATAACATTTAGTGACTTCACTGAGGATACTGTGAACATTTGTGTCCTGTTCCTTGAAAGCTGTAGCAGAAAACTTGGCTGGAGTAGAACAGCTGGTAGGATGGAGTCCCCAGTGACTTTCTCAAGACCACACAGGAAGTGCAGAGACAGAGCAAGAGTTAGAACTCATACATTCCTGACATCTTATCCTATACGCAAGCCAATAAACCTTGCTGCTTTTAGACAGATGCCTCCTCTCTCTGCATCCTGCTGGTTTACTTAACATGTTGTGCACTGTCTTCAACAAGTGCTCACAAACAAGGAAAACATACTCTGGTGTTAACAATCTGCTCTTGCAGATATTTAGCAACAACAATAACCCCGTGTTTTTATCATTCTATCTCTTGTAGGTATAAACCAATTGAGGATATAGTTATGCCCATCCCACATCCTCCAGACACAATCATGATCTGGTTAGCTTCTCTTGCTGCTGCTCCATGCCAGGTACAGTGCATGCTGGTCATTTCCTTCAGTACAGCGATGTGTATGTCCTATGTACAGGATCAGTATGGTATGGCTAAAGAGATTTAATCATCTGGGCAAATAACAGCAAAGAAATATTTCTCCGTATTTTTGTATCTTTAGCCATGGAGCCTCTGGAATGGAATTCTCCTCACCTTTGATTCTCTGTTTGTGTGAGATAAAAATGTGGAGCAGTAGTTTTCACTGGTACCAGGTCAGAACCCCAGTGCTTCAGAGTTCAGATTGTCTCTCAGAGACAATCATACCCCTCCCCTAGATGGGTGGAGTATGGGAGTATGTAGGCCCCCCCCACCATGCCTCTTTTGAGACACTGTTGATAGACGATGTTAATATGAGTGTCTCCTCCTCCCCATCCACTAGTTCAACCTACACTAGCCAACTCCACAATCTCCTCATTCTCCCATTCTACTCTCCAGGTAGCTTCTTATACCATACTCAACACTACTGTATCTGAACATCTTCTGGTATGCATTGAGCAAGATGACTAACATCTGCCTCATGTTTGCTTTCGTCATTCCCTTCCCAAAGGGAGCAGTATGTGGAGTGTTTTGTTTGGGATTCTTTTTTTAAAAAAAACTATACAAATATATACAGACTTTGTATATCCTCAGGAGCTCTGATTGAGTTTTTCATCTTCTAAAAGAGACCGTGGTGCAAACTTTTTGCCAGTTACTCCTCAGCAGGAAGAGATGGACAAATCTTTATCAAAAGCTGGCCCAAAACCATAGAACGAATCCCAGAGGAACCAAGGACCATCACAAACCTCATCACCTTTGTCCATCTATTGTTCCTGAGGGATAAAGTGGCAAAAAGGCCTCTTTTAAAAACTCAGCCACAGCTCCTCAAGATGTACTATGTGTTTCTACTTCCTCTCCCTGTAATTGTCCAAAATCATTTGTCACATTTTCTTTGCTAATAGGCATTACTTATTGCTTTCTCAATAAAACCGGGCAAATTGAACAGATATTTTTGTGCATCAATTCGCTGTGGCTGGCCAAGCTGTAAGGACCAAGCCACCTATGTTAAGTGTGCATTAGTATGAGGTTTTCTCAGAAGTCACAGAGCCTCTTTTTACTTCTGCAATCTAGTTTATTCATTATGTGAATGGACTATCAGAAAAGCAGTTTCTAATGTTGTCTGTTATTAACACAGCAGGTGAATGGCCTAGTTCCCGAAACTCCAGACACATTGGTTATTGAAGATTTGAAGACTTATGCCACAGGTAAGTTCAAAGAAACACATGCATCTACTGACCTAATGGTGACAACAAATGACAGTGAACATTGACTGGTTCTAAAAGAAGAGGGAGATTGCTATATAGAATAGTGTGCTTGGAGGATCTGGTATATGAAATATTGCTTCTGTATGGAGATGGGAGTGGGACACAGTAACATAGGGTATGTCTACACTGGAGGCTCTGTTAAGTTGATTTAACAAGGTCAACTTTAAGTCGACTTAAAGTCGACCTTGTTAAGCCGACTTAGAGAGTCCACACTGAACACTCCTGTCAACTGTCTGCATCTACACTGGCAAGTGCTAGGTTGACAGAGGAATGGTATGTTTTAGGTAGCTGGGAGGGGGCCTGGAGGTCAATTAGGTTGACTTAAGGGCTTCCCCCGTCTACACTGGCTTAAGTTGACTTAATAAGGTCCACTTAAGTGTTAAGTCAACTGTAAGAGGTGATGTTATTAAGTCGACTTAAGGAAGCACTTAAGTCAACTTAATAAAAGGCCAATGTGGATGCAGGAGTCTGTAGGTCGACACCTAATGCTCCAGTGTAGACGTATCCATAGCTATTAGCGTAAAGACACCTAAAAAGACATGCCCAGAGGCAATCTGTCTTATCCACAAATGAACCTAACCCCTGAAATAAGATAATATTTATTATCTTGGCACTAGAGTGTGACTGTACCACAAACCCAGGCTGCATAGTTACACTGTCCCAGGAGCAGACCACAGATCATATTTGGATTCAGAGAGTAGGTGGGTTGAAGCAAGGAGTGGACTGAGAGACTAATGATATAAGCTCTGTTTCCCACATTACTCCAGCAATCTAGTGATCCATCTCAGCCCTATACATGCCACATGGGTTACACAGATGTAACAGAATTCAGAATCTGATCTTGTTCATAACACCACTGAGTGATTGTATTTATATATTATATGATTTTACTCTACAGAACTAGATTTCTACAGAAGTGAAATGAAGCTGCCCTCTGAGATCATGTTGGTCCCTCAGGAAAAAGAACTAATAGAAGGGTATTAAGTAATGAAGATTCTTAAGCATCTGGAAAATGTACTGCATGCACTAGCATATGGAACCTGAAGGATGCTAATTCTTTTTGCTGTGTGAGTTATTATCTTCACTGTGCTAGATAATAAGATGGAGATACTCCAGCGGAAGCTATACAGATCTGAGACAACAACCAGTCTCAGTCCAGCAACTAGCAGCTTTCAAAAATGGTTCTAATAGTGACATTATGAGATTCTAGAAATGTGTATTTGCATTGCAAGGACAGACACCGGAGACAGCTTGCAGTTTGTCGTTTACTACTACTACTAATCTTAAACCCAACACTATTATAGCTATGCAGTAGAGAGTTAAAATCAAAGTTAAAGGGGAAATAATGAGATGGTGTTTGGGTTCAAATTAAATGGGGATTTGAGATTAGAGTTCATCAAATCAGGGGATAGTGTTTGGGTTTAATTTCATACCAGGGTAATCTGGGCTGTAGATATGGGTGGGCCTGGGTGGGCAATGGCTCACCCAATTTGAAAGCAGCTCCATCCAGTTGCTTGCTTGCTTATGCTTCTGTGGATAATCAAGTGAGATTGTGATCATAAAATCAAGATCTTGCAAAATCAGCTGTTCTTACAAGACCAATGAATAGTTGTTACATACCTGACTGACACGTGCGCAAGCTGAACTGTGGGAGATCACTGCTTTTTACCAAAATTCCTTGAGGTAACAGCTCCTAAAGGCTGTGTAGAACCTTGGGACATTTATAATCTGAAAACATTGTATCAGATTGTTGAATAGAAGACATCAGCAAAGAAATAGCAACCTTGTGTAATGATGGAAGATCCTTTAGTTCTAATGAAGAGATATCTTCTGGATATTGTAATGCGATGGCCTATCCCTTTATGAACCAAAGACCTGGAGCTGGCCAACCCCAGTTAATGAGCTTGTGCACTACTCATGAGAGAGAGAAAAAAAATGAAATTCTGCTAAACTTGTCTACAAAAGAGCAGTTGCAAGCTGTGAGATCAGAGAGGGAGAGAGACTCTGAATAAAGAGAAAAGACATTCCAAATGTAGCATTTTTTGCTGCATGCCTATAATGCTACAAGAAGCAAGATTACCCATGGACTTGTGTTTTGGCATATCTGAAGATGGAGATAGTTATGAGACAAATTGGCAAAATATTTCACAACTAAAAGAAAAGCTGCAGGTTGCATATCACTTAGTGACAGCTGCTGTTCACACGAACTCAGATAGAAGCAAGCACCAATATGATGCTAGGGTGCAGTCCCAGGACCTCCAGCCAGGAAACAGAGTCCTAGTATGAAACCTGGGTGTTCCTGGGAACACAAGATAGTTGACTGATGGAAGGTAATTCTGTAGGTGGTGGAAAAGCTGGTTGATTTGCCAGTGTACAAATTAGACCTGAGGCAAACCAGGACAAATGAAAATGGTGCATAGGAATTGCTTACTACTTGTGGGAGAATTAGTAGGCACCTCTGATGGAATCAACCATAAGATGGGACTAGGGAGAAACAGACACTCTACCGAATCAACTACCCAACATGTGCATTTGGTCCTCACGGGTTAACCCACCCTTACTGAGAGCAGCTGAGAGTGACTCTGAAGAAGATCATATTCCAATAGTGTACCCCAGGATGGAGACCAGAACCCAGCCTCAATCAGAAAGACCCAAAGAAAGCTCCAATTTCTCACCTCTAAACCCATGGCAGAAACATTTAGGTCTGTTGGTGATGTACCCGCACTGACAGAAGGACCAACCTGAGACAATGAGCTTATCTCCCCAACATTCTCAGACCTTGGAGAACAACAGACCAATGATGACAAGGCTAGATTGTTAGACAGTGGGCATATACAAGCAGGAGCCCTGGAGTGTGTCTACACTGGCAACTTAGGTCGACTTAAGGATACTTAAGTAGACCTTCACAAAGCCGCATCCACACTGGGCTTTATTAAGTTGATTTAAGCACTTCCTTAAGTCGACTTAATAACATCACTTCTGAACGTCAACTTAAGCCTTAAGTCAACGTCTTAAGTTGACTTAAAGCCAGTGTGGACAGCTATGTCTACTGTTAAATAAACTTAACAAGGTCAACTTAAGTCGATTTAAAATGTAGCCACTCTGTTAAGTTGACTTAACAAGGTCGACTTTAAGTCAACTTAAAGTCAACCTTGTTAAGTTGACTTAACAGAGGTGACTTAACTTTACAAGTGTAGCTATAGTCCTGATGCCCTAGATCTGCCAGGACCAGAACAAGAGATGCAGGGACCAGAGTCTGTAGGTGAGGGACCTTCCAAGAAGCCCTGCACTCTTCCATGGGCCCTGCACTGCTGTCCCCTGACTGCCGCACTGCCCCTCCTCCCACCTCATTGCCTTTGGCAGCAAGCTGAAGGCAAGTAGAGGGGCAGGAGCATGGACCCCGGCCTCTGGGCCAGCCTGCCCCATCTCACCCAGTATGGGGAGGCCCCCCCATCCCCCGGGCACTGCCCTGATTAGAAGATTTTCCAATGAATGAAAGCTCACAGCTGAAACTCACTAAGAGCTACAGTCACTAAAGGAAGTGGGATACCTGCAGACACTGATGACCAGCAGAGGGGATGTGGTAGGTTCTGAGCTGGCAGGAGCCCTCAGTGGTTGGATGCCTGCAGGTGCAGCAGAGGGGACCAGTCAAAACTGTGTTGGCTGGTGGCAGAAGTCCCACAACCAAGAAGTGCGCAGCGCAACGAAAACTGTCAGCAGAGCAGGGAAAACAAGAAGGGAGAGAAGAAGGACATGCTCCATGTACTGTTGGGTGGGGTGGGTTTGACTCATTGTGTTCATGAATTCTGTTTGCACTGTTTTCCCAAACCAGTGCTGGGTTTCTTCCTTCCTTTTATTAAAAGATTTTTTTCCTACATTCAGACTCTGTGCATGTAGGTGTGGGAGCATTGCCTTTTCGGGCGGCGTGAGAATAGTGTGTGATTTCCCAGGTGACTGGGTGGAGGCATGAGCCAGTTTGGTGGTGTATCATTGACAGGAAAACCTAAATATAGAACCTGGCCCTTTGCAGCTGCCAGCTCTGCTTGGCAGAAGGGTTACACAAATCTCTCTGGGCCAGGGAGAGGCCCTGAGCAAGAAGGAGAACAAGTGTAGGCGGCCTCGCCCAAACTGACCATTCTTCTCCAGGAGGGAAGAAGCCTGAAGCCTTGCAGCAGAAGCATTTGTTGCTAAATGGTACATGTTTACTTAATTTTTACGTTTCCTTTTGTGTCAGGTTGTCTTATGTTTTCTCTTGGCTCAGAGGTTAAAGCCTTTTACTCATTTTAAGTGTTTCCTTTCAAAATGCTTTACTAAAAGGAGATGCAGTGACATTAATTAGAGCAATAGTTCTCAACCTTTTTGTCCATCGCGACACACCTGACAGATGATGTTCCCCTGCGTGACACACGACAATCTGCTGGTGGCGGTGGTGCTTGGACTGGGAGCACTTGGGAGGCTGTGGTGCTCTGGAGGATGCAGCACTTTGGGACCTGGGGCCGGGGGGTAGAGTCAAGCTAGCGCAGGCTGGTGCCCTGGTGGTCTGGCTTGATTGAGCCAGTTTTACTTTTGTGAGACAGGTGGTGCTCCCTCCCCTCCAGTGCAGGATCTCTGTGTTGTAGCCCCTAATACCCTTTTCTCCTTTGGCCCTGGCTGCTACCTGTGTTGTGCAGCAGGAGCAGGCTGTTGAGGCCAGCAGAAAGCAGCGGGCGGCAGGAGCCTCAAGCTGGCTCCAAGCTGAGCTGCCAATTTTTCATGACACACCTCCCGGTTCTTTGTGACACACTTTTGTGTCCTGAGCCAGTGTTAAGAACTGCTGAATTAGAGAGTTTGGCTTCTCCTTGATGGGGCCGTTCAAGTGACCTCATTATTACATCATTAAGTGTAGATGCTGTGTTACTTACATGGGCTGTTGGTTGTCAGTCTCATCAATGTCAAAGCTCTGCCAGAGCCATAAAATTCACACGAAAGCTGGGCAGTTAGATCCCAGCTGCCCCCTGCTTCCCTGGACAGCTGAAGCAAGAAGCCTGGCTGTTTCCTGACTCCCAGCAGGAAACAGGGAGAGAAGCCTGGACAGCCTGCTGGGAGCCCAGGAGCTGCTAGCGCAACTGTGTTCCTGGCAGGAAGCTGCCAGTGGAGCTGAGAGACCAGGCACTCAGTTCCCCACACTGTCCCTTCTTGGATGGTGGAAGCACTCCTGGTGAGGACACGCACCACCGACTCGAGGAAGGTGGTGCAGACATTGGTCACCACTGTTAATTAATTCAGTGGCTGTGAGTTAATCTAACATAGGTTGACTTATCCTGTAGTGTAGACAAAGCCTCACGTGGCCAGCTACAGAGTAGGCGTTCCCTCTTTTACACACATCAAAACTGAGCAAATTTGGGAGCAAGGCATTTCTAGTTATATAATTTTCTGTGGGCTTTACAGTCCAGAGTGCTAGCAAAGCGAGATTGCTTTAAGAATAAGAGGAGGAGAAGATATTTTCCGTTACCATGTGTGACAGGCTGCTCCGCAGATCTGGCCTGGTGTGCCTCTGAAACCCCCCAAACTACACTCCTGAACCCCAATTCACCCAGCTTGGCCAGGTGACCACTCACTCCTGGGTTAGTCCACCTTGGTCTCCTGCGTGTGATCAGTCCCAGGCAGTGTGGGTGCACCCACTAAGCACCTACGGGGCGGTTGCCAAGCGAGCACCCCCAACCCCAGATACTACACCAGAAGCCACTCTCTTACAGGGATTGGAATCCAGCCCCAATCACCACAGTCTCAAGTCTGTCCACTTAACAAAGAAGTTGATCATGCCCAGCCTTTTGAACTCATACCCTCTAAAGACCACACAGCTTTAGATAAAACAAATACTAGTTTATTGATCAGAGTACGATTTCAAGTGAGAAAATGGCCAATCAAGGCAGAATCATAATATAAAAGAGTCAAGAGTGACCACAGAGAAATAAAAGGCATAAAAACACATACTAACCTAATATCTCTACCTAAATTGACCTCATAGTCGAAGATTATGTGCAAGATGTTCGGCTGTTTGGTGTTTTACAGCCATTCTCTGCCTATTATAAGGCAGGAACCAGATCTTGCTTGAAGTTGGAGAACTGCAATATGGAGTCTTCTAGGCAAAAGACTGCAGCATCTCTCAATGTCCCTCTTTGTTTCCTCAAATCCCCTCAGTCTCTCCTTCCTCCTACCTGAGTCAGGGAGGTCAATTCACATCGCCTTTGTCATGTAGTTCTCCTACCTCTGGGAGGTAGCCTTGATGGTCTGAACCATGTAACATTCTTCACATGTCTACACACCTGTTGCTGTAGGAAACATGGTATCAAGGTAGTTATGTAGAATAGGTTATGAGCATTCATAAAGGAATGTGGTGTAGCTTATTTGGCCTCAAATCACACAATTACGTTCCAAAAGTGAACAGAAAAGTTACACAGATCATACCCTAGGGGTGCACGGGTGTGCATCCCTTGACACTATGTACGTTATTTTTCAGTATTTTATAACTGAGTGAGAGTTCTGTATTGTCCAGCTAGGGATATTTATTTTTTACTTTTTTTACTTTTATTTTTTAAAGAGATTTCACTCTCCATTTCCATACAATTGCCAGTAATAAGACTTTGTTCTAGGGAAGACGTTGTGAGTTGGCTAGCTGAACTGCTGGCTGGGGCAGTTACTGACTGATCCTTGGGGGGGAACAAAGTATGATGGACTTGCCATTGAGACAGAGTTAGGTAATTGCTTATGTGAACAGTCATGGAAAAGACTATAGTCTTTCTCCACAAAGAGTACTAAGAATGACTGCTAAAGGCCATTGGGCCTGAGCTGGTACCTAATGAAATCAATAAAAGGCTCCCTTTGACTTCAGTGGGCATTGGAACAGGCCCATAGTAATTTCAGGGAGAGCCAAATGACCTACAGCATCCTACCTACTGTTACTCAGATTTGTGACATGGAGTTTTTATGGAAAGTAACGTAACCATGGCCTTGCCTACCAACGCCAGTGCTATGTCACCTGTACCTACAATCCTGCAACCTATCACACAACCAAGAGGGCAATGCAGGCTAATTACTGAAGATCAGATGCTCTTTCAGATTCATTCACAACTCGTTTTGTTTCCTGCCGACACATTTATCTTTCACTCTGAAGGTCGGACACCCAAAATGCTCTACTGACTGCAGCTTTAACTATAGCTCTGGAATGTAGAACAAACAAGGAGTCCGGTGGCACTTTTAAAGACTACAGGACTCCTTGTTTGTTTTGCTGAGCTAGACTAATGTGGCTACCCCCTTGGAACTCTGGAATGTATCTAACTCAATGGGTATACATGGCAGTCGTTCAGTGCTACCTGGCAGCATGGAAGAGAAGGAACTGAAGGTATCATTGCTCCAATTAAAATGCCACAGGAGGCATTTTAGAATAAAGAGGCCTTAATTCAAAGCCTCTCTCCACAGTTAAATATACAGCAGTCATAAGGTGGAAGTATTAAAATACCAAGAGTGCAACTGAGTAAATAAATGCTACACATTAGCCAAGGACTCCTGAAGGCCAGACTTCAAATAGTCAGTCTGGCAACAGGCAATAACATTTTTGGCCTGAAGTACTCTGAGCCAACTAGTGCTGGGATTTAAAGTGACACATGATACCTAAAAGTGAAAATAATGTGTTGTCATTCCCTGAAAATAAACCAAATGACCAGTTAGTAACATCAAAGTTACTGTCTTTAATGGGCTCATTTTAGGCCTATTTTGTTCACTTCACATAGTCACACATAGTTCAGTCCCAGTGTCAGTTTTCATTCGAAAAAACCTGGTGCTATACTAGCAGTACACTGTTGATAAAGATTAAGGTGCAAAAAAGCTTTATGAGGAAAAGTTGTAGAGCAGCAGCTTGTATTATGAGAGAGATTTAATGTTGTAGGAAAAACTCAGTTGCATCAACACTCTTTAATGCCATTCTCAGCAAAAAGCACATGCCAGGGCTAAGGGACATTGGCAGGCAGGTGTGAGGGCGATTTCCCTGCTGCAGTCCAGATTTTACCTGTTTCACTGCACATTGGACCAATTCTAAAGATAGAGAATTTCAGTTTCTGTCCATCACTTTTAACACAAATTTAAATAACTTTTTCTTGGAAGTTGATAAAATAGTGTAATTTAACTCACCAACTAGGGCAATTTATACTTGTGTAGTTTAAAAATGTCCATTGGATACTCAATAGACTTTAAATACCTAAAAGCAGTGGTTCTGCTATACATTAAATAGATGTTAATTAGAGTTAAGTGAAGAACAGATTTTTCAGTTTATTGGTAATTCCAAAAAGTAACATCATTTTGGATTACATCAAAAGTTAATTTTTTTTGGTAAATTGAAAGTGAAGAAGAAGGTTTTGTGGCCCGCATTGTGCATGAGGTCAGACTAGATGATCATACCTGTCCCTTCTGATCTTAGAGTCTATGGCTATGCCTACACTAGAAAAAATAAGGTCGACCTTATTAAATTGACTTAACAAAGTGGTTACCCTGAACGTGGACTTAGTAAGTGGACCTAACTGCCCTTAAGTCAACTTAATAAAGTTGACTTAAGGGTTAATCCATGTCCACACTGTGCTTAAATCGACGTAAGGAGTCGACTTAAGAGTTAGGTCGACCTAACCGGTGGTTCTTATTAAGTTGACTTAAGCTTTCATTAAGTCGACTAAAGGAATTTCTTAACTCGACTTAATGAAAGTCCAGTGAGGACAGGGTGTAATTTAGGTCAACTTAAGGCTACTTAAGTCAACTTAAATTGCCAGTGTAGACATACCCTATGAGTCCAAGAATTTCATTTCAAGTTGAACAAAAGTTTCTTGGCAAAAATGAAGTATTTCATTGTGATTTAATGCATTTTAAAATGGTTCAAGGAAATTTTGAAATGAAAAGTAATTTCAAACCAAAAAACCAAAATGTTTCATTTTGAAAATGTCAGACAAAGCACAAATGTATTTTTAATTTATTTCTTTTTAAATGAACAATGCAACATGAGTTTTCAAAATATTTTGGTATCACCAAATCTCCATTTTTTTGCCTAAATAACATTGACTGAGGAATCTCATTCAGCTCTAGTATTGCTATTTTATGAGACCAGAAGGGTTTTTCAGAGCTATATTTGTTTCAGGAATATATTTAATTATACACATTATTATAACATACTATTTATTTAGAGCTAGACTGTGCAACCTTTACACACATTGGTGAGCACTAAGGTACATATGTAGTTTCTGTCAAGTCAGTGGGTATGTTCCTGTGAGTAAACCTTACCAGCATGAGTAAGGATTCCACAATCTAATCCTCAAGTAGCCAGAGCTTCTTAAGAGGTTTCATAGTATAGAGGATATATGTTTCCCTTTATATATGTAGATACATCAATCACATTAATGATACTGAGCATTAGATGCAAAAATTATCTTTAAGATTATCAAGGCCTATGACCTATAAGGAACTGTCATTTTAACATTTTCATTTCCTAGGTTCTGATTCAGGAAGACACTTAAGTATGTGCCTAACATAATACCAAGTTTATGTGCCTTGTTGAATGGAGGCCATGGTGAGATATTCACACCTAGAAAAGCAGTGACTTTGGGGATACCATATAGCACAGTGTGGTTTCATGAGGCACAAGTCAGGTCCATTTGCCCTGCTGACTACCAAACTGCCAGAAAGTAAGACTGTGAGGCACTGCCAGTAACGCAATCCTCAAACCTGAGAAAGCACAGATCTGAACTACATATATTTAACTGTACACCTTATTAGGTGTACTGTAGACCACATTAGTGACCCACTGCTACCACCTACTGGACATACAATTTGCTCTGTCTGATACATCTATTTTTAAGTTCCAAAGGGGTAGCCGTGTTAGTCTAATTCAGCAAAATAAATAAGGAGTCCTGTGGCACTTTTAAAGACTAACACATTTATTTATCGCATAAGCTTTCATGGGAGAAAATCCCACTTGATCTTCAAAGCATCTGACAAAGTGGAATTTTCTCTCACAAAAGCTCATGTGATAAATAAATTTGTTAGTCTTTAAAAGTGCCACAGGACTCTTATCTATTTTTAAAACATTCATGTTGGCTTCATTAAGAGCATGTCTTCATACAAAAATTGTATTGCAATATACAGGTATAGTTAAAGTGATACATTCCTCATCCGCATATGTATGCATGTTATACTGATATAAAGATATCTTATTCTGGGATATCTTATTCCTTCCTGAAAGGTAGTATAAAGATCCTTAATGTCAGTATAACTGTCTGAACCAGGAGTAATACAAATATGACTATATAGTATAGAATTGCACCCCGGCCAACATAATTATACCACTACAAAAGCCGTGTGTAAGCCAGGACTAAATGTACTTATAAAACTAAATTAATTTTCAGCGTAATTAATCAATTTATGTGAACTTTTACATTTTTAATATTTGATAGGCTGGCTGTATGGAAAATGTAGGGTAAGGTATTTAGCTGCATTTAACATTCATCAAGATCTTAAGCAGAGATGGGCTTGAATCAATATTTGGTATTGACTCTTCCACTACAGACTATAGTGATATTTAATTTCAAGGTTCTAGTTAAGGCCCATTTTAACTTCATTTCCTGTGCTAATTTAATCACTGCTACTCCAACAGGTAGAGATTTTCAGCCAAGTGAAGTACAGCAGATATAATGTGACTTTATCATTTCAAATGTGTGAACATACATGTTCAGTGATATTTAAATAAAAAAGAGATGTGGTGGTGGTAGAAACACCGTTGAAATCAAAGGTAAACCTCCATAAGACTAAGTTTACACGTTATGTCATTAGCACACAGTCCTTTTTTCTCCATTATTATCATGTGTGATGCCACTCATACCTTTAAATACTCACTGCTCAGATGAAACCATGTGTTTAGTAAAGCTAGATCTGTTTGACATGGGAAAATAAAAAGGAACATGTCACCTGTCATTAAAAATGCATAATATCGAAGGTAAATATAAAGTTACAAAAAGCTTTGTGAGGGAAACGTGTAGAAAACCAGTGTGCGGTATGACAGATATCCATTTTTACAATCTTAGCAGAAAAGCCAAGGCCAGGACTTTTACGGCAAATTTTTTCTAAAACCTGTAGTCATAATTTCAGTTCTTACAACACTTGACAGCTGGCTGGTCTCCAGGCCTCAATATTGTGCAAATCTAGGGGAAATACTTTTCAGTCACAAGCATGTAAGTCTGTGATTTCAGTTGTTTTAAATTTAATTTGGGGGTTCACTTGTAGCAAAATAAAATAAAGCCAGAAAAATGGTGAAGACCAGTGAATCAAAACTGTCCAAGTTTACATAGCTCTACAGTTATGTCCACTATATAATCTTAAAATAGCTTCCATCTCCCATGTACACCTAGGCACAGCACATCCAACCACATAATCTAAACAAAATTCATTTGTAAACTGATTACCTTATAGAAAAGAGAATATAGCCTATGAAAAACTTCAGGGTTTGTTGAGGAAAAGGCGGTATCTGACCTAAAGTATATCTTTAGAGAGTCATCCAGCTTTGATTTAAAGACTGTAAATGGTGGAGACTCAAGGTAAGACTGGACCATCCTGGCAATGGGGTTAATATACAAGAATGAAAGAACATTACAAGCTGCTAAACATGTGACTGACATTGAAGAAAAATATATGATATAATATATTATTCAAGAAATAATATATGATTAAAATTGATGGGTAATAGTGTTAACTCTCACATCCCCCCTTCTCTCTCATATTCTGGGGTCAACATGGCTACAAGACTGTAAATTTGGATGGTTTAGTGGGAGTGGTCCTGCTTTGTGCAGGGGGTTGGACTAGATGACCTCCTGAGGTCCCTTCCAGCCCTAATCTTCTATGATTGTATGACTCTGTGATAACTAACAATGAAACTGGGATTGTTTCACTAAAGCAGGAAGGGGTTTTGCTGGGTTTCTGTTGTTGTTGTTTTTTTAGTTACTATTTATTAGTATTACTTATTAGTAATAGTATTTATTAGTAACTTTGGCTCCTTGATGTGTAGAGATGCTCCTCTGTCCCATGACTTGTTCAGTGAGTTTGTATTAGGACAGTTTCTTTCCTACCACACTCTTGGTGCCTAGACCTGTGGTAAGGCTGAAGTCGAACCGTGCTGCTCCAGCAAGAGCACAAGGAATTACTTGTGCCTCCTAGGGACACACACTATACTTTTTGGAGCTCCCCACTGCATGAGGGAAGCACACCCATTGCACTATAACTGATGAATAATGGGTACTGCCTCAGGGGTTGCTAGCCAGCCTAAAAAGGGCAGGGAGGAGCTGGGAGGTGGCAAGGACAAATCCTCTGCTGCCCCAGCACCTCACTACTATCCAGCAGAGGTAACCAAACACAGCGGGCAGTGTGATGCACTCTTGAGGCACAAACCTTTTTGAGATTTCCCTGTGGTATCTCTGCACTTCTCTTGAGGCAGCAATGAGCTTTCGTGTGGCAGGTGAGACTTTTTTTTTCTTCTACTCCACCGGTTAAGAAGGCCTCCTGAGCTGTTTTTTTGGGGAAACATTTTGATCTCTATGAATAGATTTCAAACACTAGGTGTCAGTCAGTCACTTCACAAACACCAGTGATTCTCAAGACTTACTCTATTTCTCCATATTAGATACACTGTTGTATGGGGCACTGAAGACAGAGTTAGCAACATACAAATTAACGCTAACTAGTCAAGCTAAATTGCATAGTTAGTAAATGCAGTAATCCCAAACCTGGGCCAAACAGTTTCAGCAGAGCCCAGTTTGCAGGATGCCCGTGCCCTGGAGCAATGGGGAACATACTAGATTCTGAAAGTAGAAGCCAGGGGAAGCCTTTTATAGGCTATTTAGCTTTCCAACTCTTTCTCTTTCTCAGGCATAGAGCCTGACTCGATCAGCCACATACAGCAGTCAGGTAATGACATCAGTCATCCAGGGAAGATACTTTAAGGGATGGTACCTTCTAAAGACATCCCTTATGGGTAGCTCATGCATGGCACAGAGATGGATCCCTGCAATTAGAAGGGATCTTAACACCATAAAATGTTTGTATGTGTGTGTACAGCAGCCTCAAAAGAATAGGAACCTACCACAAACACATCTATCCGTCTTTAGAAGTTTTATGTGGGTTATTGGAACTCAACTCCTTAATACCCACACAAGACATGGACTATCTCAGCAATGTGGTTCAGGTGTATGTGAGTGAAGAATTCTGATCTGATGTGGATTTACACCCATTGTGCACAGATGTAAATGACTACATATAAACTGCACCTTTTTCCTAGCACCTAATATGTATATTTTTTATTATTTTCTTCAGCTACATTTTGATTCAATAATGCCAATAAACCTTTGAGAATCTTGGTTATATAGTCTTGGCACATGTTTAGAATGCAGGTTTCCCCTAGAAGCATATATGTACATATGTATCATTTCAGTTTCACTGCATATGCTTTAAATGTGAAGTAACCCTCTTTCTTTGATATTACTTTAGGTGACTAAAATGTGTGAACATAATCTATGATTAACTTGCGCATTATTTCCCCACACGTGCATTTCATATCACTATCTGTGTTCTCTGTCTATTCAATGAAGCACTCTATTCTACGCATACCTACCTGTAGGAACAATCCAGCTGCATTTTCTGGGCCCAGTCCTTAGGTCTGGAAAGACTGTGCTTATCAACTTCTGATTCCCTTACTCCTGGGGCTGCCATGAGCTGGCCTGGCTCCTGGTGTAAATTAGAGCAGCCTAAGATGTCATGGCAGTCATTGGGGATTTCCAAAATACAGCAGTGCTACAGCCTCACCTTTCCAGCTAACATTGCCAAAATGGGCTCTGCATCGGAGGCTGAGAATGGAGATAGCATAGTCTTGGCTACATCAGCCCTATATCACGTGAAGATTTTCTATGCCAGGGGAATATTCAGCTCTTTATATAAACCAACTCTAAAGATATGTCTACACTGCCATTAAACCCCCTTGGCTGGCCCGTGCCAACTGACACAAAGCTGGTGGGCTTTGGGCTGCAGTGTTGTTTCACTGCAGTGTAGACTTCTGGGCTCAGGGGGCAGCCCAAGCTCTGGGATCCTCCTACTACACAAGAAGCAACTATTGAATTTGGTGTCCCTGTTCATGTCTCTCCAAAGCTATCCTTTCTTTTCTCCTCCATGTTATGCAGAATTTGTACTCTTCTGGTTGTGAACTACTATGTTTACACTGAAATCCTTTTAAATTAAGCAAAACTATGGCTTATTTTTCTCTGTCTTGAAGCACTATATGTCGGCCCTAACCAAGATCAAGGCTACTGTGTGCTAGGCAGTATACAAACATTCAGTGACAGGGATGCCTTTAAAATGTCCTATCCTTCCCGAAAGTCCTTAAAATCAAAAGAGAAAAGACAAAGGGCATGAAGGAAAACAGACCCACAGATGACTAGAGAGGTTTGCCCAGTGTCACAGAACAGAAAATAGAACTCATGCCTCCTGAGTCATAGACCAGGCCCCTCTGACTGGACCATACTGCCTTTTGGCCTTCTGTAGTATCCTTCAACTTCACATGTATATCTCATAATCGTTTGCTTGAAAGGGATCTTAAACAAATATTAGCCAGGTACTACTGGCTGCTGTTAAAAACAGCCCATTACTGACATAAAACAAATCCTATTTATGACTTTTGCAAAGCTCACTACAGAAAAACAGAAAGCAAAAGTTATTCTGGGTAGCCCCGAGAGACTTTAGGAAACAGATTACTGCATCTCTGCTACCATTTGGAATTATAAACTGTGACTCACCTGTACATATATTTCACCTGCCTTATCCACCCAATAAGTTTCATTTCTGTTTCTTAGCTAAACTTTTAGGCTATGTCTACACTTACTAAAATTAGTTCAAATTAGTTAATTCGAACTAACAAATTCGAACTAATTTTAATTAACTTAATTCGAACTAGCAAAATTTAGTTCAAACTAAGCAAGTGCCATTCATGGCACTTGCTTAGTTCGAATTAGCGATTTGCATTGAATTCAATGGGCCGGTTAGTTCGAACTAAGCAATTAGTTCGAACTACATGGCCACATTGGTTAATTTGAACAAACTAGTTTGAATTAACCCTTACTTCGAATAGCCTATTTGAATTTATTAGTTCGAATTAAGGAAGCCATGGCTTTAGTTAGTTCGAATTAAGCTTTCTTAATTCAAACTAATTTGCCAGTGTAGACATACCCAATGTGATGCAGTTGCAAAAGAGGCTAATATTCTGGGATATATTAACAGGACTGTTATATGGAAGACATAGGAGGTAATTGCTCTGATTTCTTGGAGCAATGGGCGCCACGCTATAAGAAAAATAGGGGCAAATTGGGGAATCCAGAGATGATCAACAAGAATAGTAAAAGATTTAGAAAATGAAATGTACAAGAAAAGGTTAAAAACTGTCTATGTTTAGTCTTCAGAGAAGAAGACTGAGGGAGGAACCTGATAACAGTGTTCCATTATGTTAAGATTGTTATAAAGAGGATGGTTATCAATTGTTATCAATGGTTATCAATTGTTTGTTGTGTCCAGTGAAGGTAGGACAAGAAATAATGGGCTTAATCTGCAGCAAAGGAGATTTAGGTTAGATATTAATAAAATCTTTCTAACTAAAAAAGCAATTAAGTACCAGAATGGGTTACCAAAGGAGGTTGGAAAATCCCTCTTTCGAGGTTTTTAAGAACTGGTTAGACAAACACCTGGATGATTTCGGTATACCTGGCTCAGCCTCCGCACAGGGAGATGACCTTGAGGGCCCTTCCAATCCTACATTTCTATGATACAATTCTCAGAATCATCTGGCAGATGCAACAAAAGGCAAAAGATGTATCCTTCTAAAAGCTTGGAGGACCTGGTGTCTGAAACTGAGGATTTAAAGCTGTATTTGGCACCTTATCAGCAAAGATTTACAAAAAAAAAAATCTCCAGAAGATACAGTATGTGGCTGAGGTTTTGAGCATACCCCTGCCAACATAAGTATGTGTTATGTTATCAATAGGCCGGTTATAATGTAATCAGTGGAAATCTTTATTTCCTTGAGCTATTCATGCAAATTTTACAAGGAGAACATTTCAGTGATTGAACTGATTAGTAGGGTTCCTACTTAGAAGCACTCTGGAAAGTGATGTTGATATTTGAGTCACTAACATGGTGACTAAAGACCTCAATGACTCACAAACCAGTGCTTAAACCTCTGTGAAAAGGAAATGATACTTTTCTTCATGTGGCATTAAGGGCTACATAAACAGCATATATAAGTGAATATATTACAGGGGAAAAGGTGTGAAATTTTTTATCTAAGAAGAAACCCAAGTGAGAGAAATGCAAACAGTTCATAACCAACATGTGTTTATTGTACACAATTTCAAAAGAGATCTGTTAGCCGGTGTGCAATTTTGTCGCTACACAGATACTAAAGGATGTGTGCAGTCTTCCACTCATTGAAAAGAGATTTTGGGACTTGTCCTAATACATTCAATACAAAATGTCATGTTAACATTGCAATATAAGAGCCCACACAGTCTAGCTCCCATTGAAATCAATGGCAATGCTCTTGCTAAATAGATTGTTTTTCCCTCTTATTGGTAAATGGGAAATTAATTATCTCTGGGCAACATAACCCAAAACCTGGCTGCTATACAGGCCAGAGTCAGACTCCAGCCATGGGTTGGAGGAGAAATTAGGCAACCACATCACCTATATACCTCAGGATGACTAAAAATATTTGGCAGGCTATTATCGCTTATGAACGCCTATTAACTTCCATGTGAGCAGGATCTAGCTTTTTCACTATATGATAGCTGAAGTTTTTTGTTTTTTGTTTTACTTGATTCTGTCTTGTAAACATCTCTCAAATAATTTAAAAAAATAAAGATTAATTTTGCACCTGAGATAGATGGTGTCTGCTGTAATTAAGTCAAAACTACAATGATGGTAGAAAAGTTGCTGCCATCAGATCAATCCTTCCAGATTGACTTAGTGGTCAGTTAAGACACTCTGGGTGCATCTACACTTGTAAATTAAGTCGACTTAAGCTTGCTTGCCCCCCCTGACATCGTGGACCTTCCCCAGGTCCACCTAGCCCCTACAAGTCGACCTAGGCGTGCAGTTTGGACCATTCCCACTAAATCATCCAAGCCAGGGTATTATCTAGCCGGACCTTAAATATCTCCAAAGATGGAGACTACACCACCTCCCTAGGTAACCCATTCCAGTGCTTCACCACCCTCCTATTGAGAAAGTTTTTCCTAATATCTAACCTCGACCTACCCAGCTGCAACTTGAAACCATTGCTCCTTGTTCTGTCCTCTGTTACTACTTGACTAAAAGGTCCTCACTGAATAGCATGTTGAGGTGGAAATAATCTGGTTAACAACAAGTACGCCTAGATAATAACATCTGAGTGTAACCTAGTGTTATCTGCACCATACCATTTGACGGAAGAGATAGTGGGACAAGAGATAAGAGACTAGAGAAAAATATATCTTGTTCTGTTATTTTTCTTTCTAAAAGACACATAGCACCCTGCTAAATTAACTCCACCAGAAACAACTCAGAACCCTTTCTCAATTGCTGCCAGACACTTTTGTCTTCAGATGGACTTATACCACCAAACTGAATGTATATGGAATTAACTCCCCTACTAATTCTTATATACCATCAAGGAATAGTGATGGAGTGTCAGTGGCATGGTAGCCCTTAAGGGACCCATGCTGCTAAAGAAGAGAGGGATGCAAGACAATGATGGAAAAAGGTCTGCTCTCTGTGGGTGCATCTACACTGGCAACTTAGGTCGACTTAAGGACGCATATGTTGACCTACACAAAGCCGTGTCCACACTAGGCTTTTATTAAGTTGACTTAAGTGCTTCCTTAATTTGACTTAATAACTGCTTAAGTCAACTTAATAACACCACCTCTGAAGGTCAACTTAAAGCCAGTGGGGATTGCTATGTCTACTATTAAGTCGACTTAACAAGGTCAATTTTAAGTCGACTTAAAGCCGACCTAGTTAAATCGACAACAGAGTCGACTTAACTTTACAAGTGTAGACATAGTCTGTGTGACTAGTTCATCAATGGTAGGATGTCCATGCTATACCTCTTTCTCCAGTGTAAGGTTAATACTTTTCTTTGAGAGGAGAATGAAAAGACAGAGAGAACTTGCCCACTGTGGTTACAGGAACCCACATTTGTGGGTAGGCAGCAGGTAATGAAAAGAGACAAACAGAGCTTGATTTTCTTCAGCCTTTCTCCTTGTGCTGTCATTTACACTCATGCAAAATGGATATAAAGTGAGGACATCCTGATTGGGTAACAAGTTAATCTCACCTTGCACAGCTGTAATTGACGATATGAGGTGCAAAGCAGTGAGAAATGAGAACCATTATTTCCATACTTTCTAGAGCAGGATGTGCTGGCCCAAGTAGATTCTCTTACCACACCAGTGAACCGTGTGAGGGTCTAATGCTGAAAGCTACTCTGTAAACATGGCTTCAGAGGGGCTTCCATGCTAATTGTTCCTCCATGATGTAAAGAGCAAATGTGCTCATTTTACAGATAAAAATTGACTTTTCTAAATACCAACCCTGCGAATAGCACATATGGCCTGACGTGCCAAACCTATTTGGTACCAAAGCAAGTGGCTTTGACTCTGATTGTTTTGATTCACATGGGGCTAATTACCCTAGCTAAAGAATCTCCCAGTAAATGGGAGCGTGGGGAGTAGGAAGGCATGGCAAGAATTATGCTTCACTTTGATGATCCAGGATTGCTAGAGTTCTCCTTGTGCCATTGAATCTGGGCTCAAGTTAAAGCAGCTCTGAACCTTAGGCAGCCGCAGAATAGGGAAGGTGTAAAGACTGTAAAAAAACCTTTCGCCTATCTCAAGGGCTGCTGGAGCTATGCCAAACCAAAACATCTAGCCAGGGGGCAGATCTGATGAAAGAACAGGTGCCATTTTTTCAGGATTGCTTTTCAGAATAGAGCAACAGGGAACTATAAAGCGAAGTGGAGAGAAATGGATACATCTTGCAAAGATGTCCCTTTACTAAAAAACAAAGATCAAGAAGCCCTTTTCTGACCCCAAGTGATGTGCTCTTTCCACCTGTTCTTCTTCACCTCTCTTCCCATTTCTAAGTGAGTTGGTGCAAAATAACCAGAAAAACCCTTAAAACCTTTCTTCCCCTTTACCTCTAATTTGATAAAAGCCACCTCCTCCATTCCCCATATGCCTCCTGCTCATGGCCATTGCAAATTTAATACTGTTACCAGAAATGGATGGTGTTTAATTGAAACTATGTGTCTGACTCTAGTGTTGCAGATTCAAAAACACTGCATATATTTCCCCACACTCAACATTTCTATGATTTGTTCAAAAACAAAATTTGAAATTCAATTCAGTTTAGTGCAGTTTAAGGTAGGACCCATTTCCTTTTTCAATCAATAGGTGGGTTCTGGCACAAGCAGATGTCTGTAGGTGGATTTTTTCCCCATTCATTATATATTATCTCATCTAATTTGCATATACTTCATCTCCAATCAGTCTTGCATGGGTGCAAGCCATGCCACACTTTTCAGAAGATGTGCCCTTTGGAGTCATTTTGGCCCACCTCTACATAACTCAGGAAATATCCAGGGTACAGGAGATATTAACAATGTGCCAACCCCACAGCAGCTCCAGGTTCAAGAGGTGTTAAAGGTCAGGTGGGTGGGAGGAGGGGAGGGAAGAATGGAGGAAGGGCATGGCCAGGAAAGAGTAAGGAAAAGATAAATAGGAAGAAGCATAGCCAAGGGAGGACTGCACCTCACAGAGATCAGCCCACAGAGATTACTGAAGCATGAGTGCAGTGTAGGACAGCTTTCAGACCACCTCTCATTAGGGGTTGCACTGATCTCTGGCTTCAGCTGAATAATAGAGGTCCAAGGCTATGTCTACACTTGTAAATTTATCAGTGGAATGTGCCCACAGCTATTGCTCAGAAAGAGAATTGCATCATGGGTAGCTATCCCAATGGGCAACTTGTAACCCTCTGCTAATGGATTGTTGTGCATCATGGGACATGGGCTTCTGACTTCATTTTGCACCATTTTTGAGCAACCCCTGTAAACTGTTTGCCCACCATCTAGGCCTGATGGCATGGATCTTGAGCTGCTGTCCTTTGTGGTGGTGAGCATTATGAATACAAGAAGACTGGTCCTTCAGTATGTCATGTGCTGCGAGACAGAGAATGAAGCGATGATGCCTGTCCTGCTGACTGCCAGGGATATAAATAATTCAAGGTTTCTGCTGGCATTCATGCAACAGCTTGCCATAGAGGTCCATCAGTACTGGGTTTTGGGAAACAAGCACTGAGTGGTGGTATTGCATTGTGATGCATGTATGGATAGTGAGCAGTGGCTTCGAAACTTTTGGATGTGCAAATCCACCTTCTTGGATCTGTGTGTGAAGCTCGCCCCAGCCCTGACACCAGAATGATTGCTGCCCTCACTATGGTGAGTGGTGATCACTGTGTGGAAGCTGACAGCTTCAGATTGTTGCCGGTCAGCTGCAAATCAATTTGGAGATGGCAAGTCCACTGTGGGGGTTGCTGTGATTCAAGTGTGCAGGGCCATTAATTGCCTTCTGTTATGAAGGACTGTGCCTCTCAGTAATGTGCTGGAAGTAACTGATGATTTTCAGGCAATGGGATTTCCTAACTGTGGCGAGGTGATAGAAGGAATGCCTAGTCCAGTTCTGGGTCCCAACTATCTTGTGACAGAGTACATCAACTGAAATGAATACTTCTTCATGATCTTCAGGTGCTGGTGGATCACTGGGGCCATTTCACTGACATCAGCGGGGGGTGGTCAGGGAAGGTGTATGATGCACACATCTTTTGGAACAGTGTACTGTACAGAAAGCTGCACTCTGGAACTTTATTTCTAGACCAGAAGATTCCAATGGGGGGCATGGAAATGCCCATCGTGATTCTGGGAAACCGCACCTACCTCTTGCTTCTTTGGCTCGTGAAGCCATACATTGGGAACCTGGACTTCAACAATGAATGCTTCAACAACAGGCTCAGCAAGTGCTGAATGACCATTGCATGCGTTTTTGGGCAATTAAAAGGGTGCTGGTGCTGTCTTTTTGGCCAGTGAGACCTCAATGAGAAAAATATTCCCCTGGTCTTTGGGGCCTGCTGCACTTTCCATAATATATGTGAATCGAAGGGGGAAAGTTTCCCCCTAGTGGACAGCTGAGTCTGATTGGATGGCTGCTGATTTTGAGCAGTTATATCAGGGAGTTACATCAGTAGAAGGAACATTTCAGTGTGTACACCTCCCACTGTTCTGTTAATGAAAGCTGACTTTTGTTGATAAAACTCTGTATCATAGACAAGGCCTAATGCCCAAGTGCTGCTAACCCTCCAGCTTCTAACATATCTACTTTGAAGGCTGGAGCCAGACCTGAGCCTCTTGAATGCTACTAGTCATCCAATGATTTCCCACAATTTCCCTTAGTCATATTTTCTTGCCACCTACATACTCCAACTAGGGGCCTTGCACCTCTAGACCTATTGCTCACAAACAGAGAAGAATTGATCGGGGAAGTAGAAGTAAATGGCAACCTGGGCAGCAGCGACCATGAGATGGTAGAGTTCAGGATCCTGATCAATGGAAGGAAGGAAAGAAGCAGAACACACACCCTGGACTTCAGAAAAGCAGATTTTGGCTCCCTTAGGGAGCTGATGGGCAGGGTCCCATGGGAGGCTGATCTGAAGGGGAAAGGTGTCCAAGACAGCTGGCTGTATTTTAAAGAAACCCTGTTAAAGGCACAGGAAGATAACATTCCGATGTGCAGAAAGAACAGCAAATGTGGACGGCGACCAGCGTGGCTTAGCAGGGAACTCTGCGGGGAGCTGAAACATAAAAGGGAAGCTTACAAGAAGTGGAAGCTTGGACAGATGACAAGGGAGGTGTATAAAGATATTGCTCGGGACTGCAGGGATCAAATCAGAAAGGCCAAAGGACAATTGGAGTTGCAGCTAGCAAGAGATGTGAAGGATAACAGAAAGGGGTTCTATAAGTATATCAGCAACAAGAAAAGGATCAGAGGTGGTGTAGGTCCCTTACTGAATGGGGCAGGCATCCTTGTGGAGGATGATGCGGAAAAGGCTGAAGTACTCAATGCTTTTTTTACTTCAGTCTTCACAGGGAGGGCCAGCTCCCAGGCTACTACACGGGGTAATGCGGACTGGAGAGAAGAGTGGCCCTCGGTGATGGAAAGTCAGGTTAGGGAACACTTAATGAAATTGGATGTGCACAAGTCCATGGGGCCGGATGAACTGCATCCGAGGGTGCTGAGGGAGTTGGGGGAAGTGATTGCAGAGCCGCTGGCCATTATCTTTGAGAACTTGGGGCGAACGGGGGTGGTCCCGGAGGATTGGAAAAAGGCAAATATAGTACCTATCTATAAGAAAGGGAAAAAGGAGGATCCGGGGAACTACAGACTGGTCAGCCTCACCTCAATCCCTGGGAAAATCATGGAGCAGGTCCTCAAGGAATCCATCCTGAAACACTTGGAGGAAAATAGAGTGATCAGGAACAGTCAACATGGATTCATCAAGGGCAAATCGTGCCTGAACAACCTGATTTCCTTCTATGATGAGATGACTAGATTTGTGGATGCGGGAAGAGCCGTTGACGTGATATACCTTGACTTTAGCAAGGCTTTTGATACGGTTTCCCACAGCATTCTCGTCGGCAAGTTAAGGAAGTATGGGTTGGACGAGTGGACCGTAAGGTGGATCGAAAACTGGTTAGATCAATAGGCTCAGCGGGTAGGAATCAATGGCTCGATGTCTGGTTGGCAACCGGTAACGAGTGGAGTGCCCCAGGGGTCGGTCCTGGGGCCGGTTCTATTCAACATCTTCATTAATGATCTTGATGATGGAATAGACTGCGTGCTTAGTAAGTTTGCGGATGACACCAAGTTGGGGGGAATGGTAGATACTCTGGAGGGCAGGGACAGGATCCAGAGAGACTTGGACAAATTGGAACACTGGGCCGAAAGAAACCTCATGAGGTTCAACAAAGACAAGTGCAAAGTCCTGAACTTAGGAAGGAAAAATCCCATGCACTGCTACAGGCTGGGGACCGATCAGCTAAGTAGCAGCGCTGTAGAAAAGGACCTGGGAGTTATGGTGGACGGGAAGATGAATATGAGCCAACAGTGTGCCCTTGTTGCCAAAAAGGCCAATGGCATATTAGGCTGCATCAGTAGGAGTATTGCCAGCAGATCGAGGGATGTGATAATTCCCCTCTATTCGACACTGGTCAGGACGCATCTGGAGTACTGTGTCCAGTTTTGGGCTCCCCACTACAGAAAGAATGTGGACAAATTAGAAAGAGTCCAGCGGAGGGCAACAAAAATGATTAGGGGGCTGGGGCACATGACTTATGAGGAGAGACTGAAGGAACTAGGCTTATTTAGTCTACAGAAGAGAAGACGGAGGGGAGATTTGATAGCAACCTTCAACTACTTGAAGGGTTGCTCCAAAGAGGAGGGAGCTAGGCTGTTCTCGAGGGTAACAGAGGACAGAATAAGGAGCAATGGCTTCAAATTACAGCTGGGGAGGTCAAGGTTGAATATTAGGAAAAACTTTCTCACTAGGAGGGTGGTGAAGCATTGGAATGGGCTATCTAGGGAGGTGGTAGAATCTTCATCTTTGGAGATTTTTAAGGCTCGGTTAGACAAAACCCTGGCTGGGATAATTTAGGGGGAGTGGTCCTGCTTTTTAGCAGGGGGTTGGACTAGATGACCTCGTGAGGTCCCTTCCAACCCTATTATTCTATGATTCTATGATTCCTCTTCTTACATTAAAACATGAGCTTTATTTTATTACCTGAAGTATAGAAATATTCAAAATGAATAGTAAATTGTGAATATCCAAACTGATCAGTTTCTGATCATCCCATGGGCTCAACATTTTGTCCAAACTATTTAGCTAATAGTTATCTATAACTAATATAGTCACAGAAATCAGGATTGGTTTTCAAACAATTGTTAACAGCACAATGAAAGGCTAAATTCCATTATATTGAAAGAAGCCCAGAGTAGACATCTTAAAACATCTTTAATTTGTAGTCTGTGTACTAGTGGGAAAAAAAAAAAGAGTTTGTTAAAATCTAATGGATCTATGGAACAGGATTGTAATGTACAAACACATTCTGTGGGCCAAAGTCTGCTACCCATTACTTTCACAGAAGCCACTACCTAAGAATTTAAGGCCCTGAAGATATTTACAAACAGAAAATAACTCCCTATCTCAACTCATTTTATCTTCTTATCTCCCTTGGTTACTTAAGTTCAGTTTTTCATTGTTATATCAGGCAAAATGATTAAAATTCACAAACTCTTAGCCAAGGTTCCAGGCAGCAAAGATAAGATTGCCTGAAAGAACTTTCTTAAATGCAGTGCAGAGTTTCACTGAAAGATAATGATTTCATGTCACATAAGAGACAAAGGCTGAGTTTTACACTGTCATGTGGGGCTTTTACCATCACGCTTGCTGCACATTCTAATCTTTTCTGGCATTTTAAACTGCATTATTATACAGCTCTGCTCAGAGCACTCAGAATGGTAAACCACTGTATTATCTCTCTGCAACAGCTGGGAGAGCACTGCTGGAACGTAAACTGTATGGCAACTCCCTGACATACCCATTTGTCTGCCTCACCAGCAAACTGCATTGCAGGTAAAATTCAGTGAACTCTAATTCCCGGATTCCCTTGGGACATCGCTCTGCAGTGTCCAATCCCTCTCCCTGGACACTTATAGAAGTGATTAAGTTCAGTGCCTCCACAGACCAAAGGGGTAGCCATGTTAGTTTAGCTCAGCAAAACAAATAAGGACTGAAATTACTCCCCATCCACACTGGACTTTCATTAAGTCGACTTAAGAAATTCCTGAAGTCAATTTAATGAAAGTTTAGGTCAACTTAGTAAGAACCACCAGTTAAGTTGACCTAACCAGGGCTGTACCTGGGGGGTGGAGAATGGGGTGATCGCCCCAGGCCCTGCAGTTACATGGGCCCTGTGCTGTCCCACTCCCAGTGTGGCAGTGTGGGGCTCGCATGTGCTGCAGCCCCCCCATGGCCACGCTTCCTTCTGCTCCTTTGGTTAAGTTGACTTAACAAAGTCGACCTAACTTTTTCTAGTGTAGACATAGCCAAGGAGTCCTGTGCTCCTTGTTTGCCTCCAAAGAGACGTTGTTCTCACCATCCTGTTGTCTCGCTGAGGATACCCTTAAACAAAGCACTGAGATGGTTTAGAGTAAAACTAAGAATACTTTTTTTAATAAAGAACAATACTAAGCAGAGATAACAGAAAACAGTTACAAATCAAACCAAATAAACATGCTTCCTAGTATTGAAGATTTTACTCTAGTAAGTTACAATCTTTGGCCTAACATCTTTGGCACTTGAATCAAGCTGCCAGGATTTCCGCACTTTCTGACAGGAGGATTCAGCATTCATAGAATCAGAGGGTGCTGTCCTCTCAGTCCCCTAACTGACAGGTAAAAAGAATGTCTCTGTGCTCTTCTAATATTCTCAATGTCAATTCTCTTTGCAACTGTAGGGGTGAGGTCCCTGGTGCACTTACCAGGTGTTTCCTCCACTGCTTGTTAGTTTGATAGCTTTGTTAACTTTATATGTAAATATTCTTTCATTGTCCACTTCTTGTAATGAAACCAGCCAGACAGGTAAATCCACATTCCTTTGTCTAAAGCAGGGGTCTCAAACATGCGTCCCACAAACCTCTTCCATCTGGCTTTTCACTGCAGATGGCAGACTACACCCTTTCCCTAACACAGAGAGAGAGAGAAGTATGATGGAGCACAGTTTCACATACACAGCATGCCGCGATGCTGTGGAAGTGCTGTGGTATTATGATTTATGATATGTACAGCCCACTTGAAGTACATTTAAGTCAAATCTGTCCCACCATAGGAAATGAGTTTGATACCCCTGGTTCAAAGCACGTTCGCTTATTGACTACTTCCAAAGCACATTATAAGAATATATTTCCAGCACACATACAATTCTTCATATGCAACCTGTACATACATCATGGAATGATAGTCATGAGCATAGTGTCACCACTTTTTCTACGACACCTTACAAGACACTGCTTGGCTAAATATACTGACAGCACTATGACTGTGCCGTTTTCCAGTTGGCATACAGGGCTGTTAGGGTCATAGTTATGTACCCTCATTAGATATTCCAGAGAAAAACAATTAATCCCTTTTCCGCCAGATAGGGGTTGCCTAGTGAGCATGATCATTTGGTCAAGGTGGTGTGGACTTTATGGCTATGTCTACACTAGAAAAAGTTAAGTCAACTTTGTTAAGTCGACTTAATAAGGTCAACTTTAAGTCAACTTAAAATCGACCTTATTAAGTTGACTTAAGAAAGTGGCAACACTTTAAGTCGACTTAGTCCACTTTGTTAAGTTGACTCTACTTGCCTTAAGTCAACTAAATAAAGTCAATTTAAGGGTTTCTCCCCATCCACACCGTCCTTAAGTCAACTTAAGGAGTCGACTTAAGGTTTAAGTCAACCAAATGGGTGGTTGTAATTAAGTCGACTTAAGCTTTCATTAAGTCGACTTAAGGAATTTCTTAAGTCGACTTAATGAAAATCAGGTGTAGACATGGAGTAATTTAGGTCAACTTAAGTGTCCTTAAGTCGACCTAAATTGCTAGTGTAGAGATATCCTTTGATTCATCTGCTTTCTGGTATGGAACTAATGCCATCCATTAGTGTTTTCTTACTCCACCTCTCATTAGAATATTTATACAGTAGAGAGTACAATGCATACTCTGCCTCAAAGAATATTTTCAGCACACTGTATAGCTTTAAGAGTGCTCTTTGTAAAATATACAAATGTGTAGTCATTTACACCAGTGCAAATGGAAGTGTAAGTCACTACCTTTTGGGTTTGCTAATGCCATATGACCACTTTCAACTAACTGTACACTGGTATAAATGAATACACAGGTCAAGAGAGAAGCAGGCCCAGAAACTCTAACAGCAGAGTGACCTGAACAATCATGCTAGGTATTTACTACTTAGGCCTTGCTAACAAAGTCAGTGGTTCAGTGTTAGAGCACTCCCTACCACCTCATATGAACTATTGTTCCTGTAGCAGATGGATTTCCCCTTCAAATGAATACTGACCAGGCCCCAGATCCTGATTACTTTATGAGATCCAACATTATCACAGTCCAGTATTTTATATGTAAGTTTGGAAAGATTAGATTTTTATTGTTAAATGTTGATTCCATTGTACACACACAAAATTATTAAAAAGTATTTCCTTTGATAATAATCAAAATAAACAAGCCAAAAAAGAAGAATAGTGCTTGAGAACCTACTAGAGTTTGATTTAAGGATATTTACTTTGTATATTTGTATATGTTGTAATTGATACAAAGCTTAACTTCTCAGAATCTCAACATCTATTATAATTAAATAATTAACACCCCACCACCCAAAATTCCCCAAACTGTGAAAATTTAAATCTATAAAAAATGCTTTAAATAAATATTGATATTATCCATTGAAATTATAAATAAATAAAAATCAAATTTTGGTAAGGCTACTTATATTTAGCTTTACTGCAAATATTTTTTCAAATTAGAATTTATTTCCCCTTTATGATGCCCGGAACTTTACCAGACTTGCAGCACAAGCCTAAAATTAGTAAGCAACCTATGTATCATCATCAAAATAAATGAAAGACAGTGTAATAGCGCTGTTAAAAAATAAGAACACAATTACCACATAAAATTTCAATTTTTAAAATTTGTTTCCATTTTCTAGGGTTCGAAATGAAAGAGATTTTATTTAATTCCCCCAATACTTTTTAAAATATTTAATTTTGAAATTCCCCTTTCTATACTTTCCTAGCTCCCTCATTTTTAAAAATATTTTAAAAATTTTTTCCAAGTAAAATTAAAATGAATAATGTCCAAGGTGATGGGTTTTGTTATTGTTGTTGATGTTTATTTTATTTTTTCTTTTTCCAGTCTAACTTTCCAAACACCCAGTTTTGGAATATTTACAGAACAGCAAAAAGGAAAAGGAATCTGTAACTCTGCTTTTCTGTAACTTTTCAAAACTTCCTCAACTTTTGAAAATTTACAGAAAGGTAAAGTTAATGTTTCACTTTTCCTTTTGTTGTTCCATGGCTTTTTCCAAAATTAGGCACTGATCCTGAAAATACACATGTGAGTAATTTTATTATTACAATTAGTCACATTGAAATCAATAAAACTAATCACAGTAGTAAAGGTAAGCCCCTGTGTATCTGTTTGAGGGATTGAGGCTCTAGTCTAAAAATTATACACTCTATTCAATTCAATGGGAAAAGAAAGAGAGATAGGATAGAGAGGGGAGGAACTGGAAACATTGGGTTTTTTTTTTTTAGATTTTTCAAAATTGTAATGTTTTTGCAAATCAAACCAAACCAAACCAAACCCAAATTTTATAATTTAAATTGAAAATGAAATGAATTATTCATTCAGTACTCCCTTCTAGGAAAATTTAATTTAAAATAATGTTTTTCTGTATAAAATTTCATTTTCAGCAAAATCTTATTTTTCAGCTGGAAAATTTTTCAAGTGAAAAATTTCAGACAGATCTACACTGTGGTATAGTGACAGTGGGAAATTCTAAGTTCAGTTGACAAAATAAGTTGGCCTTTAAGAGCACTCAAAATTGGGTGTATATCTTTGTCTGAAAAGATGGTAAACAAAGATTACTCACTGTTTCCTTCATCTTTTCTTAAAACTGAAGTTAGGCTTTAGGATAGTAAGAACCTAAGATTAAGAATTAGATTGCTTCCACATCTTTGGGAGTTCATCAGTGTATCAGTGTTCCAAATACAATTACACAATCTGAAAACAGTGCAACATCTTTCATCATTTAAGTAGTGAAACATTTCAGAAGATATGCTACCAACCCCTCGGCTGAACTGGAGACAAACAACTTAAATAACATACTTTGGTTGTCCTAAACTCAGCAGTTCATGGGAGCAGAAAAATCAAGCTGAAAACTATTAAAAGATCCTTTCATTCTTCCATCTTCAGATTTCATTCCTTACAGATAAGAAATTCCATAGAATTATTTCTTACTACTTTATACTATTGTTTTAAAAAATATGACTTTTTCAGTGGGCTTAAAAGTTCAATTCTGATCAGTCCTTCCTGCCATTTACCTTTGTGCTTGATCCTGCTAATGCTTACTGAATAATCCTTATAAATGAAACCAATGCTGCTGCTTGCATGATTAAGGATTTGTAGATTCAGATGACATATAAATAAGGGCATCATGGAAAAATGAATATGGCATTTTACTAATAATTTCATGTACTCCTGGTGATTCTGAGACCTTCAGCTGATGAATCCTTAAATGACACTGAATTCTCCAATATACAATTTAAACACCGGACCTACCTACCTACCTACCTACGACTATGTCTACACTTGAAAATTTAGGTCGACTTTAAGTTGACTTAGTTAAGTTGACTTAGTGAGTCTACACCTAAATTTTAAGTCGACTTTGGGGGGAACTTACAAAGTCAACCTAGAGCGTCCACACTGGACACCTAAGTTGACCTCTAGGGCTAGGGGGACCTAGGGCAGGTCCACAGGGACAGGGGGACATCCTTTGCCCAGTGCCAGGGGGCTCAGCCTTTGGCCCATTGTACCTAATTTTCATTGTCGACTTTATTTTCCTTAAGTCGACTTAAGCAAGTTGCTTAAGTCGACTTAAGGAAACTGTAGTTTAGACACAGGGTTTAGTTTAGTTTAGACACAGGGTCTTTAAGCAAGCTTAAGTCGACTTAATTTACAAGTGTAGACTCACCCTATGTTATACAAACACACATGCAAAGTACTTCACTTAAAAAGGAAAAAAAAGTGAGTACTCCACTACAAAATAAGGAATAACTAGCTAGGTATGATGCTGTTGTGAAAAAATCCAGTATCATTCTGGGATGCCGAATACAGGAGAATAATCAGTTCCCTCAGTCTGCTGGCAGTGTTCTTAGTAATGCTGTTAATCTTCTTGGCAATAAGGGCACAAACTGTTGACTCATAGGGTGCATCTACACTGGCAAGTTAGGTCGACTTAAGGGCACTTAAGTTGACCTAAACAAAGCCGCATCCACACTGGGCTTTTCTTAAGTCATCTTAAGCATTTCCTTAAGATGACTTAAGGAAAGCTTAAATCAAGGTAGTAATACATACTTTTAGGTCGATTTAAACCTTAAGTCGACTCCTTAAGTAGATTTAAGGCCAGTGTAGATGGGGATTAACAATAAATCAACTATATTAAGTCGACTTACAGCCAATACAACGGCTATCTCTGCTGTTAAGTCGATTTAATAAAGTCGACTTAAAGTGTAGCTAATTTGTTAAATCAACTTAACAAGGTTGACTTAAAGTCGACTTAAAGTCGACCTTGTTAAGTCGACTTAACAAAGTCGACTTTGTAAGTGTAGACATAGCCATACCTATCTTCTTGTCTACTGTAATTTCCAGGTCCTTTTCTGCAGAGCTGCTGCCTAGCCAGTCAGTCCTCAGTCTGTTGCACTCTATGGGATTCTTCCATTTTAAATGCAGGACTCTGCACTTCTCTTTCTTGGATCTCATCAGATTTCTTTTGGCCCAATACTCTAATTAGTCTAGGTCACTCTGTAAACCCAATCCTACTCCCCAATGTACTCCCACTTTCACCAGTTTAAAGTCATCTGCAAATTTGCTGAGGGTGTAACCCATTCCATCCTCCAGATCATTAATGAAGATGTTGAACAAAACTGGCCCCAGAATCGACCCCTGGATAACTTTATTTGTTATTGGCTGTCAACTAGTCATTGAGCAGTCCATCACTACCTGTTGAGCCCAATGATCTAGCTAGCTTTCAATCCACTTTATAGTCCATTTATCCAAACTATACTACTTTAACTTGCTGGCAACAATATTGTGGGAGACAATATTAAAAACTTTGCTAAAGCCAAGATACATCACATCCGCCACTTTCCCCATATCCACAGAGGCAGCCATCTCATCATAGCATGCAAGCAGGTTGATCAGGCAAGACTTGCCCTTGGTGTCTCCTTGCTGACTGCTCCTGACACCTTCCTCTTTTCCAAATCCCTCAAAATGGATTCCTTGAGGATCTGCTCCATGATTTTTCTGAGGAGTAAAGTGAGGCTTACCAGTTTGTAGTTGCCTGGATCCTACCTCTTCCCCTTTTTAAGGATGGGTACTATATTTGAATTTTTTCAAGTGTCTGGTACCTCCCCCAATCACCATGAGTTTTCAAAGATAATGGCCAATGGCTCTGCAATCAATCAGCAAACCTCTTCAGCACCCTTGGAAGCATAATTTTATCGCCTCATGTGCTTGTGCATTTCCAGCTTTTTCTAAATAGTCCTGAAACTGGTTTTACAGAATTGAGGGCTGTTTACCTCCTCCCCATTCCTTGCTGCTCAGTGCAGTACTCTGCAAGCTGACCTTAACTATGAAGAGAGTGGCAAAAACAATTGAGTACTAGAGCTCTTTCCACATCATCTGTCACTAAGTTGACTCTCCTAGTCAGACAACAGAGTTCTGTGGCACTTTTAAAGACTAACAGATTTATTTATTGCATGAGCTTTCGTGGGAGAAAATCCCACTTCGTCAGACGCTTATGGGCCCACACTTTCCTTGAACTTCTTGTTGCAAACTTACCCGTAGAAACCCTTCTTGTTTCCCTTCATGTCCCTTGCCAGCTACAACTCCAATTGTGCTTTGGCCTTTCTGATTTCACTCCTGTATGCCTGAGTAGTGTTTTTATACTGTTTCCTAGTCATCTGACCTCGCTTCCACTTCTTGTAAACTTCCTTGCTGCGTTTAAGCTCACTGAAGATTTCTTTGTTAAGCCAAGCTGGTTGCCTGCCATATTTGTTGTTCTTTCTGAACATCAAGATGGTTGTTTCCCCCTTAAAAAAAATGGGACTTTGCAAGTCCAGGTTTGATATAAAGGATCTGAGGAAGGGGCGACCACCACCCGACCCAGGCACAAGGCACTGTACGGAGTCAACTTAAAATCTGTAATTATATTTTGTTTAGCAGTTAGTTGTTAGTAAGTTTATTAGCACTATTTAGATTTTTTAAGCCCCTTTACAACTCTCCAGGTACAAATCAACAGACAAACAAACAAATAACTATACCTATTCTTATTTCTAACTTTACATTAAATCCCTTATCCCAGCTTGGACTAGTACACTTGGTCATACTCACAACAGAATCACAACTAGTTGCATTTTGAGCTCGGAGGCGCTATGCCTGAGGTTTTTCTTGTTCTCCCTTTTTCCTTTTTTTTCTTTGGTTCTGGCGTACGCAACTGCCTTTTTCTTCCCTCAGCTGGCCCCGCTGAGGTGCTTCTGCCCTTGTATGGTTGCCCGGTGTGGCAGGGGAGTCTTCGGGGTGATCAATCCCTCGGCCCAGCCCCCGGCCCTTTTATGCCTTTAAAACCTGCTGCCAGGCTTGTTGCTATGGGTCTTACTTCCCCATAGTCCGGCTTGGGACCGGTTGGAACCACCCAGCTTTTGGCTGCCTGAATGTCGAACCGCAGTTGTTTTTAGTAATTGTCCAGTTAGTGCTTGGCTGTTACCTCTCACATAGTGTTCCTGAGCCACATGGTTTTTGTTTGTTTGTTTTTCTTGGCCTCGTGCACATTGTTTGAGCACATTTTATTTTGCTGATGTGGTGCTATTGCAGCGGGTGACTCGGGTTTTAACTATAGAAACCGAGAGGGTCCTATGGGCCCTGACAATGGTTTGTCCCTGCAGTCGAAATTAGGTTTCTTTAAAATACAACCAGGTCTCTTGAACTCCTTTCTCCCTCATACTAGTCTCCCAGGGCATCCTGCCCATCAGCTCAAAGTCTGCTTTTCTGAAGTTCAGGATCCATATTCTGTTGTCCTCCTTTCTTCCTTTTGCCAGGATCCTGAACTCAACCGTGACATGCACCTCTTGGGATAATCACCTGAATATGCAATGATCAGGGCAAGCTGCAAAAATGAAAGCCAAACTCTCTCAATTCTGTTGAGTGGCACTTAAGCTAGATTCCTGATCAGCAACAAACCATACCAGTTATCAAGAAGCACAAAAAAATATAAACAGCACCCTTTTTTGCATTTCAGCCCATGGTTCCCAAATAGCTACTGGGTTTAGTAAAGACATAAGTTATTCTAAGGTCTTTACTCAAAAGGGTTTCTCCTGACCCCAGAGGGCCAGTCACATTATACAGAAGGATATAGGTTTGAATCTTACCCCAAATACCATGTTGACAGCCAATCCTTTAGTAACTAAAACTAAAGGTTTATTATAAAAAAAGGAAAGAAACACAGTATGAGAAATGTTGAAGGATTAAAGTGAATCACATACATACAAATGATTAAGAGTCCATGTAAAGCAAATGATTGGAAGAATCTGGAGTTTGCAAGTTTGAGTAGATCCTCTGGTGTGCACCCAGTATCTGGGCAGGCCTCAATACTTTGTTTAGTTGCAGATGAATAGATCCAAAGGTGGGTGTTGGATGAAGGCTGAAGACAAGATGGAATTGGGTGCAGCTGCTTTTATTACCTCTGGCCTTCCCCATGCCGTGTGGAGTTTTTACAAATCAAAATGGAATGGAGTCACATGGGCAAATCCTAGTGGCTCAACAAGTTTTTCCTTGGCCCCACTATACCTGTGAGCTTCCTTAATGGGCCTTTAAGGAGACAACAGCGGTAGACATCCAGTCTGGGGAGTTTCCCAGAATCAAATAAGTTGAAACACAGATATAACAAATAAAAATATAATATTTACACATAGACAATATAATCATTCCTAGCAAAATGTAATCTTTCTATTGGTACCAAACATGGCATATCTCATATGGATTATTGCAATTATGAAATATTGATATGAAATAGTGTCATAAATGGTCCCTAAATCCAGACAGTGTCACACCAACCATCAGATGTTGGCAACCCAAAAGATAAGATGAGCCATTAAAAAAAATTCCTTCAATAACCAAGTGTGTTGGGACCCTCACTGGGTGTAGCTTCCTGGTGGGAGGGGGTGGGGAGCTGGGCCAGGGCACCTGCTACAGGGTCTCCGGATGGGGTGGAGAAGAGAACTTGGAATCAGAGTGGGCCCCTCTGCAGAGTCCCTGGTGGTGGTGGTGAGCCCGGAGCAAGGAGCGGGCTGCCCGCAGGGTCCCCTCGTGGCAGGAAAGTCCTAAAGTAAGGAACGGGCTGCCAAAAGGGGGCAGCCAAAGAGCTGCATGTGGCCTCAGAGACGCAAGTTGCAGACCCCTGTGCTTGATGATGTACTGACATAGATCTTGATCCTTCAGTTGACTTCAGGTGAACATGCCTTGGCCCCTGTGTAGATTCTGTTGACTTAAAATAGCTCAGTATGAATGCAGGGGCAAACCCACATTCAGTCAAATGCTGGAGTGGGGTCACCAATCTCTTTTGCTCCATCAGCTACCATGGCCAATCACTTTGTTCACAACAAGTTCCTTCTTCCATCCTTGTTCTCACAGTACCTTTTTAGAAGGAGGTTAAAAGGTCTCCAGCTTCTTACAACTCTTTAACCAGGCCAGGAACCAATTGATACATAGGGTCTGTAACCATAGACTGATGCTGGCATGACTGGTATGCAAAGAGGCAAATATTTGGAGCTATTAATTCTCTCATTAAAGTGTGAAGAAGTCTTTCTCAAGTGCACCTTTCAATGCAATCTTAACTGTGAAGCTGCTAGGGCAACTCTATCATTTCAAAAACTCCAAGGATGAAATCTTAACTCTACTGAAATCATTGGTAAGACTTCCATCGACAACAATGGAGCCAGGATTTGACTCCCAAAATTTGAAGTGAACTGATGGTTTGAGAGAGAAGAAATGCCTTGGTTATAGCAGCTGGTATTGCAGCTGGAATGACTTTTGTTCTTGCCATTACTAATGTTGACACCGCAGGGAGCAACATCTGTCTCTTGGTCTTTTGCTCTACAAGGCAGGAAAGACTATTTCATTAACATACTTTCACTCATGCGTCAAATTAAGCATCCAACAGCAAAAAAAATCTGTTTTGTCACAGCGTATGAAAATGTTACTAGAAGTGAAACAGAGCACGGGGAAAAAAATCTTAGTTTTCTTATCTTGGTTTCAGTATCGCACGTTTACATGAATAGGGAGAGGCTTCTCTGGAAAAAAAAAACAAAAAAAACCCTCTTTATCTATTACCTTATATATTCCTTGATAAGGTTCTCTAGAAGTAGGCCCTGCAGGAGAAAGGAAAGTGCACTGGAAATTCCAGGGTGAACTTCTCGAGGTTTCCTTCCCATCATGGGTATAGTAGTATGACTGAGCCTCTAAACAACTAATTAGATTAGTGAATTTCCCCACCTGTAGGTTGAGTATCCCCTGTACTCTTACTCTTTCCCATCCTCTTCTTTCCTTGATAGCTATCCCCTTCTCCATCACTATTACATGCAAATACACTATTACTTTAGGGCTCACCCTTTCCCACTCCTAACCTCCTTTCCCTTATGAAATATGTAGTAGGGATAAAAATCTATTCTGTATAGCTAGAAGAGCAAACTGTGGCCCAGACTTACACTCCTCTTTCCCAGATCTTTGTCATGCTGCTTCCCGAGATCACTGTAGTGGTCCCTCACCCTCGAGTGAAAAGGAAGGCCACTCTGCTTCACTACTGCAGTAGTTGGGCTCACTCACTCTGCTGGCCTGTGCAGAGTAGCAAGCGGCCTATAGCTTAGAGCAGCAAGTAGTCCATAGCTCATAGCATCCTGGGTGGGACAAAGAACAATCAGCCATATGGGGCTTAACTCAGCAACAAACAGTCTTTCTGGGCAGAAACTGAACTGTCCAGGGCAAGGCCGTCCCTGGGGGGGGTGGTGAACGGGGCGATCACCCCTGGACTCACGGTTCCATGGGCCCCAGCGGGGTAGTACAGGGCCCATGGGTGCCGCAGCCCCTTCTCCCACAGCCATCCAGCTGCCTTCAGCAGAGAGCCAAAGGCAGTGAGATGGGTTGGGAGGGCTATGCCTGGCCCCTGGGCCGGTCCTCCCCGCCCCAAGGGAGGAGCTTGCAGGCGCAGGGGTGGAACACTTGGGGCCTGGCCTCTGGGCCGGCCTGCCCCACATGGCCAGCTCCCCCATGCAGGCAGCCTCGGCCTCCCAGCCTGTGGCTGGGGTCGCCGGCTCCCTCCCACAGGTGGCCTCTGGGATCGGAGCCGACTCTGCGTCCCCCCGCCTCCCCAGGCAGCTTCAGCCTCCCAGCCCGGGGCCAGCTCCCACCTGCAGGTGGCCTCAGCCTCCAGGGCTGGAACCAGCTCCCACCATCTCCCCTCAACAGGTGGCCTCTGGGTCTGGGGTATGGGCTGGAGCCGGCTACTTGCGCCAGCAGCCTCGGCCTCCCAGCCCAGGGCCGGCTCCCTGGGGGACGGAGTGAGCTGGTCGGCCAGCCATGCCCCCCTCCAGCATGGGGCTGGGGCCCTGCTTTGGCCAATTGGCCCTGGGCCCTGTTCCCCCCATGGGATGGCCCTGGTTCAGGGAAACTGATAAGGCATATTTTCCAGGTTCAAAGTTGAGTATTCCATGTCTCAGTAATGAGAATGAGTAAAAGAATGAAATGTGAATATTAAATAATTAAATGACAGCATCAGTAGCTCTGTTGCATTTATTATCCACAATGATAGGGTAAGTCTACCCTGGAGGCTCTGTTAAGTGGACTTAACAAGGTCAACTGTAAGTCGATTTAAAGCCGACCTTGTTAAGTCGACTTAGAGAGTCCACATTGAACACTCCTGTCGACTGCCTGCGTCCACGCTGGCAGGTGCTAGGTTGACAGAGGAGTGATGCATTGTGGGTAGCCCTGGGAGGGGATCTGGAGGCCAATTAGGTCAACTTAAGGGCTTCCCCATCTACACTGGCTTAAGTTGACTTAATAAGGTCGACTTAAGCATTAAGTTGACCATAAGAGGTGGTGTTATTAATTCAACTTAAGGAAGCATATAAGTAGATTTAATAAAAGCCCAATGTGGTCTCAACAGTGTGTAGGTTGACTTAACCTTCCTTAAATTGACCTAAGGATCCAGTGTAGACGTACCCACCCACCAGGCCATTGGGTATAAGTAGGACATGTCCCCCTCAATTATGTGAAATTATGTGAATCTAGCCTGAAATTTCAGTTGATTTTTATTAAATGAAAAGTTTAAAATACCTGGAAACAAAAAATGAAAGAAAATGTTTTGTTAAAACAAAACAAAAAAAAATCTGATTTTCAATTCACTGAAAATCTTTTACAAATTCAGATTTGCGTTGCTCTGAAACTTTTTTAAAAATAAAAGAATTAGCAATGAACCAAAAAAATCAGTTATTTGCATAGCTCTAGTCACTCCTTTCTGCAACAAATGACAACAGGATCCTACAGACAAGTCTCTTTTATTGTATTACTGTGCTCTATATCCAGAGCAGGTCCCTACGTGTACTGAATGAGATAAGGTACTGTGGAAAAAATAGCATATGAACATGTAATTATGGAATGTAAGCACACAGAGGGTGTGTCTACACTTGTAAATTAAGTCGACTTAAGCTTGCTTAAGTCGACTTAATTTACTCTGCATCTACACTACGCTTTCCTTAAGTCAACTTAAGGAAGCTGCTTAAGTTGACTTAAGGAAAATTAAGTCGACTTTTTAAAACCTCATTTTAAGTCGACTTTTGGCTGAAGTCAACTTTAGGAAGTCGACTTAAGCCAGTGTAGATGTGGAGTAGCCCTAAGTCGACTCTAAGTCGATTTAGGGCTCTCTAGGACTCCCCCACTGCCCTCCCTGCCGGGGGGGGTGGCACAGGGAGAGCCTGGCATGCCCCCCCAAAGGGCAGGGCAGAGACTCGCCCACCCTGCCCCTATGCCCTGCCAGGGTCCCTGTCCCTCTTTGCCCCTTTGTACCCAGGTACAATGGGGCAAAGACTGAGCCCCCTGGCACTTGGCAAGGGGTGCCCCCCTCTGCCACCGTGGACCTGTCCAAGGTCCCCCTAGCCCCTAGAAGTCGACCTAGGCGTCCAGCTTGCTTAAGTCGACCTAAGGAAAGTGTAGTGTAGATGCAGAGCAAATTAAGTCAATTTAAACAAGCTTAAGTTGACTTAATTTACAAGTGTAGACGCACCCCCTGACTCCTTGCCTCAATCACTTTCTCCAGCTGGTTCCATTTCTCTGCCCATACCCCATCTCCTTTTCAGATCTGTCTTTTCCCTCAACCCCCAATCGGGGTTTCCACTTCACTGGTTCCAAGTTTTGGTTTCTTTGTCTAGCCAATCCCAAACAATCTCCCTCCCTCCAGCTGCTCATGTGAACAAAGTCAACCTTCCCAATCAACTGGCTCCTAGTCCCTCTCCCATTTCTCTAGGCAGCTCCCAGACTCAGTCTCCTCCCTCATGACTTCTGAATTCCTTGCCCAGCCAGCAGGGCCATTGAGAGCACAGGAAAAACAGGCTTCCTCAAATCCAGTGACCACCCCATCCCTGCGTGAAGCATCTGGGGGCAGCAATTACAGGGAAAGTCCTTCTGAACTCCCATAGTGTTGTGCTTGAACGTGCTCATTAGAAATTTTAATTTCTAAAATTGAAGTCAATATTGAGTATGTGCATACTATGATTTTTCAAAGGTTTATAGATTAGCTAGATTAGGGCAGATTTTCACAGTGGTGGCAAAAGGCGCATCTCTGACACAAAGGCTACCTCCGTCCCCGCAAATTTCAAGTTTCTGCTACAAAGCATGCAGGGGAGGGTGAGCATCTCAAAAAAAGTCACCAGAATTTTTTATCATGAGAAAAGCAAAGTAGGTTTCCCTAGCCTCTTTCTCTGAAATAGCTGATCCATTTTGGCTGAAATTTCCCAAAATAATGGAACCTGAGACAGACACCCAATATGGAAAATTTCACCCAAATGGTTGACTTTTCAGTTATAAACAACTAAATACATGTTCTAATTCTGGAAATTATCAGGGAATCTTAACAAAAGGCCTATAATAATTCTTGTCAAAGTTCTGCAAGGCAAGACATGTTTCATTTTTTACTGTATCACATTATTAAAATGTATTTTTTGCCAGATGCCATTTTTACTGATCATGCCATAATGAGCAAAGCATTTTTTCCCCTATGAAATAGAACATCAGACCTATCATAAACTTAAGGATACAACAGAATTAAAATCCTGACCTTTGGAAGGACTTTGAAGGAAGACTCAGGTAAGAGTACAAATTCTGCCACTGTCCTCTTTGTCTACGTTGGCTGAGTTAAAATTTTGAATGCAAGTAATATACATCTTGGGGGCAGATCAAAATGTCACAAGTCAGTCTAATCGCTAGATAAAAAATGCACAATTCACATATTAAATATGTCTAACAATGGTGTTTTAACCGCAAGGCCTTAGCAATTAACCTACGACAGACAAAAGAATAATTGTGTATTTATGATGGTCTTTTAATCATAGAATCATTGATGTTGGAGATTAAGAATACCTATTGAGTTACCCGGATGTTCTGTTTGCTGAAGCAGTATTGTTTCATATAGCATGATTACAAGTACTTTGATTTGGTTTTAAAGCTTCCAATTCTCTGCCCTATTTTATTCCAGAATAAAGGGATTCAGATAGCTTCACTTGCTCTGTCTTTTGTGAAGGACTTAGCTCCCTTCTGACCATCTGTAAGAATGATGTGACATAAAGGAGGGCTGGGAAGACAGACTGGCTTTTTATTCATTTTCGCAAGGGACAGTGTAAAAAGGGGTTAGAAAAAATGCAGCCCAGAATGGAGGTTGATCTGTTTACATTGGATTCGTTTATAAATCACCAAGCCACATAATTATGGCAAAGCAACTACCTAACAATTTTTGTTTTGTGGTTGTGTGGCAAAGAACATGAGTAGGAAATGGTGGTGGGAAAGTATGACTGACTATGTGGGAGATGAAAGGAAATCAAAAGATGTGAAAAATCAGCTGCAACCCAGGAGAAATGTTATACCAGCACTAATATAATCCATCTTCACTGGCACCTTACCCCACATCTTAAAAAAATTAAGAGCAGAAAATACATATAACAGCAGAAAATACATAATATGGAACTGGCAGCCAGTATTTCCACCATCAAAAAGAAAGAACGAGTGATAAAACAAAGATATAACAGCAGTAACCTCTCTTTCTTCCACTCCACACCTATTTCATCCCATGAGGGGCTATCTCCTCTTAGTCACCCCTGACGGTGATAAAAAGTTCATCCAAGGGGCATTTAAGACCCACATTTCTTATTTGAGTGCTCAGGATGTAATTTCAGGTTAAATAAAACAAAACTGATTAGATTTAAAGGTGGTAGAATTTATAGTGCATATTAGAAAGAAAATCTCAGGCTATGTCTACACTAGAAAAGTTAAGTGGACTTTGTTAAGTCGATGTAATAAGGTCGACTTTAAGTCAAATTAAAGACGACCTTATTAAGTCGACTTAACAAAGTCCACTTAACTTTTCTAGTGTAGACATAGCCTGTGTGCCTCAGTTCCCCAGCTGTAAAATAAGGATTATACACGCCACTGTCCACACTTCATACAGCATTGTGAAAATAAATGAATTATTGTTTTGAAGCATTCATATAATGATGAGTGCCATAGTAAAGCCCACATGGAAATAAATAATTCTATAATCAGAGCAGTTTTGAACAGTTTCAGGAAATAAAGCCTGGGGCCATACGTTGACTATTTTGTGAAAGCAAAATATCGAATAGCTTCTGATTAAGTGAACGTTGTCCATCTGTGCACTCAATGAGGCAGGGCTGGAAAAATAGCATGTAGTCATGTAATTAAAAACTGTAACATAATGCATACATACAAGAGGGCTGAATTAAGGTTCACGGGCAGCTTAATTCTGGCATTGCCTAATTTTTGAATGCTTGACTTTGCAACCTTAATAATGTTCTTGTAGTGTAGTTTTTTTAAATGTATAAGATAGTTTTCCTTAACAATATGGTACATATTGTGTCTGATTCATCATTGTTCTGCCCTGGGATAGTCATTGGACCCAGTGCAAGCTGAGTGGAAATTGGGCATTGAATGCTGCCAGATCAGAATGGTAGCATTTTACACTCACTTTGCACTTGTGTCAGTAACTGCACCAGGTGCAGGATGATGGAGAATCAAGCTATTATACATGGTTTACATCCCTACAATTTCTTAGGGCAAGTCTATACTTAAAAAGCTGCAGTGACGCAGCTGCACAGGTACAGCTGTATCTCTAGTGCTTCACTGAACACGCTACTATGTGGACAAGAGACCTTCTCCCATCACAGTAAAGTTAATCCACCTTCACAAGAGGTGGTAGCTATGTCGATGGAAGAAGCTCTCCTATCGATATAATGCTGTCTACATGAGTGGTTAGGTATATATATAACTGCATTGCTCAGGGATGTAGAATATAGTGTAGTTCTGGCCTTAGAGTTTTCATAGAGTTTCAGCTGTTGCTTGTTGTGAATCATACTTGTTGGCAAAGAAGAAAACTGAGTCAAAATATTTGGGTGTTGTTAAATGCTCAGGAACAAATGAAAGATCAAATCAGAAAGTTCTATTTTGTCATGCAGATTATAGTGATACGATGCAAGTGACTGAGAGGCAGCAGGAAACTTTCAGTGGTCTACAGTGATAAATGCAAGTGCTGCAGAATCTACAACAGCCTAAAATTATGCTTGCTGGCAGCTAACACTTAAATAGATAATATTCTTGCACACACATAAAAAATTAAAAATAATTTGCTCAAGAATAAGCTCTTGCGTCTTACCTCAGTACAAGGGAGTGTGTAAGGGAGATCAATTTTCTGACTTCTGCAGATCATAAAAACATAGAAATGTACAAAAGAACAGCTATCCTGGGTCAGATCAATGGTCCTATTAGCCCAGTATCCTGTCTTTCAACAGCGTCCTGTACTTCAGTGGGTATAAACAGAGCAGGGCAAGTACTGACTGATACATTCTCAGTCCCAGCTTCTGGAAGTCAGATGTTTAGGAATACCCGGAGCATGGGGTTGCATCCCTGATCATCTTGGCTAATAGCCATTGATGGCCTTATACTCCATAAACTTATCTCATTCTTTTTCGAACCCAGTTATACTTTTGGCCTTGACAACATCCCTGACAAAGAGTTCCACAGATTGACTATGCGTTGTGTAAAGAAATACTTCCTTTTGTTTGTTTTAAACCTGCTCCCTATTAATTTCATCTGGTGATCCTTAGTTCTTGTGTTATGGGAGAGGTAAATAATACTTCTTTATTCACTTACCCCACACCATTCATGATTTTATGGACTTCTATCATTTCCCCACAATTCCTTAGTTGTTTCTTTTCCAAACTGAACAGTCCCAGTATTTTTAATCTCAATCCTTAAGGAAGCTGTATCATATCCCTAAATGTCTTTGTTGCCCTTCTCTGTTCTTTTTCCAAGACTAATGTTTCTTTTTTTGAGATGGGGCCACCAGAACTGCATGCAGTATTTGAAGTGTGGGCAGAAGCGTCCTTGGCTATGTCTACACTAGAAAAGTTAGATTAACTATATTAAGTCAACTTAATAAGGTCTACTTTAAGTCGACTTAAAGTCAACCTTATTAAATCGACTTAACAAAAGTTGACTTAACTTTTCTAGTGTAGACATAGCCCCTTTTCAACCTTATTAAGTCGACTTAACACTTTAAGTCAACTTAATAAAGTGGACTAAGGTGCTAATCCCCATCCACACTGGCTTAAGTTGACCTAATAAGGTCAATTTAAGCATTAAGTCAACCTAAAACGAAGTGTTATTAAGTCAACTTAACTTTTCCTTAAGGTGACTTCAGGAAATGCTTAAGTCTGCTTAAGGAAAGTCCAGTGTGGATGTGGAGTAGTTCAGATCAATTTAAGCCTCCTTAAATCAACTTAATTTGTAAGTGTAGACGCAACCCCCTGAGAGGTCATCTAGTCCATCCTCCTGCTCTGAGGCAGGATCATGACTGGTGTTTATCTAACCTGTTCTTAAAAACCTCAAAGGACAGGTTTTCCACAACCTCCTTAGGTAACCAGTCCCAAAGCTTAATCAGCCTTACAGTTAGAAAGCTTTTCCTAAACTTATTTTTTTTTTGCTGCAAGAGCAATGTCTTCTCTTGTCAAGCATGATTACTTCTTGTCTGACCTTAAGAGGACATGGAGAACAATTGATCTCTGTCCTCTTTATGACAACTTTTTACATATTTGAAGACTCTTATTATGACCCCCCTTTTGCCTTTTCTTGTCTAGACTAAACATACTCAGTTCTTTCAACCTTTCCTTATGGGCCAGGTTTTCTAACCTTTTTATTATTTTTGTTTCTTTTTGAGGGACTCTTTCTCATTTGTCCACTTCTTTCTTAGAGTGTGTGCCTAGAACTGAACACAATGCCTCAGCTGAGATCTCATCAGTACTGAGCAGAAAAGAACAAATACCTTCTGTGATTTACCTATTAATACACACTAAAATGGCATTTGCCTTTTTGAAATGTCACCAGGCAACTGATGGGCAGATGTAACCTAATCCCTGCCACCCCACTGCTTGGATCTGAATGTTGCAATTTTGCCCAGGGAGAGGAAGATCCACGTTCCTCATGCACAATATTAGTTTTCATCCACTGATTACTCACATGGCTGGGTTGCAATGTAGGATTTACAGGGTCAAATTCTATGGCCTGTGCCATGCAGGAGAAATTAGCTGACCATACGAGTCCATTCTGAATTTAAAATCTGAATGTGTATGAACTCATATTGTTTCCTCATTGTGCTCAGCTCGGGCTGACTGATACTGATCAAACTCCTTAGTTCCCTTTGATCTGACTGTGCAGAAAATATTGCCACAATGATCTTATTCACTAGATACTCACCAAGGAGATAGCTCCCTCCTTCCTGTCTCCACCCACTGCATCTCACCCATGCATGGGTGGACACAGTCACAGGCTAGACACTTTCCTCAACAAAATGTCAATACAGCAGTAGGGATCCCAAAGCTAGTAGGGAATAGCTGGGATCTTGAGAGATGCAGACCATGTATCAGCACCAGGCAGAGTACACTTAAGTGATAATCAGAAGCTTCTATTTTTGGGAGCTGTTGGAGCATTTTGTCTATGCCTCCTAGAGCTCCCACTCTGCCTGAAATGAGGGGTGGCTCCTTACAGGAACACTAAAGTCCTCAGGATATCTCATTCATAGCATATGACAAACTGCAGGCCAGATTAGTGCAAATTGGCTCCATTGTCTTCAGCTGAGCTAAACTGATTTGCAGCAGCCAAGGCAGTGGCATACTGAGGCTGTCCAGCTCCAAGGGCCAAGACAAATTTCTGCCCCCCATGGTGCCTCGTGTCCCCTGCACCTTGCAGCCCCCATGCAGGTCAGAAGGGGTCCCAGCCCTCCCCCACCAGGGAGGGGGAGTTTGTATGGGCCAGACCCTGGGGTGCTGCTGCCTAGCTGCAGCAGGGCGCTAGGCTGGCTCTGTGCCAGGTCTGGATTAAGGAACAATGGGGCTCTGGGCTGCCCAATTTTGGGGCCACTCCACCCCACCACATGAACCAGCCTGGGTGGTGGGGTTGTCCACAGTGCTGGAGGGGGCCCACCTGGCACTGGTTGGGCAGGGACATGGGAATAGAGGCCACGGTGCTCTTGCCCTGCCCCTGGACTGGCTGATCTACACCAGCGTGTGGGGTGTGCTGATGTGTGACCACTGTTCTCCAGGGTCGGGGGGTGAGGCTCCAAGCACCAGCCATCCTTAACCCCAGAGCAAACCACCAGCCAACCCCGCCCCTAGGGCAGGCCAGCCAGCCTGAGAGTGGTATGGGAGAACTGCAGATAGTGGTCTCTGGCCCCAGGGCCTTGGCCCACCCCACTGCCAGCCAGGCCCCCTCCAGCCACCAGGCTGGCCCACGTGATGGGGGAGCAGGGGCCTGAAACTAGGCAGCGCAGAGTGCTATTAATCTTGCTCTGGTGCTGTGCTTATCCAGGGCCCCTTGAAGCCTGGCAGTACGCTACTGAGCCAAGTACCTCACCGTACTATTCTCTACTAATGTCTCCCTCAACTTTGTACATTACGTAGCATGCTGAGAGTGCTGTGTTGGTAATAAAAAATACAGTGTTCTTCACTGCAGACAGGATGTACCAGTGTGAACTTTACATTCAGAGTTCTGTCAGCTGTTCTATGGAATGTGTAGTAATGCAAACAGACAAGAAGAAGTTATACACAGGCTACTGTTCATTTAGATCCCTAGAAGAAGGAGGAAGTACGTTGTCTGAGGCAATTTACTTTGCTGAAATATCAAAGTACCTTTTCAAATAGAAGATGAGGTAGGGGAATGAAAAGGGGAGGAAGGAAGCTGGGGCTGATGCTGGAGGCTGAGGTAGGTGAGCAATTCTAAAAGCAGCTAATCCTGAGTGGAGGAAGACAACTGCTGGCAAAGTGCCAGGAGCTGTTTGTTGGGGCTGAGCCAAAGCACAATGAAGTCAAATAGAACCTTTCCATTGTCTTACTGAAACTGGTCAGGCCCGAGGGGAGAAGGCACTGTCGGTCTCCTGGGAATTCTTGAGCAGCTGTGTGACAGCCTTACAGGAATCATGCTCTGGTCCTCTCTTCTCCTTGCAGATCAAGGACTCTGCCATGGTGGAGTCTGCCTTGCCTTCCCGGGTCCCCACACACCTAGCCTCTTCTCGGCACAGCCAAACAGGATGAAAACGCCTTGGGGAGGGGGGTCTTCTCCCCACACCTGCAAAGTCATCTCCTTCGTCTGACCCCAAGGATTTAGCACTCGTGCTCCATCAGAGACTCCCTCTGGGGGAGCTCCCCCGCTTTGCAGGGTCCCGGGGAATTCCTCCATGACCCAAAGAGCCATGCATCCCACCTTCGCAGTCAGTGTGGAAATCAGAAGGATGTATTAGTTCTCAGGGTCACAGCATAGAAGGTTGGGCTAGCAGCCTTCTTAGGGTTTCCTCTCTACTGCACTCTTCTTGCAGGACTGACTTCTTTCCCTCAGCCACCCCTCGCCCCTCCCAGGCCTTTGTCTCCTTCCCAGGCTAAGTGGCCACACCCCTGATCTTCACCTGTCTCAAACTGTACAACTGGTCAGGTGAGAGGCAGGGGGTCCTTGCCTGGTCTATCTACATGGGACTGGAGAAGGCCCATCCACCCTCTAGCAGTCTCTGCAGTGATTACACTCCCAGATGACATCACCAGCATAGATAAGCAGCACATGCTGGGAAACTGAGGCACAGACATAGCACCCAGATACAATCCCAAAAGTATCCTGTGTTCATCAGTTGGTAACCTATGTCCTCACTCAGCTCAGCCTCCTTTGTCATCCATGGTTATAAATGATTAACTTGCTCTTGGTCTTTGCTCCCATTAGGCCTGACAGAGGATGTACCAGAGTCAGGTTAGTTTGAACCTTCCTCTCGGGACTAGCACAGGGACAAGCATTGGGATATTAGGCCTGAGAGGAGGGCACAAAATAACTTGCCTATGGCTCAATCTCAGGAGCCAGGGGAGCAAAGATCAAGAAGGTGAGAGCAAGTTAATTATTTATACCTCCAGAGACAAAAAGCTGCCCTCTACCCTGTCTGCTCCTTGATTCACAGGTGGCTGCACTGGAGCTGCACAACAGATCTCATGACTCACAGCTTGTGTCTTAATTCATGGACTGAAGATAAAATCCATAAAACCGGTAATTACCAGACTACTTGAAAGGGTGGTTATACGTTTCCCTGCTGGCTATTGCTGCATCTCTGTGGAGCCTGTTTTACACAGTTGGATTGTTGCCTAAGAGATACCTTCCTTAGGGATTTGTCTGAGAAGCCATGAAAATCACAGGGAGTGTTCCTGTTGAACTCAAGGGACTTTCTGTCCAGCCCCCAACGTCTTAACACAGGGTCTGGTTTCTGAAGTAAATGGAAGTCCCTGCAGGAGAAAAAGGGCCTAAAACTTGGTTTGCAGCATGGTATCTCTGACCTAATTTGAAACCCTTCCAAACTATTTCTTTAATATTTTTTGGCTAGAGAGGGAAGAACTCAAGAAGCCTTTTTGTCTCTTCCACCCCACACAAGGGCCTGTCATAACAGCAGCACTAGTCTTAGGGCCAGATTAACACAGGGGCTATCTGCAGCCCCAAGCCCTGGGCTGAAGAGGGCCCTGAAGTGCAGGACCTATAGACCCTGCTGACCCGGTCCTGCAGGGCTGGAGTGCAGGGGCTGGTGCTGCAGTGGGCCCCATGGCCAGAGGTTGCAGCCTCCCTCTCCACCCCTGGGCTGGCTGGTCTGCCCTTGTGGACGGGGTGGGCTAGCCCATGTCCACTGTGCTCCGGGGGTGGGGCTGACTGATGCACAGGATGGCCCCGCCCCCGGCCCTGGAGTGCAGTGGCCATGTGCCAGCCAGCCCTTCCCCCGAAGCAGAACAGCTGGCTCCAGGGCAGGGTGTGAGCAACGCAGGCGACCATGATCTCTGGCCCCAAAGCCCTGGGCCCTGGCTTGCTCTGCCCCCAGGCCACTGTGATGTGGGGCCAGGGCCTCAGGCAGAGGGCCCACAGTGGGGCACCAAGGCTGGGGGACCCATTGCAGGGCCCCAGGTGAGGGGTGGCCCACAAAAATTGGCAGTCTAGGGCCCTGGGACACCTTAATCCAGCTCTAACAACTTTCCAACAACTGCAGTCCAGTGAATTTTAGCCAGTACAAAGAGTGGCAAGAAAAAAATCAGCTCATGGCCATTGTAAAGCAACCTGAGGGGAGCACCCACCTGCAGAGGGGAAAACATACTGCATCCTCTTCAGGGCTACAGCAGCAGTTATTCTTCCCCCAATCCATTTGTTTACTCATGGAGCCTGTTTACCCCTTGCTGTGGGTAACAGAACCAGATATGGAGACATCATCATGGTTCACTGAATCCTGGAGCTCCTGCAGTGCTAAAAATACCCTTTCCTCAAAGGAGACCAGAGGTTAATAGGCATGATTAAGCCTTATGTTATTATTCAATTACTATTATTACTGGAATATATGTTACTGAGAGCAACAGGCTAATTTAAGAACAATATTCCTAATATTCCTCCTTTCTATATACATACCAACATACATTCATACATATCATCTGAAAGGGCTACATGTGAAAAGTGAAAGAAAGGCAAGTTACTGTCATGTCAAAATCTGATATTTTTGCATTTCTGAATTATTTTCTTCTTCCTAACGTGGTATCATATAATGTGAATAACATAGGCAGATGTGTGATGTGTTGCTTTCCTGTAGTAATATATTTCATTCATATATTTGTATCTACATGAAAATTAATATTTTATTTCCTGTTGTCATTTCCTTTAGTTCCTTCCAGTCTCTGATATAAAGTGGTGAACTCCAGAGGTTAAGATTACTCATGAAGAAAGGCAATTGAGGCTTCCAGTGGTAATCTGATCAAAGACTAGTGAATATTTGCAAGCATGGGGCTACTCTTACAAGCCTGTGCAGCAATCTTTGTCTTGGGCAATCTAGTGACTTCTCAGCCACTTGTACAAAGTAAGTTGAAATCTCCAGATATTAATTTTAAAACCTGATGTGCAGCTTAAAATTATTTATGTGAGTGGTTTGTTTGCTTCATGTATTATCACGTATAATGGCTTTTCAGATAAAATATGGCCCACTTCACCACTGGTAACTCTGTAACTTTACAGAGACTTTACTGGATTTACACCAGGCATCAATTTGATCCCACTTTCTTTGAAAATCTATAGTGACATAAGAAAAACATTTTAAATGGTTTCTTCCATTTGAGGAATGGAAGAAAATCAGGTAAGTCTTTTGTAAACTTGTGTTTGAAAATAAGGGGAGGGCCTTCCAAAATCCTGAGGAGTAGTATTTACTGTCAAAGCTGTGAATTATGCTAGCAGGGATCATGAACAAAAGCTAGAGTTACTATCTTCTGACTGGCTATCCATCTTAAAAACTAGGAATTTATATACATTTTACATAATTAACAGTCTCTCAGAACAAACAGTATGGGGGAAAATACCCAGCTATCCATTGACCAGTGGATACTGAAAAATTATATAGTTAATTATCCATTTCTCAAAGGGAAAAACTTCACCCACCATTAATCCACAGTAACAGATTGGGTAGTTGGTAACCTGGACATTAGAATATCTGTCTCTGGTACTTTAATTATATTGCACAATATCATTATTACTCATACTAAAAAATAAACTTGCTGATTCAGAAATCCATCCTAAAGCCTAGTATACTTGAGTGATAATATAAACTTCATTTTTGTTAACACTAAGTTATTGATTTTCATTTCAGAATTTCATGAAAAAAATCATGCTTTAAGATGATTGCAATAGCTTATCATTTTCTATAAATCTATTCTTTATTATACTATATGTACAAAACATAGCACTTCTGGCAGCTCAGTGCCAGGAGGCTGGATTTGCCAGTGCTAATTACCTTGTGTAGTTATCTACATCTCTGCAAAGTGGATGGAACACTCCCTCATTCACATATGACAGCATGTCAGATCTCATTTGTAAAATCATAAATGACTGCACAAGAGGAAAAGCTGTGGAGAATCAGCCTAACATGGCCTGGTTACTGCACCGTCTGCTGAACCTACCAATGGTGTACCAGTTCCACATGCTAGATGTAATGACATAGATGTAAATGAGATATACATCTCCTCCAGACATAGGTATTCTTTTTCTTTACTTATTCTCAGTAAAGAGACGCTAAGTCGAGCCAGAAATTAATAAAACCACCCCCACAAGTGGCATAGCACTGCGTCAGTGGGAATGCATTTCCCTTCAGCATAGGTCTGTGAAGATGGCATGCTAAAGGGGAATTACAAAGTCGATGGGAGTTATGCAAAGAACTCTACATAGCTTGCGTAACTCCTGTTGGCTACCACCGAATTTTGGTGGCAGTGCAGACCAGGCTTATTTTTAACAAAGGAATTAATTTCCCTTTAATTCTGTGTCATGGCAGTGTTTCAGCCATCTTTAAACTGAGTAGTACTATATCCTACATGTAGTTCTACTGACTTAGATGAGATTGCTGTCACAGATAATACTCAGTACAAGGAGTGGCTACAGGGTCAGTTGCAGGTTATTAGTCTCAGGTTGATTCAATAGAGAGGACTAGAAGCTACTGCATGTGGAAGTACTATGTGTGGTTACTTATTAGGTTTTAATCAGTGTGGGGAAATCAGAGGTGGTTTTTCTTTTTATTCTGATTTTTTTTTTTTTTGAGGTTGCAACGGTCCCAGAACATTTGTGTTCCATTCTGGTATCTTTGTAGATGTGTGGTTTTTTTTGTTTCTTCCATTACATTTTTGGCTTATTAGACTGTTCCTTTTGGGTCGATAAAAGCGAAAAGCATAGCTTGTGGTTCATGATGCTGCTGTTCACGTAATTTTTCAACATTCTACTTGCATAAATTATTGAGGGGGGTTACCTAATATTTTCTGCTTCCTTTTCCTATCATACAAATTACAGCATGTGCAGAGATTGGGTATTTCATGTATTTATGCTTCTACACACTTTGGTGCTTGAGTATGCCAATAAGACCCCATCTTTGAGGGTTATGTGGTGCACCATCAATCCTGATGGATTTCCAGCAGGAACTTTCCTTCACAGAACAAAAGTAAAGCTCTTCCAAGAGCAGGAGGAGTTTGACCTTGCTCTGCCACTTCTGCCAGTGCAGAACATTCCTGACTGAGCTCTTGGCCAGATCCACGGAGAGCATGAATCCAGAAGGGCAGGCACTGTCTCTTTGCTTATGGCTGTACAGAGCCTAACACAGTAAGGTCCAGCCATGCTACAATCACAAATAATGATGAGAATAATTATTATTAATTAATAACCTTGTGTCTTCCCTCTCATTTTGGAATGTCATATGACCTCCCCGCCCTTGTGCAACTGTGGGGTAGTCTGCAAGATTGGGGCTACAATTACTGTGAAATAAGACACCAGGTTGGCTCATAAAGATCCTGATTATGTGGATAATTCAATTCTTGAGACCATTCCATTTACCATCCCTGGAATCAATCAAGCCTACGAAAGGGGGGAAAATATCTCCTGTTTTATTGCTGTGCTGCCCCCTCTACAAGTTAAACTCTCTGACTTCACTCTCATGAAAGACATTTTCCACTGGTAGAAGATGATTCTCCTTCCAAAATTGCAGTTGCTCCGCCTAGAGGAAAATAAGCATCCCTGCAACAAAAGGGGAAGGAAGTGTGGGGCATCAGAGGGGGTTGCCAATGTTCAGATAAACTATGGAAAAAAATTCAAACTATTCAATGCTGTTCTGAGTCAACATTTAAAAAATCTTCATAATATAATATAATATAATATAATATAATATAATATAATATATGCATACTGTACTGCCCAGAAACTTAAGGAGAGAATATAGGTCAAGAACCTCTAAGATATTTACCTGCCATTGATTTCAGTGGGAGTCTGAGATCTGGTCTTTTGTCCTTACCCTGGAACAGTTATAGGCCTATGAATTATATGAAATACTTAACAAAAACAAAAAATGTGCAGAGTCTAAAGTTCATTTACCCAACAGAAATGCATATGGTAATAAGCAAATGATTTTAAACGTATTTAAAATTATATCAGTAATTTAATACATTATTTAAAAATCTTTGTTATCTCATCCATTATCTTTTATGAAGCTCCTAAAAATTAAAGTTCATCAGATGGTTCCTATGATCACCAGATAATTTATTACAATTCACAATCTCTATTTATTAATTAGTTACTGTTAATTGTTAATGAATTTATAAGGTGTACACATCAATTACCATGTTTGCAAGATGTTGTATATGGATGTTTAAATCCCAGAGTTCGAATCTATAATCCATAAAAGTTGGTTCAGGAGATTGATAATGAGATTACAGGTCCTTTTGCCTCTCAGTCACTGATTAATATGAAGAAGAGGTCAGCAGTAATCAAATGCCCTTACCCTATGATGGCTGTGAGGTGCCCTAAGTGAAATTAGTTACATTTTCCGATCTGCTTCTCAATGCACATGTCCCATCACAAAAAGCTATCATCAGTAGTGCTAGAAATGGCATCCTCACTTGTAATCTTACCAATGAGACGAAGGATTAAATGCCAATCTGATGTCTTCCACATGTCAAATGATGAGGAAACTCCCAAATATGTGTTGATAGTCACCACATGTTTGAAGGGGAATTAACACTAAAATATCCACATTTGACCACCCACAACACTTATCAGGTGTACATAAAGAAATTAATACTAGTACTTTTAAAAAAGAAAGAACTATGCTACATTTTGCAGTTCCAACATCGTTATGTGTTATTTGCACTAGTTTCTGCAGCTTTCATATCAATTTAAGAAAAAATATAAGTGAAGTGTGCTATTAGGAAGGTGAGTTTAAAAATGTGGAAGTCATTACGTTTTGGAGAATTAATCGGAAAGACTAAAGAGATGTAATGTTTTGTTGTTATAACTCTGTAGATCCCAGGAACTCTGCACTATTCAAAAGCTTGTCTTTTTCCCCAACAGAGGTTAGTCCAATAAAAGCTATTACTTCACCCATCTGGTGTGAAAGGGAATATAAAAATGGAGTCTCTCTTGTCCTAATATCTATTATGTTGTCTTGCTTGTTTTTCTTTCAGTATGCTTAGAATGTAAAGAATGCTGAACTAACTGTCTCCCCTGCCCATCAAGGGCTGTTGACTAATTAGAATGTTTGCTTATGTGCATGACTTCCTCCCCTATAGTGTGATAAACTTGTCAAGGCTGATAAGTACCGTAAATTTTGATAAACTTAGGGAGTATTTAGAAACATACTGTAAAAACAACTTGTGAACAAATGTTATCTCTAAGAAGAGCATCCTACATACATCCATCATCAATTGACATGTATATGTCTTTCAAAGGTAAAACAAAGAGTTTGTTTGATCCAGCTTGTCTCTTACTATTATCTGTCTATGTAATGAATGTAACCAAGAAAACTATAAAAGTGTAAAGCAACTCTGTTCGGGGCGCTCTACCTTGGAGTTTTACTCTGAGTGTCAGACTGCCATTCAGCTGAATAAAGCTTGATCACACGCCCTCGGTCTCTGTCTATTTGGTCTCAGCTGGAGAACGAGCCTCTGGGTGGGGGTGCCTACTCAGGTCCTCTTGACCAGGAGGACCCCCTAAAATTCCCTGACAGGTGTCTCTAGGATGTGTAATAGCCTTTTTTAGCACTTGGAACTAGGTGAGAGTTAAAATTCATAGTCTTTAAATGTCCTTCTTGATTTATAATCAACTTGCCGTTCTCCAAACATGCTCCTTTCTTGAGCCCTGTCTTTCACCTTTAACTGTAAGTTGTCTAGTTAAATTTTAACCTCCTCCCACCTTTTTCCCTCTATAATTATATAGAACCCCATCACCATAATAAATGAGTACCTCACAATTATTTATTGATTTATCCTCACAATATACATGTGAGGTAGAAAGTTTGCTTATTTCAATTTTACAGCTGGGAAACTGGAGCAAAGAGAGTAAATGATTTGCTCAAGGTCACACAGGGAGATCATGGCAGAGATTTGGACACCTCTTTCTGCCAAAAACGTATTTTCCCCACTGATGGTAATTCACATGAAGAGCTCTTAAGTCTTAGATCTTGCTCAGTTTTATCCCTCCATCTTCTTGGTAGGCCATGAGGTTGGATGTCATATGACATCCATCCAGGAGGTATTTAGTTAGTCTGTCATCTGTTGTCCGTAACTGCATGTCTTGCCCCTCTGGAGTCACTGGGATTTCACTACATTTACTATACTTTGGTCTTCACAGATCCTTAGTAGAGCTCCACACATCAGTCTTCCTTTCTGGCCCCAGAATTCATCTCTGCACTTTATTTTCAATGGCATTTAGCTGTATGTCTTTCTTCTGAGAAAATGTCCAGGTCTCACATGCATATAGACCAACAGGTCTTATAGTGGCTTTGTGTATCTGAAGCATGGTCTTTCTCATTTGCTAGTTAGTTCTCAGTAATTAACATTTTACCCTCTGAAGAAATTGTGAATTTTGATTAATTAATTCCAAATTCAGATTGGCCACTCTTTAAAAGCATAAAACTTTTTTCATAGTGAAATGACATTTTGCTGTTTGTAAAATGAGCTCTGAGTTCTGAGATTGTACGGTAGGCAGCTCTGCTGATGATGGTAAATTAAATATAATGACTATTTGTTCCTAAATATTATGATAAGAAAAGACCTGATCCAAAGCCCATTGGAGCCCATAGATGTCTTTCTAGTGACTTCAGAATACCCTGGATAAGACCCATTGGCTATGTCTAAACTTGTTAATTTAAGTCAACTTAGCATATCCACACTTAAATTTTAAGTCGACTTTGAGGGGACCCTACAAAGTCGACCTAGAGCAACTACACTGGATACCTAGGTTGACTTGTAGGGGCTAGGTGGACCTGGGACTGGTCCACGGTGGCAGGGGGGCACAGCGTTTGCCCCATTGTACTTGGGTACAATGGGGCACAGGGGGATAGGGACCCTGGCAGGGCATAGGGGGCAGGGTGGGCAGGGCTCTGCCCTGCCCTATGGGGGGGCATGCCAGGCTCTCCCTGTGCTAGCCACCCTTGCAGGGAGGGCAGTGGGGAAGCCCTGGAGGCCCGTAAGTCAACTTAGAGTCGACTTAGGGGTAGTCCACGTCTACACTGGCTTAAGTCAACTTTAGAAAGTTGACTTAAGCAGAAAGTCAACTAAAAATGGGGTTTAATAAAGTCTACTTAATTTTTCCTTAAGTCAACTTAGGCAGATGCTTAAAGAAGTCGACTTAAGGAAAGTGTAGTGTAGACGCAGAGTAAATTAATTCGATTTAAGCAAGCTTAAGTCAACTTAATTTACAAGTGTAGATGCACTCATACAGAATATCTTCTGTAAGAAAAGCGTCACTGGACATGGAAATAGTTAAATGTAAACATATATGTAATATATGTTACGATAATTATTGTCTATATTTAAAGTGATGCCATAGGCCAAAAGATGCCTGAAAGACATTAAAGAAGTAATTTCTTTGAGATGGACACATATCTAGAAGAAAGTGTGTGGGATTCAGGGTATTCCAAAGTCATTTTGGACCCTACATACAAATGCTCCATAATGAAAGGAAGAGCTTTTTATTGCCTGCCATTATGTTTATCTATAATTCAGTGCATTCTGACATTGGAAAAGTAAATGAACAGTGAATTTGATTTAGCTTTGTAAGTATGTGGTTAAAGAAGCATGCAATGCAAACATTCACTGTTTCCTTTTTGTGACTCTAGCACATGAAAGTTAATGATTACTACTTGTTTTAGAGAATGAAAAATTGTTCCTATTCATTTGCCTACCTCTAAGGGCTGTTCTAAAGATTGATGAGTTAATATGTGCAAAGGGACTTCAAGATGTAGTATTCTGTATCCACAACATTTCGATATTTTACAATTAAATAATATGGGAGAATTATTTAATAGAAGAAATGTGAAGGAACAGTAAGTAAAAGCACACTATAAATTTGCTTTAATGTTCATTGAATCTTTGGCTATGTCTACGCAAGAAAAGTTAAGTCGACTTTATTAAGTTGACTTAATAAGGTTGACCTTAAGCGTTAAGTCGACCTAAAATGAGATGTTATTAAGTCAACTTAACTTTTCCTTAAGTTGACTTAAGGAAATGCTTAAGTCAACTTAAGGAAAGCCCAGTATGGACGCGGAGTAGTTTAGGTCAACTTAAACCTCATTAAGCCAACTTAACTTGTAAGTGTAGACACACCCATTTGATGCCTAGAGACAAATTGTGATACTTTTACTCACATTGAATATTACCTTACTCTGCAAGCATGACATGGATTTCAATTATCCTGCTAACAATGTAAGGTTATCAGATGGATGTCTGAATCTGGCCCATAAAAATCAAAGATGTAATGGAATATGAACTGTGTAGTATCTTTTTAAATAGTCTGTGAGCCATTTAGTGGGTCATCCTCCCATATGCAGCAGATACAGTGGACTGGAGGCTGAAAATTCCATTTTTCAGCAGCTTTAGAGGTTTTTAATGTGTTCCCCCCCTCGCTGCAATGAAAACCAAACCTTTTGAACATTTATGCAAAAAATGGACTTGTTTTTAAGTGTCTGTTTTCAGATCCAGACCTGAAGTTTTTCACTTCAGTTGTGTGTGTATGTTTACCCTGGCAGTTAATGCTTCCCACTTGAAGTCTCTGCTCTGCTTGAGTCAAAGCAGTAGCCGTGTTAGTCTATTGTAGAAAGACAACAGAGTCCTGTGGCGCTTCTGATGAAGTGGGATTTTCTCCCATGAAAGCTCATGCGATAAATAAATCTGTTAGTCTTTAAAAGTGCCACAGGACTCTGTTGTCTTTGAGTCAAAGAAGAAATTTTCATCCCTAATCATTCTGAATCAAGCAGAGGAGGGACTTGAATCTGGGTCTCACAAGCCACTAACATAACCACCAGACAACGGGGCATAAGAGTTTCTCTCCATCTTCTACCACAACCTCCTCTCTGAGCCTCTCCTCGAAGTTTTCCATGAAACGGTTCAGTTTTGACAATATTTAATTTAATCCTAGATGTTCTGACCAGAAGCCACCAGATCCTAACTGATTGGAAGTATCTATGGCCTGGTCTACAGAGCTGGTGAAATTTGGTGGCAGTTGATGTGTTACGCAAGCTACGCGGAGTGGCTTGTATAACTCCTGTTGACTTCATAATTTCTATTCTATGTGCCATCGCCACTGCGCTGAGTTGACTAGGTAATGCATTCCTATTGACGCACCACTATGCCACCTGAGGAAGTGGCTTTATTAGATCAGCTTCTGAATTGATTGATTGAGCTTGTCTTTACTGCCACGCAATTGAACTGGATAAATCGGTCTGATGGTGGCGAATTTGCAGCTGTCAGTGTGGACATAGCCTTAGGAAGTGATTTTATTAGATCAACTTCCAGCTCGACTGAGTGTGTCTTTACTGCCACTCAGTTGAACTGGATAAACCAAGCTGATGGTGGCGAATTTGCTGAGTCCGTGTAGACATAACCTATATGTAGCTAGGCCTTGTACACCTGTAGACAATTAGTTAACGCAGTTCTTTAGAACTCATTTGTGTCCAGGTGGTTACATCATATTCTTAATGCTGTGTATAACAAAGGCACAACAGACTAGCTGGTTATTAGGTCTGATTCTCATGTACATTAAGGCTAATTTACACTTGTCTAGTCATATAAATAAAGTTGGTGTTAATATAATTTATGCCTGCTTTAAGGCCCTTTCAAACTGCCAGAGAAGTGTAAAATTGCCTTCATGTCACAAAGGATCAGGCCCAATCAACTATGTCCTGCCACTGCTGAATTGTTCCCTATAGTAATTTTCTTGTATTCTATGATAAATATTTTAAAATGACTCTGAACTGGAACCTCCAATCTACAAATCTCCTTTTTAGGAGATTTGTTTCTGATATTCAGCATACATTTTCTTACTCTTGGTTTCATTCCACTACCTATTGTTATGCTTCTTTGTATAACTCAGAAGAATCCCTCTGGTTCCTTGACTTATGCACCTTTCAAATATTTTTTGCTGTTTATCTTATCCTTGAGCCAAGCTATGAGGAATATACTTGATGTACCACTGTGGTATTCTGCTCAAACCTGACTAACTAGAAACAGCACTGGTTTTGGTCAGATGAGCAAGAGGGACATCTGGTAGTGGAGAGCAGGAAAATGGGAGAGAGAAGAGGATGTGAAGATAGTCACATGCTCTGAGGTGACTTGGCCATAAGGCAGTACGGAGAAGTGGCAAGTACCATCAGGAGAAACCCTAAAATTCCTTCTCTTCCACTGATCCAATATGGGCCACTATCCAAATTCTGAAGGAGCGGAATAAAAAGTAGCCAAATCAGAGATGCTGCATATACTAAATGGGGACAATGCCTCTTTCTAATGATTCTACTTCAAGCAGGGCTATTGGAAATATTACTCAGCTGAAGCCAAATATCAGAAAGTTGGCTAGATATGTAGAGCTGCTCAAAGCTGAATTTCAATCCAGCTCCACAAACTACCTAAATTAACACCTGACATTTCTCTCAGACTGTGACCTGGGTAACCTGGAGTTACACCTATTCAAAACTGATGCGAGCAAAGAAATCAGAACCTCAGTTTTTCTTTCCCAAATACTTAATAATTTTTTATTGCTACTCTATGCTTTCCTCATAATCTGCTGGTATCTTTCTGTTATTGAGCTGCACAGAACAAAATGAAATATTCCAGGGTGCTCTGCCAGAGTTGTATAATGAATCAGTGACATCTTCCTGTTCAGCTGGGTGTGATGTCTCTGCATGTGTATACAGGTCTATTGCGCTGCCACACTTCACTGCAGACCCTAATGATTGTTGTACACCAGGGGCTTGTCTACACTTGAAATGTGACAGTGACAGAGTTGCATCACTGCAGCTGTTCTGCTGTAACACTTCAAAGTAGACACTAACTATGCCAACAGGAGGGATTCCCCTATTGGTGCAGGTAATCAATCTTCCCAAGAGGCAATAGCTATGTCAATGGAAGAATTGACACACCCCGAGCAATGTAGCTGCCTTGATCTAACTTTTTAGTTTAGAGCAGACCTAACAGTCCCTAGGTGTAACTCGTTCAGTGCTGTGCCCCAGGTTTCTCCCTCCCAGTGTTTCAGATTATATTTCTGTAGATGCCTTGTTCTGCATCTTTCCAATACCAATGTCATTGTACTATTTTCTATCATATTTCTAACTTCTCTAGGTCCTTTAGTCTTATTTCCCTGTCTTCCAACTCTTCACATCACTTCTCTGTTTTTTCTGTTAGCTGTGAATATGGAGTATTTAAATTGGAACTACTGAGCTCTTAACAAATGGGTGGTCATATCCTTGATTTATGGAGTTGAAATGGTTTTGTTTGTCATTGCAATGAGACAGATCCAAAAGAACCCTTCAAAATTACAGCCGTCAATTTCAATGGTGAACAGATGCAGATCACATGGGCAGTTAAGGACTATTTCCCTGGCAGGAATGTGACTTTTTTTTACAGGTAAGTATGGGCGATGGATATCTTCTTCCTCTCATTTAATGGCTTAGTATAGTGATTCTTAGTGATTCAGTTGCAATGTCTACACTGCAATTAAACACCCGCAGTTGATCCATGTTGCCTAACCTTGGGCTATAGGGGCTCTGGCAGGCAATCTACACCACAATTTTACAGTCCCATAGTCCAAGCAGTCAGCTGACACAGGATAGCCAGGAGTGTTTAATTACAATGTAGACATTTCCTCAAACATTTCACTCAGTCCACATTATGTGTTTTGTCCATTCTTCTGATGCAAACCAGTACATCACATTTGGAGCCATTTTTTCCCCCACAAACACTCCCCATTTTAGCTGCAAGTAGAAATGTAACATTATAGTTCCTGGGTTAATAACAAATCATACAGTATGAGGTTTACTCAATATTTAGTGGGTATATGAGACAGCATTTCCAGTAGCATGATATGGAAATAGGCTATCTTACCTTCTTAGAAAAGATACTATTAAAGGAACCTGACATTTTCAAATTGTAATGAATAGATGACTGGAAAGACCAAGGGAACTGGGCACTGAACTCAACCTTTCTACTTTGAAAATCTCTTCTATAAATCTTCCATGCAAATATCATTTGGGAGAAGTATTTTAATAAGCTAAAGTGACAAAAAGCCAGTAACTCATTTCAATAGATAACATCATTACTGTGTTAACTAATTTTATTTTGTTTTTACTTGTAGATTTGGCACAACACGTCACAATAGAGATTGGAAGCAATGCCCCAATTATATACTTTACCAAGGTTACAATTCCGGCTGTCTCTTTAACACAGAGGGACCTACTCTTAACATTTTTATTAAAGATCAGAATGGAAGTGAACAACTTTTCAATCAATCATTGAAATCTGATTTTTTTAGTAAGTGAATATGCAATGACATTATCAAATGTCTTGGTAATGCTAGTGTCTTCAATGATCTTCTTTTGTATTTAGGCTGAGATGAAAAGAGAGAAATATTACAGAGTATAAAATATTATTGAGGAAGACAGAGAATTAGTTCAGTATATAAAGCATTATCGAGATGGACAAAAGAGAACATTATTCTCTCTTTTGGGTATAGTGAAGCTGCTTCTTCAACACTTACTCACTTCAATGGTTGCATTGTTTTCACTGGGGCTACTCATTTTGAATAAAAACAGTAGGATCATTGAGATAGGGTTAGGGTCAGGCTCCAAAAATGAAATGAAGATCTGGATCCTGAATACTAAGAAATGTATGTATATTTGGATTTTGAAGTATTGAAGTATTTGAAAAAAGACGGTAGGATCATTGAGATAGAGTTAGGGTCAGGTTCCAAAATTCAGATCCAGATCTGGATTTTGAATACTCAAAAAATGTATGTATATTTAGATTTTGAAGTATTTAAGGTAGTTTATTATGTAAACATACATGTATAAACAACTGGAAAATTCTCTCATGTTGCAAAAAGTCATGCTTCCATTTTCATAGCTGAAGGGCACGATGCCAAAATGACAACAGGTTACTTTGAGAAAGCTTTGGAAGAGTAAGAGAGAGGCATTTTTATTTCTTTTACATTTTTACAGGTTTTATGTAAGTAGCTGTGCCTTATGGATTCAATATATAAAGACTATTATTGTAAAGAAACCTACAGAATAGAAGGAATTATTACTTAATAAAATAAAATAAAATAAAATAAATAATTGAGCATGTCTTCTAAACATTAAGCATGGAACTTCCCAGGAGCAAGGGTAGTCTTATGGCTATGGCTCTGGAGAGGTGTTCAAGAACCCTGGTTTAATTCCCAGTTTTACCACAAACTTCCTGTGAGACACTGTGCAAATCACTATGAATCTTCATGCCTCAGTTTCTTATCCTAAACCACAGATAATAATATTCTTTCCTCACTGTGGTGTTGTGAAACTTCAGTAATATTTATCAGGTGCCCCAATACTACAGCAATAGGCGTGAAATAATTAGATTTCTTTATAGGTGGTGTGGATCAGGAGGGAGGCTGCACTAACATACTTCAGGAAGTATGTACACACATGAAGATGTAGCTTCCACTGCTAAGAGATAAGCAACCAAATGGTTCAAAATATTGTGCCCATAATGGTTGACTACCTGGAAACACTATGGTAGTTTAGAATAGCTCAAATGAATGATGCCACGGGCCTGAATTACATTATGATACACAGAAAACAGGTCAGTTGGGGAAGTGAAACTGACAGAACTTCATGACCATTTAAAACATTCCACAAAATCTTATGGGTAGGGGTCGAGGTGGGAGCAATAGTTTGAAGTGAGTTGTAGTGGTTAATTTTTATATCTATTTTTCTCCTCAGTAAAACCTAATCCACCTGAAAATGTAACCTTCCATTGGAAAAATGATACAATTACTGTAGAATGTAAGAAGCCAAAAAAATCACCAAGGTGCTTGAATCTTGAATATCAGTATAAAAGCAAGCATGACAAAGAATGGCAGGTGGGTAGAGTTTGCAATTCTCACTTGTGGCAGGAAAGAGATGAAACTGACAGTTTTTGTTCCAACGAACGAAGAGCAAAGGTTTTCTCCATAGGCCCATCTCATCCCGTTAACATACACTTGATGGGCTAGCTGCAGAACAAGGGCTAGCCTTTACTGAAAAAAAAGTGCATTTCTTCCTTTGGGGTAACTAATATGCATGTGCTATCCTAAGGTAAAAAGAAGCTTAAGACCAGGGACAAAAGTTATCAAGGTAAACAAACCTCTACCCTCTGGTCCCCCCATCCCGGATTTCACTGTGTTTTTATCTCAGGTTACCTCATAATTCTTAGTTAGACCCAGTAACCCCTCCCACCATCTTTTTAACAGTAAAGGCAAGCCCTAAAATTTTCTAGAATCCTGGATATCTAATGTGTGTTGAATATCAGCATTCCAGTGAATGACCATGGTTCAAGTGAAATATACACTTTACTGCATACACACAAGACAAGAAGACATAGGGGAAAGGAAATACATAAACAATGGGGTGGGAGGGGAGCCATAAATGGGAAACAAAGATGAAAAATGGGAGAGAAAAAAAAGAAGACAACAGAGAATTGGAGATGGAGAAGAGACGATGTTCTAGGCATTTTATTTATCTAGAACATAAATATTAACCATCTCTCAATTTCATTTCATAGAACTAATTTTCCTGGGCTCATAACTAACCTGAATGTATTTTGTGAACCAGCACTAATTATGTCTGTTTCTCTGTAAATAATTATTGAGGCATAAATGTAACACAGACCTATATGTCTACTATAACATTGTTTAATACTAGAAATGAGTCTGAAACAGGAAAGATCATTAAAGATCCAGATCGCCTAAACATTTCAAGGTGCATTTTGACCTGTGATTTTGCGTCAGCCCATTTTTTACTTTTTTTATTACAATGATATAGTATCAAACAGAGTCCTATGGCACTTTTAAAGAGTAACAGATTTATTTATCACATGAACTTTCACGGGAGAAAATCCCACTTTGTCAGCATCTGATGAAGTGGGATTTTCTCCCATGAAAGCTCAGGTGATAAATAAATCTGTTCGGGTGCGCCTACACTGTCAAGTTAGGTTGACTTAAGTAGGCTTAAGTCGATCTAAACAAAGCTGCGTCCACATTGGGCTTTTATTAAGTCAACTTATGCATTTCCTTAAGTCGACTTAAGGAAAACTTACGTCAACTTAATAACACCTCCTTTTAGGTCGACTCAAGCCTTAAATCGACTCCTTAAATCAACTTAAAGCCAGTGTAGATGGGGGATTAATGCTAAGTCAACTTTATTAAGTCAATTTAAAGCCAACATAACGGCTATCTCTGCTGTTAAATCGACTTAACTAAGTCGACTTAAAGTATAACTGATTTGTTAAGTCGAATTAACAAAGTCGACTTCACTTTGTAAGTGTAGACATAGCCTTAGTCTGTAAAAGTGCCACATGACTGTTTCTCTGCAGTAGACTAACACAGCTACCCTTTGGAAAATGATATAGCATAATACTCTGAGGAAAAAAAACATGTATTTGAAATAATAATTAATGATCAAATATCTTTCTGTTCAGTCTAGAAAATCTGAATGTTGCAAAGTTGAAGAGCAAGGGTTTGATCCAGAAAAGTGCTATTCCTTCCGGGTGAGATTGGAAAGACGTGTACCCCTCTGCAATAGAATTCCTTATGCCAGTGAATGGGGGGAAGTAACAGTTTGGAGGAATGGCAGCTTACTAGGTAAATGCTAGGCTTCATTCATATTCTTAGCAGGAAATGTTATCAAAGGATGGGCCACTGGGAGAGGGGTTTTTAGGTCATGCACCAGGTTAATTCAAAGTAAAGTTTTAGTGAACAGTGGAACAACTGTGTCCAAAGCTGCACTGAGTATTCTAGTCTTTGTCGTGAAGCGCATTGTTGATTTGAGACATTAACAAGGAAGTGGAGACTTTCCCTCAAACTTGTCAAATAGTTGGGAAGAGTCATAGACACTGCTGGAGAGTGCTCAGAATATGTGGATATTTGCATAGCAGTGGCCTCAGTGCAGATAACTTGCTATGAACCTGGGGTCTACACAACTGACTCTTGTATGGCAGTAAAAGTTGGTCACTGTTCCACATTAAGTGGAAATATCAAATATCTTAACAAGATATTTGAAAATGAAACTAACAACTATTCCTATTAGCACTACTTTGGTTTCAGTAGCTTTCTTTGTATTGACATATTGTTAGGATGGAAGACCAATGATATAAAGCATGTTTACCAAGGAATGCTGCTACACCTATGACAATAATGTGGTCACCAAGAGTTTAATTTTTATGATAAATTTGCCAGTGGTAGACATAAACTGAATATCTAGCTAGACCCCGTAAAGGACTAGGTAGAAATAGATCTGAGTGGTGTTCAGTCTGCAAGGAGGATACGTCCCTTTGATGATGATGATGATGATGATGATGATGATGGATAGATCAGGTTAATTCATACCCTTTTCAAACATAACTTGATTCATGAGTTCATATTGGAAGGTGCCTGAGCCAATGTCTTCAATCATATCAACGTTCCTCTAGATCCCCCATGAAAATACTGATTCGACTGGTAACAAATACATTTTGTAAAGTTTCCTTATTTGTGTTACAGTAGTTCATAAATACCTTAAATGAGATTAGTTTCAAACTGTGCTAGGATCTGCCCAATTTCCCTCTAAAGTGGGAAATTTGTCATTGCTCTATTTCAGAATTAGAGAGACACTGATAATTATACACAAAGCTGATTCACTGATCATTCTTCATATGTTGTCTGCAATTTTTCTATGACAGAGAGATATATGAAAAAGAAAGATGCTTTCTCTGCCATTGAGATCTAATATACATAACACTGTATGATTTAAATGTTTTGTTCTAGATAATACTTTTGCCTTTCTCCCATGGGGTTTTTTTATATCTTGTTGGTTACTTTGTAAGATATATATGCTGCTGACATTCCCATTTGATAGAATACTTAAAAGTTCCTCAATATTAATTATTTATTTACTTATTTTTATTTATAAATGCAAAGTACCCATCCATAGCTCTAGGAAATTTAGTTATAGTTCATACGTCCAATAATCTCTATAATTATGAGAATCATACAAAGAATATAGTGCAATACAGTAATGGATTAAAATAAAATAGAATACCATAAGAACCTCTAATTAAAATAAAACTGAACTACCCAAAAGCAATTAAGACTAAAACCCTTTAACCATGAGCCAACTTTTCCCTAAAATCTCAGAAAACAGCAGGACTTTGCAGCATGTCCTGGGGTTGACAGATCCAGGTTCTGGCAGAGCAGGGGAAGCTGGGTGTTGAGATGAGTGAGAGTTGAGTGGCCGTCACAGAAAATGCTCCACCAGCAATCCCATCATGCTTAAAATGAGAGAACTCTACCACTATAGGCCAAAAGAAGGTGTTTCCTAAGGAGCCAGCTCACTTTTAACAATTTGTAAGTTAAAATCAGCACTTCATACTCCATCTACAGAGTAACAGGCAGACAGTGAAGGTCACTGATCACTGGTGGAACAGCAACCAGAAACAACCTATTGCATCAGCTTCAGTAACTGATGGTTTCAAGATATAGTCCCCTCTAGAGTGCACTCCAGAAAATTAAGTCTGTGGCTAGGTCTATGGGCTGTGACCATTTCTTTTGAACATTTCTTGCCAGGAACAATGAAAAAAAGAAATTGTACTTTTGTCAGTAGCTGCCACATGAGCATCAAACAGCAGCACTGGATATAACAATACCCTCTGTGCTATCCTGTGCATCACTACTCTAAGTATAGTGTCTAAGACAGACCATGTTAATCTTCAGGACATTTTTAATACGCTTCAGTGGGATGTGGATTATCTCTGATCCCTTTGCTGGAAACCAGTACTCCCAATGAGTGCGTCTACACTAGTAAATTAGGTTGACTTAAGCAGGTTTAAGTCAACTTAATTTACTCTGCGTCCACACTAGAGTTTCCTTAAGTCGACTTAAGCTGCTGCTTAAGTCAACTTAAGGAAATTTAAAGTTGACTTTATAAGACCTGCTTTTAAGTCGACTTCAATGCTTAAGTCGACTTCTTAAGTCGACTTAAGCAGTGTGGTTGCCCTAAGTCGACTTATAGGGTTAGTCGACTTAGGGCAGGGGAAAAAGGGAGCCCCTGCTCCTTTCTCCTCAGGAAGCCGATTGCGGCTCGTCCCGGCTCTCTTCAATTGCCGGTGCTCCAGCTATTAGGGAGCCCCTGGGGATTTCCCCAGCACCTGGAGCACTGTGCCCAGGACAAGCCCCCATAGCCGAGGCTCCAAAGGAGCCTCCCTCCCCCTGGACTTAACTAGTCGACTTGGAGAGTCTAGTGTAGACTCTCTAAGTCGACTTAGTAAGGCCAGGTTTAAGTTGACTTAAGAGTCCTGTGTGGACTCTCTAAGTCAACTTAATAAGGACAACTTAAAGTCGACTTAGTTAGGTCGACTTGGTAAAGTTGACCTAAATTTCTCAGTGTAGACATAGCCAATGAGCATCATGAATCAGTAGTGAGACTTGCTGTAGTTATGGAAACACAAGTAGTCACTCCATCCTCACACCTTCAAACCAGATCTCCACGAGGTGCCATCCACTAGGCTATTCAAGTCCCCAAAGAGATATGGGAATAGTAATTTAGCTGTGGACATGTCAAACACAAGGGTTGGAATCTTGGCCCCATTCAGGTCAATGGCAAAACTCTCATTGTCCTCAATGGGCCCAGGATTTCATTTTGGGACCATATTGAAGTTTTCAGCTCCCACAAACTAAATAACATCTGAAAGGCAAACCAATAACAGTCTTTTAAAGTTCCTCAAAGTCTGAATCTATGTACACTCCAGAGAGATCATCACTTTTCCTTATGGCTTTTTGTGGTTTGAGCCAAATGGGCAGGTGGAAAATTCTATTACTGTGTAGGGTGTGAAAATGGAACTTTACATATAATGTAGTTATTCCAATAGGATCAGATAAATAATTTCAATATATATTTCTTAGGTTACTTATGGGAACAGCAGAAGCTCATGGCCTAGATTCACAAAAGTGCTTGAGTGTGTAAGTCTTCAGTTTAGGATACTGAGTTTTAGTTTTAGGTTTTACTGTGATTCACAAAACTCCCACTTAATGCTGCAAGCATGTAAACTCACTTGGTACCTAAGTTTTTGCTGTAAGACTTTCTGTCAGTGCCTATGTTTTTGCCTCTGGGTTATACACAACTGTCTCACTTAAGGAGTCTGGACACCTATGTCTTCCCAAAGCCCCAGAGTGATTTATGAGCTGGGGAAGGCAAGTATTTGGACAACTTACATGTACTGCCTGAGTTGATGTGCGTGCTCAGAGGCTACCTACTGGATCAGGTCCTTCAAGCAAGTTCATACACAGCAGATGGGAGGACCTCCCTCGTAACTTTTAGTCCAATGGTTATGATATTCACCAAAGATATCAGAGATCCTGAGTTCAGGCCCCCTTTCCATCTCTTATTTCAAAAGGATTTGAACAGGGCTGCGCTATCTCTCATGGGAGTGCCCCAACCACTATATGCTATGTGATATTCTAATGTGTGGCTCTCCGGTTGAAGCTGTCTCTCACATTCTAGGCGTGTGCTATAACCACTAGGCTATAGAGTTATTTTCATGTCTGTGTAGTCTCTCACTCTCTCTCTCTCTCTGTGGTCTAAATGAGAAGAGCTTCAACAGGAGAGATTAAGAGAGCCAGAGCCCCACATCAGACTATCCTCTGGAGCAGTAGTTAGAGAATTCAGCTGAGTGGTGAACCGTCTCTGTTCATAGCCCTTCTCTTCATGAAGTGGAAAAGGGACTTAAATTGGTGGTTTCTCACATCCTGAGTGAATACACTAACCCCTGGGCTAAAAATTACAAGGGAATTGCTCTGCTCCTCTCCTCTCTGATCTTTGCAAAAGGTGCCTGACTCCAAAGTGGACAGAATTGCTAGCAGAGATAGGTGCCTCCCCACAGCCTTGATTTAGGCACCGAGTTGTATGAGAAAAGTGGGGCTTACCACACACCCCTCTTGCCAACATGTCCCTTTGTAGCTGAGGCAACTTTCTACATGGGATGCTAGCTTTTGTGTATCACAATCTAGGCACATATTTCTCCTAATTCATTGTATAGGGAATCTAGGCCTCTAATTCAGGCTTTGTAGATTGCAATGTGTTCCTGTGATTTTCTAGCAACCAGAAGCTAGGTGTTGTGACAGTGAACATCACAACATCTAAGTCCATTGATGAATCTAGCCCCATTGTTGTGACATGGGCATAATAAAGCTTTTAACTACAAGGAAAACAGAAAACCAGGAGGTTTGTAAATGCATTAGACTATGTATCAGTTCTCTTCTCCCTAGCTCTCTCTGGGTTTAAATATGAAACATTTGGGTTTGGCTTTTTTTTTTTGTTTGTTTTTCCTGTTGGTTTGTTTTGGAGAAATAAAAGACATGGATTATATGTAAAAACTAGGAAGGGTTTTTTTTTGTCAATTGTGAGTAGAAAAATGCAACCATATATCATTATCTATAATTCCAGTATAACTGTTTAATCAGTATTCTTTGTTAAACATGATATGGAATAATTCCCAAGAACTTGTAGATTCAGTACCATTGATTTTTCTCCCTAAAATTGCCTTTTAATCACACACAGGGTTATTTCTGAAGGATAACATCACAAGCTTAAATTCATAACTTTGCTAGATCCTAAAAATCATGGACTGAATAGAGATGCTGGATTTATGGATTATTACAACAAACTATAAATCTGTTAGTCTTTAAAAGTGCCACAGGACTCTGTTGTCTTTCTACAATAGACTAACATGGCTACCCCTTTGGAATATAACCTACTAACAACTGTCCTCCATCTCCAGCTGCTTTCTCCATACCTCCTTTTCCTCCTTATGACTGATGAGATGTTAAATGTGTTAACTACATAAGCTAAACAATCTATTCCCCTTGTATCTAGCAGTGATTTTCTGAATTAGAGTTTAGAGCAGCACAGCGGTACTGATACAGCAGCACCACTGTAAGAGATGTCTTGTATAGCTACTTTAAGCCAACAGCATAGAGCTCCCCTATCGACATAATTAGTTCATCCCTCACAAGTGATAGTAGCCATGTTAGCAGGAGAAGCTCTCTTGCTGATGTAAGTTTTGCCAACATAAGGCTTGTTTAGACATAGCCTTAGTCTCCCAGATCCAAAGAATGCTGTGTAAGCTTGAAAGCTTGTCTCTCGCACCAACAGAAGTTGGTCCAATAAAAGAAATTCATTACCTCATCCACCTTATATAACACCACCAGAAGGCGTTTCATGGCAAGAGTGAAAGAAATATGGTTTTCTTTTGCAAACTTACTTTAGTCTGTCTTGCTTCTTCTTTACATTGCTATTTAGTGCTTTTTTTGAAAGAAAAGAAAAAGGTGCCGGTACTCATATCTTGATTGTAAAATTGAAAAATAACTCTCCCACTCTTCTTCTTCTGGTGTTGCCCCTCTTTTTCCAGCAGCACAGTCCTTTTCTCTGTTGAACCCAGCCCCACAGCTGGCAGCGGGGCCGGCAAAAAAGATGCTGGTACTCCACATCCCTGTGTACTGTCATAAAAAAAGCACTGTTGCTATTATTTTAAAAGAAACATCTTCAATAGTTACATTTGTACATTTGCATTTATAGAAACATTTGATGCCTGAACAAACTTGAACTCTCAAATGCCTTTTTTCTGAATCCCCCTAGATTCATGTGATGATGACATAAAGTCTCTGTCAAATCAGGTGATCCTTTTACTTTCTGTGCTGGCAGTCCTTTTAGCAGTATTCTTCCTCCTGATTTTTGTGTGCAAATGGCAAAGGTAAGAGTTATTTGCTGGTCACTACTGATATTTGAGTTACGATAACACAACATACGTCAGCTATATGAATATTTTGATTTTATCCCTACTCATCATCCCTTGTGTTTGACCTCTTAGCTTGCAAATTCTTAATGGCAGGGATTATATGTTCCTTCTGCTGGTACCCTGTCCCTCATGCATTGTAGATATTACTGGAACACAAATAATAATGAAATATACTCCCCAATCCAGTACACTCCTATTCCTCTTTATGGGTACATCTAAACTGGAGGCTGTGTTAAGTCAACTTAACCAAGGTCGACTTTAAGTCAACTTAAAGTCAATCTTGTTAAGTTGATTTAAAGACTCCACAGTCCTGTGTCCACACTGGCAGGTGCTAGGTCGATGGAGGAGTGTCCAGGAACTCTGTAAGGGGGCCTGGAGGCCAATTAGGTCGACTTAAGGGCTACCCTCGTCTACACTGGCTTAAGTCGACTTAATAAGATTGACTTAAGCCTAAGGTTGAACTTAAGAGGTGATGTTATTAAGTCGACTTAAGGAAATACGTAAGTCAACTTAATAAACGTGTAGTGTGGATGCAGCGGTCTATAAGTCAACTTAACCGTCCTTACGTCGACCTAAGGCTCCAGTGTGGATGTACCCTATGATGCCATAGAATCATTGTCCAACTGAAAAAAAATCTCTGGCACCTTCAGCCTACAATCTGCAGACCAAGTCACTTCACTCTTGAGTTTCCTGTTGCCATTCCTATATAGCAGTGTTTTTCAAACTTTTTTCCTCAGGACCCAGTTGAAAAAAATCACTTATGCCCACAACTCAATAATTACATCTGTGAGCAGTGCGAAAGATGATAAAGGGGGAGGTGGTGGAGAAAAAGATAACCAAGAGAAGCAGGAAAAAAGATGAAAATGTTTAAATGGTAGCTAAATGGGTGGGCTTCAAATGGTGATAGAGGACAAGGGGATGGGAGAAGTGGCAATCTCCTCATCGGTTAAATGGTCTGAACAAGACTTCTATAATCCTTTATGATATTATGAAGATTTTGTCAGTGCTACCTGAAAACACTTTGACACCCTTGAATGGAAAATGTCTTTCTTTAATAATGCTTAGTTATTTTACTGCTTGAATGACAAATGCAGGATCAAAGCCCCAAGACATCTGCATTTGCTTTTCTCTCCATTCTATAAGTTTAAAAATAACCTCTCCTAGCTGGGATTTATGAAACATTGGCAGCACAAGATTCTTCTCACTAGCTGCCATCCCTTGCTTTGCTGCCTCATCCTATGCATTACAAAAAAAAAAGTGAGACACCAAAACTGAAAACTTGGGACACTTAAGTGATTGTTTGAAGCAACATAATTAGAAAAGCTGTGAGAGCTCAGAAGAAAAATCCATTTTAGGAGCATTTTGTCTTGCTAACAATCTATGCGAAGGTGATAGAAACTATGGAGCTTGAGTCATGTTTAAAAAAAATGCAGCTAAGAATATTCATTATTGATTGTTTATTTCTATTGCATAACCATTCTGCATGGCAATTAGCCATTTAAATTAAGACATGCACAATACAGGGTAACAAATATAGGACAGGAATACAGGTGGGGAGTGTGGTGGAGAAAATAAAATGATCCTGTGTCTGGGGGAATAATGCATGCACCTTGAGGAATACTAAGAGTTCCATCTTTTCTCTTTCATTAAATATATATATGACCATAGAGTAAAATTCTCCTTGAAGAAGTGTGTTTTATGAAGTAACTCAGCCTATGGCTACAATGTTATCAAAGGCATGATTTGCTGCTCAGATATGCATTCTCATACTAGCTTTAATTTAACTAGGTTGCTAAAACTAGTGGTGTAGATCCAGCAGCCCAGGCTTCAGTGCAGGCTGTATGGGTACGTCTACACTGGTGCCTTAGGTTGACCCAAGGACGCTTAAGTCAACCTACAGAACTCTGCGTCCACGCTGGGTGCTTGTTAAGTCGACTAAAGCACTTCCTTAAGTCAACTTAATAACACCACCTCTGAAGATAGACTTAAGGCTAAAGTCAACCTTATTAAGTTGACTTAAAGCCAGTGTAGACAGGTATGTCTACTCTACAGGCTCTGTTAAATCAACTTACCAAGGTCGACTTAAATCGATTTTAAGTGTAGATGCTCCATTAAGTCAACTTAACAAGGTCGACTCTAAATCAACTTAAAGTTGACCTTGTCAAGTCAACTTAACAGAGTCGACTTCACTTAACAAGCATAGACATAGCCTAAAAGCTTCCAGAATCCTGACTACGTACTCACATTGCTAGAAAGTTGCACTGGTTTTAACTAAACATGTTTAAGTTAAAATGGTTCAAAGCCCAGTATGAAAATATTTATTTTGGCCTACCTCAAATCAGTTAGAAATCAGTTTAAATTAAATGAAAATAAGCCTCCTTAAATGTGAACTAAGAGCAACCATACAAGGATTTGCACTAAAAGTGAATTATTTTAAAAACTAATTTTGAGTTAAACTAGTACAACTGTCTTGTGTTGACAAAGCAGTAGAGTAGGAAAGAGTGAAAGCATGGCAGATGGGGCTGAGAAGGCTACATGGAAGAAAATATGTTGGCAGGCACTGGAGCAGGACTCAAAGGATGTGTCTACAATTAGAAATTAAGTCGACTTAAGGAGGCTTAAATCAAGTTAATTTACTCCGGGTCTACACTGGGCTTTCCTTAATTCGGCTTAAGCTGCTCCTTAAGTCGAATTAAGGAAAAAATTAGTTTGAATTAATAACACCTCATTTTAATTCAAACTAGCACTTAAGTCGACTTCATTAAGTTGAATTAAGCCAGGGGAGACGCGGAGTAGTGCCTAGCTGGACTTTTTTAAGTCGATCTAAAATGTTAAGTTGACTTAATAAGGCCAAAAAGGGGCCACGTCTACACTTGAAAAGTTAAGTCGGTTTTTGTTAATTCGACTTAATAAACTCCACTTAAAGTCAACCTTATTAAGTCGACTTCTTAAAGTCGACCTAACTTTTTGAGTGTAGACATAGCCAAAGGAAGTTGCCAGAAGAGCAGCTTGGACTGAATAAGAAAGATAAGGGTATGCCTACACTGCAATTAGACACCCTGGCTGTCCCTTACCAGCTCGGCTTCCCAGGCTCAGGCTGAGGCTCTATTTAATTGCAGTGTAATGTTCTGGGCTTGGACTGGAGACAGGGGCGAGGAACCTGTGGGGTGGGATGGCCCCAGAGCTCATGCTGCAGCTGGAGCCCAGAAGTCTACACTGCAGTGAAACAGACCTGCAATCACGAGTCAGTTGGCATGGGCCAGCTGTGGGTTTTTAACTGCAGTGTAGACATCCCCTAAGACAGTGGTTCCCAGACTGGGTGGGAGCCTGAAGAAAATCCAAGCAGGCAGTGCAAGGCTGTGAAATTTTCATAGCGAAAAATTTTTGCATCAAGAAAACCTATGTGTGGTTATTTTTAGTTGTACAATTATTAATTGAATTTTTGTTAAAAGGGGGTTGGATGATGGTAAAGGAGATGTGGGGAGGTGTATTTGAGGGTTTCTCAAAAATCAGAAAGGTGGCATGATGCTGAATAGTTTGGAACCCTAAGAGGTAAGGAAGAGAAGAGAGCACTGTAGGGACTGTCTTTTTGTCCTGTGTTTGAACAGCACCTAGTGCAATGGGGTTCTGGACCATGATTGAGGCTCCTACCCTGTAAAGTAATACAAATAATAACAATATAGTTAACAGCTATAATTTGGAAAGCTTGATTTTCAAGGGTCCCCTCTGCCTATTTAATATAATGCATACCATCTCTTTCCAAATATCAGTAGGACCTAAAATTAAAGTAGAAAAAAGACAGTCTCTCACAGCTGCATTGCTTCTCACAGATGAATTGCTGCCCAGCCTTCGTATAATGTGGGAGTTGTGAAGGGGTCTGAAGTCCTTGACAGCTAACTCTTTCCTGCAGTAACTATGGCTACGTCTACACTTACAAAGTTGTCAAATTTGTTGTCGACTTCATTAAGTCAACTTAAAGTCAACTGTATTAAGTCGACTTAGAGAGTCTACACAAGACTCTTAAGTTGACTTAAAGTCTCTAAGTCAACTGACTAGGTCGTCAGAGAGCCGAGGATCCGCTGCAGGTCCAAGGACAAGTGGCTTTGCGGCACCTCTTGATTTGTACATGAAGCTGTTCAGATTGCCAGGTGTAGAATCCTTTCTGAACACTGGATGTCAGGAAGGAGCTGCCTTCAACTCCCAAGCTAACACAGGTTATGACTTCAAGATCAGACTATTAAGTACTAATTAGATACTGGATAATGAAGTCAGCTTTAGAAGCTGCTGAAGAGTCGGAAGCCAACTTCTTAATTCAGGTTTCCATGTATGCCATACTGTAGAGCAGAGGCTTCCAAACTTTTTGGCATCACACCTCCTTTCTGATTTTTGAGAAACTCTCACACTTTCCCAACCTCCCCTTTACCATCATCCAACCCCCTTTTAACAAAAATTCAATTAATAATTGTACAATTAAAATAACCACAAGTAGGTTTTCTTGATTAAAAATTTAATAAAAATGTAACTTGAAATAAGAAATAGCAGCTAGAAAGTTTGAAATGTCTTTTGTGGTATAAAATTTGAAAATTAAAAATTATATACACTGATAAAACAATTTTTCACTATGGACATTTCACAGCCTCCCACCCCTTTTGGATTTTCTTCACACTCCCCTAGGGGGTACGCCCCTCAGTTTGGGAAGCACTGCTGTAGAACTTCCCTTTCTTCTACTTCCTTAGACTTCTCTTCCTTTCATTTTCAAGGAGAAATAGGGTGATGATTGTGGTGCACAAGTGACCCTTCTAGTCTTATGAGGCCTACATAGATCAGGATTAGAGTAGTTTTCCAGAAGAAATGAAAAGACAGTTTTTCAAGGAAAAAAATGCTGTCCATTCTACTTTATTTACCGCTCCTATTTAGAGCCCAAATTAAATCTTTAAGACCAATGGTTTTTCCTTTTACTGATAAACTGACTTTCACTCCTTTGTTTCTCTGTCACCTGCCTGCCTCAGTACTAGACAAGATCAAAGCCCCAGTGATCTTGGCATCAATCTCTGTTGTACTGAGGAGCAAAGTCAGCATAAACAAGATGATGCCAACATTAAGATTTGTGGTTTGCATGTTTATTCTCATCATTTTAAATCTACAGTCCACTCACTGAAGCTCTACAAAAGCTGCCAGCTGCCAAAACCACAGAATGGGTTTTCTTTGTCTGAAAAATCCCATGCGGTTGAATCACAATTACATTATTGGAGATATGTTACTGAAAAATCCACTGAAGTTGTAGGCCCAGATTTTCTTCTTCAATCCGTCCTGTGTATGTTACTTCAAATAGCAGGAAAGCAGAAACAGGACTCAGTTCCATAGCAGGCTATAACCAGGGTAGCTGACTCCTACACCACCACTCCAGAAATGAAGGGATGTGATCAGATATTCAGTGCTCGGGTTATTGCCAGCCAGTGATAGTCTCTTGAAGTAAGTCTACACTTGCAACTTAGGTCAACTTAAGGACGCTTAAGTTGTCCTACAGAACGCCGCTTCCACACCTGGATTTCATTAAGTTGACTTAAGCGCTTCCTTAAGTCTACTTAATAACTCCCCCTTTTTAGGTCAACTTAACGCTTAAGTCAACCTGTTAAGTTGACTTAAAGCCGGTGTGGATGCCCTAGGTTGACCTAATTGGCTAAGTTGACCTAGGGGTGGAGAGAAGAGAGCTGGGGCTCGGGGGAGCTGCGGCTGGGAACAAGGGAACTATGGCTCCCTTCTCACTAGGAGCTGCAGCTCCCTTCTGTCTGGGAGCCGTGGCTTCCTTGTCCTGAGCCGTGGCTCCCCCAAACCGGGAGTTGTGGCTCCCTTGTTCAGAGCCGCAGCTCCCCCGAGCTGGGAGCCATGATTCCCTTCTCCCCTGCTTGAACTCCCCCAGCCCCAGCTCTCCTCCATCGACCTAGCACCTGCAAGTGTGGACACAGGCAGTCAACTTAAGAATTTTTAATGTAGATACTGTTTTTAGTTTAGACACTATTAGGCTATATCTACACTCACAAAGTTAGGTCAACTTTCTGAAGTTGACTTTCTAAAGTCGACTTTAAGTTGACCTTATCAAGTCAACTTAGAGAGTCTACACAAGACTCTTAAGTCGATTTAAAGGTGACCCTATTAAGTCGACTTAGAGAGTCTACACTAGACTCTCTATGTTAACTGGATAGGTGGAGGGAGAGCCAGCCTTCCTGGGCTGGCTCTTCCCAGACCAGGCAGCCGCTTGCAGCTCGGCCCAGCAAGAGCCAGCTGGCTCTCCCTGGGACAAGAAGCCACAGGCGGCTCCTCCCGGGAGAGCCAGCCCTGCAAGTCTGACTTTCCACGGACTGAGAGCCACTCGTGGCTTGTCCTGGCAGGAACCAGTTGGCTCTGCTGGGACCAAGAAGCGACGGGCAACTGTCCTGGCTCCTTTCTCCCCGGGACCACTCAGGGACAATGGGGTCCCGGGGAGAAGGGAACCCCACGGTCCCTTCTCCGGACCACGCTCCAGCTGACAAAGGAAATCCCGAGGAGCAGCTCAACTCTAATTAAGGAAAGCCCAATGTAGATGTGGAGTAAATTAAGTCAACTTAAGTATAGACGCATCCTCGTAGTGTAAGACACTATAAGTCAACTTAAGAGAGTCGACTTAGCCTTTCTAGTGTAGACATACCCTTGGGGATTATTAGCAGATGGCATAGTTTAGAGCTGCTGCATGCTTACTTCGTTTTGCTCTATTTACAGATTTCAGAAGTCAGTCATGCCTGTTATACCAGATCCAAAGCATATATTTTCTGATCTCTTTAATGATCATAATGGAAACTTCCAGGTAAATATACCAGTACTTTTGAATTTCCTTGGTGAGGTTGCATTCATGTTAACACAAGAATCCTACCTTGCACATAATTCAAAATATGCAACCTAACTTTGTGGTCTCTAATGAAATTTAAATTAAAGGCTCTCTGATCCAAAAGTAGCCTCCTATTCTACTACTTGACCACATAGGCTTATAGAACTGTTAATTATTATGTTATTATTATTATTATTATTATTATTATTATTTATTTGTGCTGTACTAGCCCATAGGGGTGCCAATTCTAGACAAGTACTCAATGTGCTAAAGAGTGTACAAAGACAGTTAATGGCCAGGGAGTTTGCAACGAAATTAGAAGACAAGATATATGGAAACACATAGATGGTCCAGATAAGAATAAGGCAATAGTGATCAGCATGAAAAATAGAGATCATGGCACACCAAATCATTGTACTATCTTCTTTTCAGATTTCCTGTCACAAAAGGCCATCAGCCTTTGTCTTTTACAAAACTAGCCATGTTGTCCAGCTTGCCTGGCTTACTGCTATGCCCTCCAATCCTTTAACACAGGATATCTCAAACTTTATTGCAACATGACACCCTTCTGAAAACAAAAATTACTACAGGACCTTGGGAATGGGGACTGAAACCTGAGCCCCATTGCTCTGGGTGGGGGAGCCAAAGCTCATCCCTCATGCTTCAGCTTCAGCTTTTCATTTCAATCCTGAGTGAGTGTACTGCCAGTCCTGTCGACTCCTTCAGGGTCCCAACCCATGGTTTGAGAACCGCTGCTTTAACATGCACTTTGCTGTCAGGGGCATAGTCACAGGTGGGCCTAGGTGGGCCAGGGCCCACCCACTTGGACATGAGGCCTGCCCACCACAGCGGACAGCAATGGCTTGAACTTCGCTGCTGAGGTTGTGGGGCCAGCCAGGATCTGCAGTGATGAAATTGACGCCACTGCCGGGCACTGTGAAGGGCGGCTCTCATCGTGCTGCCTCTCACCCTCTCTCCCTCCTCTCACAGCTCCGCTTGTTATTTATTAACTGGAGCCTTTTGAGCAGCTTTCCATCACATGACAAGAAGCTGCCCTAGGCCAGGCCAACGCTGCAGATTCAGGGGCCTGCACAGTAAATGGAGTCTGGCTACACCCCTGCTTTCTGTGAAACAGCAAGTCTTCGAATAACCTAACAGAGAACACATATTTGGTTTGCTCCCTGTTAAGCTGGAATGTGTGCAGTTTATATGAAGAGCATTTGTTATCTGAATACCCTTAAATCTGCTGAACAGCTGACCACATGCTACATCTGTAAGCAGCCTGGATAAATAATTATGAATATTCACTAGCTCACACATATTAGCTGTGGGCCACCTTCACAATGGTGATGAAAATGAAAAACAGTAAAAATGTTTTACTCGTGAATCAAAAATGGACTCACCCAAGGTAAAAGATACAAAATAATAAGTAATAAATGTAACAATAAAGGGACTGATCCTAAAGTCCTGAATCAGGCAGATATTCCACTGAAGTCAATTTGAGTTTTGATAGAGTCAGGGCTTGGCTCAAAAGATTTGCAAAACTCTGACAAATAGGGGGAAATAAAGTTACTTTATTCATCTGGGGTATTTTGAAGGCACTGTCACTACACATGTTAACAATAATTAAATCCAACATTGAAGGTGTCCTTTGTAGTAATTTTTTTGTTGGTTTCCCTTGTTCTTTGTCTGCATTCATGTTTTTTGCTTTCATCTTATTTCCTGATTGCTATCTTCTTCTCTCCAACATCCCCCAATTGAGATTGGTCCTGGGAAGATGCTATTACTGGAAGAAAGAAGAGGGCTAGTGTAGCCTGTGTTTGTTTTAAAATGAAATTAAGGAGCATGCTGACATCAACATTTCATTCTCCTAGGAATGGATTGACAAAACTGACAATCCAATGGTCCAAACAAAGATGGAATGTGTAGAATATGAGTGCATCATTGAGGAGACAACTGAGAAAGGAGAGAAGGATGTTAAAAAGGAAGCTAGTGAAAAGTTTTGTGAATTGTCAGACATGAATGAAAAAGATTATCTGAGTTCTGCTCATAAAACCAGCCTGCCACCACCAGCCAGTGATACAGTTTCTTTTGAGAGTTTCAAGTTTTTTATGAATGAAGACATGTATGTTATTTTATGAAACTATATGATGCAGTAGGAGTTCAGGTGTATTTGGGGCTCTAGTTTGGGTCCATCTCTATGGCTAAATCAAGTCTTGTCCTGCATGGTATAGACATGAGCTCTGAAGAAGCCATTTTCATTTACTGCATGCCTTTTGTGAGTTGAGCACAACCCCAGTCGTGATGCTGATGGAGTGCACCAACAGTGAAGTTATCGAAAACAACAGCACCAGCCTGCCCAAGTGAGCAGAAAGTGGAAGAGTTAGGACAGCACCACCAATCTATCTTCTCCTCCTCATCTGGTAGCAGAATACGGCCAAGTGCATATGACACCTTTCCAAATGGGATGGTATGGGCTGTACAGGAGTCATCTGGCCTGCCTGAAGCACCCATGGGGAGCAAAATATTTGCACCTTGCCCAGTGGAGCTAAGATCTGAAAAACTAGAATCTTCTCCCAGGAATATTATAGTGAGGATATATAGAATTAGATTGGGTCCTGATCTTTCAATGAGCTCTGTTAAGGCAGCCTTTTCAAATTCACTAGGACTCCACCCAGGGGCAGAAGCCTGTGCATGTGGACTTTGTTGCAAGATCAGACTCTAGCATCTAGCCATGCCCATGCCCTTAAAGTTTTCTCATCACATAGTAGACACATTCTTGTAGACAAAAAGGATAATTCACTCTTAGCAGTGCATTGGCTTGAATAAGAAAGTCTCATCTTTGCACAATTTTAAATCTTGTTGTAGCACATTTAGCAACTGTAGATTTTATTAATAACTTGCTGATCATATTACATACACAGCCTTTTATTTTATATGTTCCAACTTCAGCTAAAATATATCATATTTTTGCTTTTTAGCTTCATTTCATTAGATAGCAAACTCAGGAAGACTTGTCTGAATCTTTTCAATTGTATTTTTTTACATCTTCCTATGTCATTTAATGCCCATGCTTCTTTGAAGCAAACATCTAGGATGAAATTCATCCCTGGCACAAGTCAATTTAAGGCAATGTAGTTAAACCAAGGTTTAATATGATGAACTACCTTCTCAATTTTTAGTGTAAATTGACATTACTGTATAAAATTGGAGCTACAGCAATTTATGACAGTTAAGGCTATGACCCAATATTGCTTAAAAACAATAAAGAGGGAAGCAAAGTCTAGAATGTAAATACATTGTGGTTAACAGATCTATACATAATTAAGGAAATATGTAGAGTTGGTCAGAAAAACACTGACGGAGCCATTTTCTATCAGACAATAGAGTGTGATAGAAATAGGAATGCTTTATGAAATAATGTTGAATTTATTGAAATTTTATTGTGGAGAAAAAAGTCCTAATAGTATCAAAATGAAATGTTTTGACATTGGGGCCCCGGGGTGGGGATGGTGGGGAGGGCATAATTTTTTTATTTTGAACTGACTTTACTTTTTTCAATTTTTTATGTTGTATTATATAATATATTATAATATAAAATAAAAATCATCATAGAAACATAATATTCTGAAACAATTTGTTTTTGGGGGGACTGTTCCATTGTGCATAAGTTATAAATGTTGGAGTTTGTTCTAATTCTGAATGAAGCCAAATTTTTAAATCTCAAAATCTTTTTTGAAACAGAATTTCTGTGTTCCACACACATCTAGACGTGTATTCAAAGCTGCTAAAAATATGATTCAAGAAACAAAAATATTTTTTCTTCCTGGTATTGAAGTTGATTCCTACAGTTCCCAGTGATGAGGCATTAGTTATTCTAAGATGCGTGAGACACCAGCCCAGAATGTGTCACATATACAGTTTGGGAGGTGAAGTGAGAAAATGTACAGTACCAAAATGTTTTTTATATATATGGCATTTTATAACTGAAGTACAGATGATTCAGGAGTTTCAGAAAATCCCTTGACTGCTATCATAGCCACATTATTGCCTTATCAGGTTATGCAAATTATTGTGCTAAGATCATATGAGGTACTTCATTACAAACCCAAATAAATTTCCGAGGACAATTTCCTTTCCATTATGAATAACTAAATCAGATTCAGGTTCTGCTGCCCTGTATGCTAACGAGACAAACAAAAACCAACAGGCAGCTGGGATAACCTTCCTATGTTCTTCCTATGGTCACCCATAATCTAAGATACAGATTTAAGTAGCTTAGACTCAGAAACTTTAAGACCAGAAGCAACCATCATAATCATCTAATTTGACTTCCTGCACATTGCAGGCCATAGAACCTCACTCACCCACTCCTATAACAGACCCATAACCTTTGCCCTAAAATCTTCATATAATGATTTAAACACTTCAAGTTATAAAGAATCCACCATTTACACAAGTTTAAACTCACAAGTTTAAACCCATGCCCAATGCCGCAGAGTAAGGCAACCTCCTTTTCCAGGGTGTCTGTCAATCTGACTCAGGGGAAAATTCCTTCCTGACCCCAAATATGGTGGCCAATTGTCAGAGGGGCATTTTTGGCAACACCCAATAGTCAGGCATCTATGAAAGAATTCTCTGTGATAACTCAGATCCCTCCCCATCTAGTGTCCTAGAGCCAACTGCTAGCAAATGTGGATTAGGTACATGCCATTGTAGGCAGACTCATCATCTTCTCACAATTTATTTTCTTAAAGATGCACACAAGGGATTTTAAGAGACTTTAACATTAATTTTAAAGTGTGGAATTCTTTGAGATAGCAGGTCGTTTTAAGAGCTCTACTATTAGATTCCCCAATTCCAGCAGTCTTCATGGGTTATAACTTAAATTTCTCAAAAGTTATTTATAGTTTTGGGTGGGAGCCCAAACTGAGATGCCTTAAAGGGGCGTGACATCATGTGTTTGGGTCCTCAGCATTCTCTGAGCATCAACCCTGCCAGGTGTCTGACACTGTGCCTTCCCCTAAAATCACCTGAAAATGTAGGTGTGAAAGTCTGGAATCCACTTTTTATATTTTATTCTTCTCTTGTGTTGGACTAGAAAGATATCTATTATATGAACACTTTCAGGGCTTTGAGTTTTTCTTCTTTTTGTTGCAAAGAAACCAACCTCCTTTTTAGGTTAACTCTTAGGCTTTATCATATTGGAATTCACACAGGCACAATTGTCTGTTTGTGTAGCTCACAAAGCAGTGCTTGAGCCTAATGGTATATAAGGGGCTGGGAACAGGATCAGGTTTAGACCAAATGGTGTTTCAGGGGTGCGTCTACACTTACAAATTAAGTCGATTTAAGGAGGCTTAAGTCGACTTAATTTACTCCACATCTACACTGGCCTTTCCTTAATTCAACTTAAGCTGCTCCTTAAATTGAATTAAGGAAAAGTTAGTTCGAATTAATAAAACCTTGTTTTAATTCGAACTAGCGCTTAAGTCAAATTAAGCCAGTGGAGATGTGGAGTAGTGCCTAGGTGGACCTTTTTAAGTCAGCTTAATAAGGTTGAAAAGGGGCCACTCTACACTTGAAAAGTTAAGTCCACTTCTGTTAAGTCGACTTAATAAGGTCCACTTTAAGTCGACTTAAAGTCAATCTGATTGACTTCATAAAGTCGACCTAACTTTTCAAGTGTAGACATAGCCCAGGTGAGCAGTGTCTTTGGCACACCCATTTGTTAATCTTTTGAATACCATTTTTTTACTGCATTTGTAGCATATTTCAAGACTTTGATGCCTGATTTACATGGATTACTTAGCCCTATCATATAAGATGATAAATGTACACACTAAGAACCTCTATTCATGCCATATATAAGTAAAAAAAAAATCTTCTAAGCTTATAGAAACTGATTAGTTTTAAGAATAACTGAAATGTGTTAATGTCAAGAACTTGAACTATGCATTAACATTGAATGGACCACTACTGAATAGCATTACAGTAGGTGACAACATTGGAATGTTCACCCTAGTCCTTCAATTTGAAAGGTCATTTTTCTCACCTTTGCCCTTGTGAACTGAAGCACAGCATCAAAGCTCCAAAAACCGGCCAATGGTATTTTCAAGAGATAAAATGGCAAGTGATATCAGTTTCTTGTAGGCCATCATTAATCAAAGGGTGCATCTATACTGGCAACTGAAGTCGACTTAAGGACACTTACGTCGACCTACACAAAGCCACGTCCAGACTTGGCTTTTATTAAGTTGACTTAAGCGCTTCCTTAAGTTGCAACTTTAAGTTGACTTAAAGTCAACCTTGTTAAGTCAACTTAACAGAGTAGACTTAACTTTACAAGTGTAGACATAGCCAAAGATATGTTTTAAATTCAGGACAGAATGGACTCCTGAGTCTCATGCAGTGATAGGAGGACAGAAAGTGCTGTCTTGTGATGACATATAAAAGCTTATGGAGGTGAATGCCCTGCAGGGGTAAAGCTGTATTCCTGACTCCTTCTGCAAGTGTAAAAAGGATACTCCCAAGTCTCCAACAGTGCAATTAAATATTATACATTGGTTACAATTCCATGGTGTGATGCATTTTTCAGATTATGAACCTGGATGTTGTCAAATGAGGTTGTAGCCAGTTAGCTTTGGTGCACAGTGCCCCTGCTGTAGCAGAAGTCTGTGCTGCATTGTGGGTAGATCAGGACACCTTGCAATATACACTGCAGAAGACATAAGGCCTTGACTGATATTTTAGATTTATCTTAAGCAGAGTATGATTGGTAAGATATGATGCCTCTTTAATACAACTTCATTTTCCCTATGGACCATTTCCTAGCATTTTGCTGTTGCTTTCCCTTCTGCCCACAGCAGTGAAAGGATCAGTCATCTCCCATCTTTGCTGATCATGTGGGTGGGTGATTAAATGGCCATTTAGATAAAATATGAGTGGGTTTTGAGATATTTGCACAACCTTATTTATGTGCGAGCCAGGCAGAAAAGGGCATATTAAACTCCCCACAGTGAGAAGAAAGGGATAGTAGCAGCTTTCACATCTTTTTTAATTATTCAAAAGTTGCCATGCAACCTCTCATGATTTATTTGGTTATGAAGTCTCAGAGCCTGTGAATGCACTAAGCAGGTTCAACTCCCACCACTAGGAGAGCTGCCAGGCTTGCACGAAGACATACCTTGCTGCCCCCCTCTGAGGTATCTCTCACCATTCTGGTCTCTAGCCACCATACCATGTCTAAGCCACTCAAGTTCAGTCCTAAGGCTTCACCAACCCCCTGTAGTGATTTCAGTTCTCTGAGTAGCGGCCAAAGAGAGGCCATAACTGGAGTTTATTACGATACATTGATGACCTCTGAAGTTTCAGTGGAGAGCTCCAACAATCATTGACTAGGACACCAGTTCCAGGTTTCAAGGCTCCACTTTGTAATTCAGCTTTAGTGATTTCAACTCTGTCATTACTCTATGGAGGAGAGTCAATAACATCCAGCACCTTTGAGCAGGGCTCCTCTCACAAGAAATTAATTCCTCCTTACAAAATAAAATCGCTTTTCCTTCCACATGTCCAAACTCTACTGTCCAGTGTACATGGCAGACTTTGGTTACAGTGTATCCCTCAGTCAGGGCATACCATGTACAAATCTACTGTCTTTTAGAGACCAATAAAGATAACAACATTTCATTACCCCTGCCTTCGAAAACTTAAAGAATTTTAACCAAAACACCCTGGCAAAAAAAGGTGGCACCCATGCAAATGAGGTTTGCTCATTCTTTCTTTCCCGGTTCACCAATACAAGATGGCAGAGTGGTTCTTCGCCTATGATCCTCAAAGCACTAGGCTACCCTGGCAAAAGCTTTTAAAGCCCGTTTTAAAACGATTTATTGTTTGCAGCTTGCATTTCTTCAGTAACTGTTCACACCCTTATACAACAGATCTCCTTATCTCATTTCTTCTCTTCCTGAATAAGAAGTAAACTATGACAAGCCAGAATGGAAGTTGCGAAGGGTGGCTAAAGTTACTCACATACATCGGTATTTGAGGGGTTAGGGTGAGTTTCATAACGGGGACTTAGCCCTTATCTGCAACTTTAAGTATCTAAATCCAAATTTTAGATCCTCAGACCTACCACACAGCTGCTGTCTAGCTCTGAAGCCACTCCCATGGCACCTAAGTTCTCACTGGTCAAGTCTCCTGAATTTCTGCCACTAGAATGAGCTCAGCCCTTTCAGTTCTGATGTCAGTGAGCAGCTTGGTACCTAACTCATTCCCAAGTCCTTGCAGGAAACACAAGCAAGGTGTTCCCCTACCTCTCTGGCCCAATTCAGTAAACATTCTCACCTGCCTTTTTAGAGCACATCTGCCAGACTGAGCCCTGCATGAAAGAGGCAGTAGTGCCTCCCATTAGCCCAGGTACTGGAGCCCATGCCCACAATGTGGAAGCCAAAGTCCAGTTCCCTCCCTCTGAATGATGTGGGGAAGAAAGTTGAAGCTGCATTTCCCACCTCCCAGGAGAGTGTGGGGCAGGTATTTTACTATCACTCTTCTCAGCACTGTTGCCTCTGTATAACTCATTAATTATTCCTTAGACTAGAAACTTGAACTTGGGTGCCCAACTTTCCAGGTTAGCACAGTAACTTCTGGGCTATCGAGTTATTCTCCCTCTCTTTTGTCCAGCCCCTATTAATACATTTCATACAAAGCGGTACAGTTTCAACAGGAGTGATCCTGAACTCATTGTGCAGACGTGCAATGGTAAATTTGCGCTGCTCTTTCCATAGCTTACAGATAATACAGTGCAGAGCTGATGTATGGAAAATGATAAGTTGCTACAGGCATCTGAAACCGTGATTTTATCTCTTAAAAACCAGCGAATAGACAGGGGTTTTTTACAATGTGGTGAATTAACAAGAATAACAATTCCAACACATTGATTTTGCACTGGCTTGCTGAGGCCTGGTCTACACTACCAAGTTTGTAAGGCACTTTACGTCAGCCCATTTACGTCACTGACCATACGATAGCCTTGCTCCCCTGATGGAAGTGCCCTGCTACACCAACATCATAATTCCATCTCCATGAGAGGCATAGGATTTATGTCGGTGTAGTTAGAGCAACACAGTGTCCATGTGGACACAGCGTCAGTTACATAGGCCATTGGCTGTCAGTCTTGTTTATGTCCCAGCACAGCTCTGCAGCCAGGGGCTCACAGCTGGAGCCATGATATTGGCAAGAAAGGCTCCCTACTATGAAATAGAGATGGGCATGAGGCTTACAGCTGCCCCCCTTCCCAGCTGTCAAACTGGGCTCTGGGCTAACAGCTGGAGACGCCATCTTCCCACCAGAGGCTGACAGCCGGCTCAATTTCCCAATATGGAGCCTACAAGCCTTTCTTGTCAATTTCACACTGTGTCCCCCACTGCTTCTCTGAGCCTGAGGCAGCCATGAAATTGACAAGAAAGGCTGGTAGGTTCCATGCTGTGAACCCAGAGCCAGGCTCACAACTTGGGGTGTCACCCCAAGGCAGGTGGGGGGATCCTTCTGAGAGCCCCACTGCCATCTGCGCTCTCAGCTCCCTTCTCCCCATTGTAAGCCTGGCTACCCTTGGTGCTCTCAGTACCCCAGGCTCTGCAGAGCTAACCAGCTGGAACCTGGCTGCTGACTGGACTCTCAGATCCCTGCTCCCCACTGGGAGCACCACTACTGCCTGCAGTCATAGCAGGGGGCTGAGGGCTGAGCTGCAGATGGACCAAATTTGAAAGACCAGGCTCTCAGACCATGCACACAGGGCTGGATTATCGGAGTGGGCCTTAGAGGCTTAAAGGCAGGGCCCGGGCTTCAACCCCTAAAACCCCTCTGATAATCTAGCAGCTGTCTGGCTCAGCATCGTCAGGACAGTAGCGCTGAGAGTGCTCCTTCCCTGCGAGTGCTGAGGGGGAGAGGAAGGAGCCCCAGAGCCAGGGAGGCCAGGCCTAGCCCAGGATCTGTGCTCCTCCCTGCCCTTGGGCCAGCTGGCCCGCCCCTAGGGGTGGGCCGCGGCAGGCCAGCCCCTATTCTCAGTGCTCGGAGGCAGAGCTGGCTGGCTCGTAGTGAGGCTGTCCGGCATGACCTTCCAGTGCCTGCGGCCCTGGAGAGGCTGCACTGGAGGCTCCCATGCCTCCTCCACCCCTGGGAAGATGGGCCAGAAAGGGGCCGGGACAGGAGCACCCTCTGGCCCCCATCCTATGCTTGGCTTGCATATATATATATATATATATATATATATATTTTTTTTTTTTCTTTAGAGGTTTAAGGGATCATATTATCAGAAATTCATAAGATAGTATATACATTTTATATTAGAAGTTGCAATGCAAAGTATCTTGTAGTCTTGTATAGAGATCATACTAGCCATGTATGAGACAGCTGATGGCAAAGACATTTATAAGTTAACATAAGATAAGTTGGCATAAGATAGACTTGTTTATACAATGGGCAGTGATGTGGTAATTCAGGGGTTATATTTTGATTATGAACTTTACCCATAATCAGTCAGCAGACATCAAAACAGGAAAGGACTTATCTAGTCTGGGCTTTAGTCTAAAATATCTATAAAGGTACACTGCAAAACTCACAGAAATATCTAAAATAGTAAAGGGGAAGATAGAAGAACATTCTGGAAGGATGGCATGTGTCAATCATATGCATAAAACTGCCAACATACACCAATGTAGACCTACAAGTTAAGCGGTGAAGAACCCATATTTGGGTATAGCAGAAGGACTCAAACTGATTTATGCTATACAGGGTATAGAGGGACTGACCCTGTTGCTGAGGTTAGCTTCTTAGCTTTTGGGAGATTTAAATTTTAACTACAGCTCAAGCTACAGCTTATTAGCTCAGCAGCACCACCAGCCCTATCTCGTCCTACTAGCTATTGAGTTATTTTAACTGTTTAAGTATACCCTATCTACAACTGTTTAGTATTGTCAAGCTCTCCACTCCTCTTTCAAGTTGAAGAATTGGACACTACTCTCAACCAAACTATTAGAAATGTGTACGAATATATTAAGCCAAGATATATAATATAAATCTTAGTATCACTTAATTGTATCACATAGTATTTCCTGTCTGTATTAGAGTAGAATTTTACTGTAATCCAGTTATTCCTCATTAGTTCATTTGATTTTCTTAAAATTTTCATTATGTCTATCATTTATGCTAATTGCAATAAAAGCTTTTCATGAATAAATATCTGTGTAACAATTCCTGTTGGGAATCCCAGGGATTCCTATTCAAATTTTTCTATGGTCAGATTCGGGCAAGAAACCCGTCCCTTAGTAAGGTCCATGGGTAACTATATTAAAATTTGAAATAATAAAGAGGCAGGCTAGACCTTGAAATGTTGGGTTTGTGGATACAGCTTAGCAGCATTATTCTTAACCAGTATTCACAACTTCTGGCAAGAGATACATTGCCAGCTAAGGGAAGAGTGAAAAGGAGATTAAAGGAAGTATAGAATAGAGAGTTCTAAAGGGGTAGCTGTGTTAGTCTATTGCAGAGAAACAAACAGAGTCCTGTGGCACTTTTAGGATACATCTACATGGAACATTAGGTCGATTTAAGGAAGTGTTAAGTTGATCTAAAGACTCCTGAGTCCACACTGGGCTTTTATTAAGTTGACTTAAATGCTTCCTTAAGTTGACTTAAAAACACCACTTCTTACGGTCGACTTAACACTTAAGTCCACCTTATTAAGTTGACTTAAGCCAGTATAGACGGGGAAAGCCCTTAAATTGACCTAATTGGCCTCCAGGCCCCGTCCCAGCTACCCACAAGGCACCACTCCTCCATTGACCTAGCACCTGCCATTGTGGATGCAGGCAGTCAACAGGCATGTTCAATGTGGACTCTCTAAGTCAACTTAAAAAGCTCAACTTTAAGTCGACTTAAAGTTGACCTTGTTAAGTTGACCTAACAGAGCCTCCAGTGTAGACATACCCTTAAAGACTAACAGATTTATTTATCGCATGAGCTTTTGTGGGAGAAAAGCCCACTTTGTCAGATGCTTTGGAGATGGGAAACTTACAGAGTGGGAGGAAATTAAATGCAGGGAAGTGTATGACATAGGATCAGGTCAGGCTGTAACAGCAAATCAAAATAAGTGTTAGGATTCAAATACTGGGAAACAGCATATAGAGGAAGGTGAGGTCAAATCACCTGTTGTAATGAGAAAAAAAATCCATAGTCCCTGTTTAACCCCAAGGCAACTAAATTGAATTTGCATATAAATTCAAGTTCTGCAGTTTCTCTTTGAAGTTATGATTTGTTATTCATCTGTTTCAGCACAGCTATTAGTAAGTGGTCAATGGAGTAAGCAAGGAGATTGAAGTGTTTCCCTGTTGGTTTTTGAGTGTTTTGATTTCTGATGTCAGATTTGTGTCCATTTATTCTTTTGTGCAGAGACTGTTCTGTTTGTCCAATATATAAAGTAGGGTGGCATTTCTGGCACATGATGGCATAAATCATATTGGTGGATGAGCAGGTGAATGAGCCCTTGGTGGAGTAGGTGGCTTGATTTGGTCCTGTGATGGTGTCGTTAGTGTAGATATGAGGTCAAAGTTGGTCTGTAGCAGGGTTATATGTTTCTGTTATTGGATCTATAGTTGCTGGTGAGTATCCATTTAAGGTTGGGGGGCTGTCTGTAAGCAAGAAGAGGTCTGTTTCCCAAGGCTTGAGAGAGTGAGGGGTTGTCTTGTAGAATAGGTTGTAGATCTTTGATGATATGATGAAGAGGTCTTACTTAGGGTTATAGGTAATAACCAATGGCGTTCTGTTGTTTTATTTCTTGGGCTTCTTCTGTAATAGTTGACTTCTGAGTACCCATCTGGCTCTGTCAATCTGTTTCTTCACTTCTGTGGGTGGGTATTGTAGTTTTAAGAATGCTTGATAGAGATCCTGAAGGTGTCTCTCTCTGTCTGAAGGATCGAAACAAATGTGGTTATATCTTAGGGCTTGACTGTTGACAATGGATCATGTGGTGTGTCTTGGATGAAAGCTCAAGGGATGTAGGTAGCTATAGTGATTAATAGGTTTTTGGTATAAGGTGGTCTTTATGTGCCCATCACTAATTTGCACTGTAGTGTCCAGAAAGCAGATCTCCTATGTGGACTTTTTTAGGTCGACTTAACAGAAAGTCTACATTTAAAGTTGACTTTAAGTCGACTTTGTTAAGTTGACTTAACAGAGCTTGTAGTGTAGACATAGCCGTACACACTGGCTTTAAGTCAACTTAATAAGGTCGACTTAAGCCTTAAGTCGACTTTCAGAGGTGGTGTTATTAAGTCGATTTAAGGAAGCACTTAAGTTGACTTAATAAGCACCCAGTGTGGACACGGCGTTCTGTAGGTCGACTTAAGCATAGTTAAGTCAACCTAAGGTGCAAGTGTAGACGTACCCCAGGCATCTGGGCATCTAACTCAGGGCTTGGGGATTGCACCGGGAGGCAGGACCCTGGAAAAGTTAGATGCCACAATGATGGGTATAAGCCCCATTATCTAGCCCTAAAAGTACAGTTCCAAATGCAACCAAGTAATTTAGAAGCCTAAGTCCAATTTTTAAAAGTGATTTAGGCACTTAGGTGTATATATCTCATTGACTTTCACAGTCTTTACAGAACTGAGCAAAGTGTCAGTTCTCAGTGAGTCCTATTAGTAATGGATCCTTAATACCACTCCTTCAGCACTTCTGTGCTCCAAGCTTACCTGATCCTCTTTACTTCATGAGAAACAGGAGACAGAACAACACAAGACAACATAGTAGCAGATCAGAGTTCAACCTACCATAAAAGAAGAAAACAATAAAATCCTGCAGATTCTGTTGTTAATAAAAATGTCGATGTTTGTGTTTTTTCACTTCAGAGTACTTGAACTGCAGCACAAAGTACAGTGGTAAACATTAGCATAAAGAGTCTAGCAGATGTTCACGATTATCTCTCATGGCATCTATATGTGTGCAACCATCTTGAAAGAAGCTCTCTTGCATGCAATTTTGCAGGGGTTTCAGATCACAACCAACAATGAAAATGATCTGAAAGCCCGTCTGTTGATGGATATTTCCTCATCAGAAAGGTCTGTAAAAGCCGAGCACACTGACAGGCAGAAATGGGTGGCTTGGGTAACATGTTGTCTATTAAAGATGAGAACTAAAACACATAGTGGAAAATATCTTTGTGTTTTCCATTAATTTTAGCTAAATCCCAGACTGAAAGGTCATTCTCCAGATTGAGCTAAAATCACAAAAATAAAAATTGTTTTCAAGGCCCGTCCTATAAAACACCCTGAGTTAGACTTTGCTTCTGCTCCTATTGAAATCAATAGGCCTTCCGTAATCATGAGTGCATTCAAGGGAGTTTTGGAGAAAGTGAGCATCCCTAAGTACCATGAAAGCCAAATGAAGTACTTCAAAGAGCAGATTTTTATTCTGAAAATATACAAGCGAGTTTTTCACCATATCAACCAATTTAATGCGAACGTATCATGTAAAAAATGCAAGGCTCTCCCTGCTGCATTAACAAGGCTCTGTTGTATGTCAGGGAAGAGTTTGCCTTCACTTCCCAGAATTTCACTGGGCAACCTATAACATTTGACAGCTGTTGGATGTTGAAGGAAACTCCAGTTGGTGTTTGTTCTGTTTCTCGATATTTTGATGTGGCTCTTTGAAGCTCAGAAACCAAAGGAGTTGAAAGACAGAGAACTTACATAATCTTTTGAACAAATGTGGCTTATGCAGTAACAGAAAAAATCATAGAAAAATGAAATGCATCTTTCAAGAAGGAAGAACATTCTGATTTGCAGGACAAATTACTTCAGTATTGAGTAAAACCCCATTTAAAGGAGTCACTAGCTGACTTTGTTCTGAACATTACTACAGATACATTAACTGAGCTAAGCAGTCTCAAAATTTAGACTCAATATTATACAGGCATCCACCATAATCATTAGTAAAGTTATTTAAATTGTGTTCTCAACACCAAATACTGTCTGGGGTGAGATTTAAAGTGTTATTCCATTAGGATAACAAAGCAGAAACACACACACAAAAATATAAAAAATAAAAGACAATAAAGGGTATGTAATAAGATATAGAAGTTTCTTTTCATAAAGAAAACCCAGCTTCTCTGAGGTTCAGAGACATGTGGCCTCATTTAGCTGGATAGGGAACACTGTGCCCAAAAACAAATGTAAATTATTTTGCAAAAATTTCATTTTAAAGTGAGTGTGACTTATGTGTAAGTTGCTACTGTTCTAATTTTGATATTTACCACTCAGTTTGCACTGGAGTAAATGATGGTACAAGTTGCAGGGCAAAGAGAATCAGGACTATTATAGTAATAATATCCATCTCTTTTACAGAGTGTACTAATAGTAGATTATCTACTTGATGCTATAACTTTAGTCACAAGGTTTTGCTGTAAGTGAAGTAAAGTGAAAGACAGAATAATAATTTTACTGATATTATTGATTTACTACTTTTTTTCAGCATCAATGCCATGTCAGTCTTTGCATGGATTTATAAAAACTGAAGAATGAAAATAAATCTAGGCAAAAGCTTTGCAAAACAAACTCAGTCTGCAGAGCAAAATGATTTAGCAAATTTAGGGGTAAAAATCCTGTTAGATATGTTTAGGCTATCAGACCAAAAAAACCATAAAATAAATCTTATAGTATCATGTGTTTGTGTACTCATACTACTTGAGTAATATGGGTCAAGTGCCTGTAGGTATTTTGAGGAAAAAAGCATTATAAAAATGTCCAAGGCTATTTGGTTAGAAATTCAACTTACTGAATCTCCACATTAATTAATATTTTTAAATTAAACAAGTCTTCTAAGGTCTCAGATTCACAGAATGCAGCCATACATGTTGCAGCCGAAAGGTCTATGGAATTTAAGAGGTGCTGAGTATTCAGGGACATGAAAGAACTCAGTAGGTCAAAAGGAGACTAATCATAAATCAAAATTTAATTTTTCATAAAGTCCTTAAGGTGAATGGGAAAGTTGCTTGTTTCTTTAAAGTTATGAACTGTTTAAAATCCTAAATCATTAGCAGATTTACAAATTACATAGCACAGTCTAGAAAATGATTTCCTTCTTTGTTTACTTGCCACAACCAATTTTTAGGATTCTGTATAGCTCCTACTGGAGCTGAGGACATCAGAAAAGCCATTCAGTGAATTACCCTTCCAAATCTTATTCAGACAAGTAATACTTACACATGCAAATAGTGCGATTGGCTATGTCTACAAATTAAGTTGACTTAAGGAGGCTTAAGTTGACTTAAGCAAAGCCACATCCATACCAGGCTTTCATTAAGTTGATTTAAGAAATTCCTTAAGTCTACTTAATGAAAGCTTAGGTCAACTTAATAAGAAACACCCATTAGGTTGACTTAAGCCTCCTTAAGTCGACCAACCCTTCTTTAGGTCCACCTAAGCCCAGTGTGGAAGTTTAAGTCCACTTTGTTAAGTCGACCTAAAGGCAGTTAGGTCAACTTAACAAAGTGAACTTAGTCCACGTCCATGGAGAGCACTTTGTTAAGTCGACTTAATAAGGTTGATTTTAAGTTGACTTAAAGTCGACCTTATGAAGTCAACTTAACAAAGTTGACCTAACTTTTTGTAGTGTAGACATAGCCATTGACTTTAATTATATCTTCGGTGCAAAAATTATGCCTGGTCAAAGTCTGGCAGGACTAGATCATTATGCCAGAGCATTTCTCTTCATTAGTGTATCATCTAATCTTCAACATACTAAAAGAGGCCCTGGTGGAGAAGATCATTAGAGTGTGAGCGGTGTTGTGCTAAGAAACTTAGGAAAACAGGAATTTCCAGAAAGGATGCTCAGTGTCTCTCTAGTTCAGTGTTCTCTCACTGTGGCTGATGACATATTCCAGGAAGTGTAAAACCATTGGACAAGCAAGAAGTTCTCCCTAATTCAAGGTAGTCAGTGTTTGGATTATATCCTGAGGTATAAAGATTAACATCCTTTGTACAATTTTATCCTGTCTAATGGCCATCAAATAGTAAATGAACTAATGAGCTGTGAACCAATGATTAAAAAATGTAATACACTGTTAACTTGAATTAAAATCCTTTGCAGTCAATAATAAGGCTCCTGTAGACCTCCATTGGCCTTTGAATCAGCATCTATGCTACCTCTTCTGTAACCCCATTAAGTAAAACCAGGATTAGTTGGATGTTCCATCTTGTCACTAACTACAAAAATCACTGATAGAGTTCAGAGCAAATAGGCCTTGAGCCACAGCAAAGGTAAGCCACATTCTGATGACCCAGGAAATCTCTTCAGGGGCAATATTTACATTATTGTCAATTCTCAAGATTTGATTGCAACTCTAATGACTTTTTTAGTAGTTTATTTTTAGTTGTCAAATGAAAACATGCTGAAGAACTGTGAGCACACTAATTTTCCCTTATGTAAAATGGCCCCCATCTCCTCTTACTGTCAAGGGAACTGAAGCCAACAAGATGGCCATCCTTTCCTTACAGTCTATCTGCCTGTGGAAGTGAGGCTGCTCTTTAATAAAGTTGGTTTCCACCTTCACTCTTTTCCCTGAGATTGAAGCCATGATCCCAGGGAACCCGGTTATCTATCATTCAGGAGACTGGACAGGACACAGGAACTCAGAGATACTTTGACAAGTAGATGGTGAGAGTGAGGGAGAGCAGGAAGTGGATTTAGAAATTTTAAGAAATGGGATGCAGGGAGATGGGGGCCAGGAAAGAGATTGAGGAGGTTGCAGAGGATAGAGATGGAGTCGATAGAATGGCAGCTCCCCCAATCTGGGGCTTAATGATAAGACATGGGTAAGAGGAATCCCCTCTGATCAGCCAGGGGAATGCAGAATTGCCAGTTCTCACGAACAGATCAAAAGTTACAGGATTTTGGTGCCTGCTGGAGGAACTGTCTGATGTCATGAGAAGCTCCTCTGTTCCCATAGTTTTTAGGACTGGACATAGGGACACAGCTTTTGGGCTAAGGACAAAAGACCAGCCCTGCTATCAGGTATGGTCCCATAGCACAGAGAGGCAGGAGATGAAGGAGTTGGAAGAAAAGCTGCTGCTGGGACCCCAGCAGAGCAGAAGCCCTGGCCCCTGGGACAGCAGGAGGCAGGGGAGTGGTAAGTCAAAGAAGTGTTCCTACAGTTTGCCAGGTAGCAAAGGCCCAAGCAGCAGAAATGTGGCTGCTATATCAAGGTGGCATAGAAAAGGGCTAGGAGCACTACCACCTCAGGGCGGAGGAGAGGCTAAGAATAGTCTCCATCTGGACAGCCCTGGAGTGGTGTGCATATTTGTGTGCATTAAAGGTTGGCTTTTCAACCTGAAATTATCACACATGCATTGACAGGGGAATAGTGGGAGTTAAAAAATACCATTAAATTAAAAAAAACAAAACAGGATTTTTAGGCCTTATGATTTTTGAGAGTCTGATCTCTTTAGGTTGCTATCCTGTATTTAATAATTTTGCACTGAAGTTATTAGCAGACCTCCAATAAGGATATGTCTACACTTGAAAAGTTAAGTTGACTTTATTAAGTCAACTTAATAAGGTCGATTTTAAGTCGACTTAAAGTCGACCTTATTAAGTTGACTTAACAAAAGTCAACTTAACTTTTCAAGTGTAGACATAGCCCCTTTTCGACCTTATTAAATCGACTTAACATTTTAAGTCGACTTAATAAGGTGGATTTAGGCGCTAATTCCCATCCACACTGGCTTAAGTCGACCTAAATCGAGGTGTTATTAAGTTGATTTAACTTTTTCTTAAGTAGACTTAAGGACGCGGAGTAGTTTAAGTCGACTTAAGCCTCCTTAAGTCGAATTAATTTGTAAGTGTAGATGCACCCTAAGTGCCTACTGACAGCAATAGGTAAAGGATTGGAGAAGGAGGGTTCCTGGAATCTCAAATGGATAATAAAGGAACAAGCTTTATTGGTGTATTTCCCAATTACAAGACAGAGTGGATGCCCAAGCTGCTAGCTTGGGAAATTGGTTTCAGACAGGACACAGGAAACCACAAGTGAGGTTTCTGCAGTGGAGAGCTGACAGCCTGAACTCACATTAAGCTACACAGAACCTAACATTTAAAATGATCCATCTTCTTGAATCCTCTTAATGGCTCACAAACAAAATATAAACAGACAAAATCCAATACACAATACAATAATAGTAACAGCAATACCTAAGACTATTTTAATGGTAATTCCCTGAGTTAAACAGAGGTAAGGCTAGACTCATTATACATTACAACTTATCTCTAAAGGGAAGTTAACTGATAGAGGGAACATGAGTTTACATACATACCAGAACCATCAAGCAGGTGACCAGCAACAGCTGGTTTTGGGACGAAGGGGGGTTAACTCGACACGGGCTGGCACTTTTTGGGAGGGCCTCCTACTGGCAGGTTGATCAGGCCAGGAAGTTGACACGCGGGGACTCTCGTCGTTTCGTGTGGCAAAGGTGGTTTTATTGCCTAGGCCGTTTCCTGCAGGGGTCGTGTTGGTCTGCGATTGGCCCAATTTTGCCGCAGTAGGAAGGGGGTAAAGTGCTGCTCGGTCCCCTTGTCCTTTTTTGGGCAAGTGGCAACTTCTACTGGCTCTCCAAGTTCTGGGCTAGAGCCCTCTACGCACCCTTGTAGGGGTGGGGGGGGGCAAGCATGGGCAGCCATGTGGCACGTACACATACATGCCCTGATGGTCCACCTACACAGTGGGCGAGAGGGTTAACCCACCCCTAGGAAACCCATGTAGGGAATAAATTGGGGTTCCAAATTAAGCAGTGGGTGGTCACCAGCCAGTGGGTAATGGACATATGGCTGAACTGAGGGGAAAATTCCTATTAAACATACATATCAGGGTCTCTACTACGTGGGAGGTGGTGGCCATTTTATGGGGCACAGATTGGGGTAACTAACACCTACCTATAAAAGTGACCAAGAATATAGCTCTCAACACATTCTGCACCTGGTGAAGGAACAACCTGGGTATAATTGGGTCCCAAATAACCATGATTGCTAAAAGAACACAAATTTGCAACATACATGCTGGTTTTTGGCAGTCTTTAAAATACAGAATTCAATGAGTACCACTAGAGGGCTCACCAACCATTTTAAAAGCATACTATCGTATTTCAGTACACAACAGTTACCCATTAAAAAGAATGGATAGACTTTTAAATGTTATCTAATTTCACAGGGAATCAAAGCATGTGGAAACAGGAAATTTTAAATCTCTCCAAAATCTTCCAACCAGGAGGCAAAAGACCCATATTACAAATGCTACTCCATGTGTCCATCCTGTCAATTAAATCTAATCCTTCTGCCAGCAGAATAGGCACAATAAAGTCTGAGATCAGTATCTAGGGGTTTCTTTATGACAATAAAAGCCCAAAGAAGCTTGAGCTCCCAGCCAGTAACAATCACACACCACCCCGTGGGTGTCTCTAGAGGTAGTACTTCCCCTCTCGCAAGCACAGAGACTGAGTGTAGAAAAGACACTTATAATAAAAGGGGAAAAGTAACCTGGCTTTAACTTGAGACAATACTGCAACAGGATTCACACACATAAAACCATGAGCAAAACACTCACCCCAATGGGGCAGTTTCCATTTGCCTCTGGTGTTTAAGTCCAGCAACAAGAAGTTCTTTTAACATGTCCCTCCTTTCACAGCACCCCACTCCTAGGAGTTGTCCTTAGAGAAGGCTGACCGATAGTCTAGAAGTGCAGCTGCAGCATTCACTTTGTTCCCTGGTTGGAAAGGGATGGAAAGAAGGCCCTTTGCTAGTTCCACTGTCTGGCTGCTAAGTTCTGGCCACCCTGCCAACCAATCGGCTGGACGCCCTGTCAGCTGTCACTGCTGCACAGCATCACTTTCTACTGCCATCTGTTTCTCTGCTGTGACCTCTGTTGGTTGATCCCTTGAGGTTCTGCCCAGCTCATAGGGTGCGTCTACACTAGTAAATTAAGTCGACTTAAGCAGGCTTAAATCGACTTAATTTACTCTGCATCCACACTGGCATTTCCTTAAGTCAATTTAAGCTGCTGTTTAAGTCAACTTAAGGAAATTTAAAGTCGACTTTATGAAACCTAGTTTAAAGTCAATTTTAATGCTTAAGTCAACTTCTTAAGTCAACTTCAGCAGTGTGGATGCCCTAAGTCGACTTAGGGCAAGGGGAAAAGGGAGCCCCTGCTCCCTTCTCCCCAGGAAGCCGCTAGTGGGACTGGGTCTCCGCAGGACAAGACGCTGGCAGCTTGTCCCGGTTCCCTTCTCCCCAGGACCGCTCAGGCCCCATGGAAAAGGGAGCACAGTGCTCCCTCCTAGCTGGGACCTGAGTGGTCCTGGCTGAAGGGAGCCCCGCGCTCTTGCTGATGCTCTAGGTGTTTGGGGAGGCCCGGGACCTCCCCGCCAGCTGGAGCACCAACAATTGCTGGCGATTGCTGGCACTCCAGCTGTTTTGGGAGGCCTGGGGTTTCCCTGCCAGCTGAAGCGCTGGGTCGGCAATTGCTGGCGCTCCAGCTGTTTGGGGAAGCCCCCGGGCCTCCCCAAACAGCTGGAGCATTGGCAATTGCCGGCACATAGCTCCAGCTGGCAGGAGGCCTCCGGGGGCTGCCCAGCAGCTGGAGCGCGGTCCAAGCCAGAAGGGAGCCGCAGGGCTCCGTTCTGTCCGGGACTTCTGGGGTCCCAGCAGAAAGGAGCCACGCTCCCTTCTAGCTGGATCCCCGTGGGTCCCAGCAAGAAGGAAGCGGCGGCTCCCTTTTTGCCAGGACCCGCGGGGGTCCCAGGCAGAGGGGAGCCACCAGCTTCCTTCTCCCCAAGACCATTCAGTCCCGGCTAGAAGGGCTCCCTTCTTCCCGGGACCTTAGCAGTCCCAACCAGAAGGGAGCCGAGCGGTCTAGGGCAGAAGGGAGCTCCATGCTTGCTGTCTCGGGCTGGCTCTCCCTGGACCTAACTAGTCGACTTAGAGAGTCTAGTATAGACTCTCTAAGTCGTGTTAGTAATGCCCACTTTAAGTCGACTTAGGAGTCCTGTGTGGACTCTCTAAGTCGACTTAATAAGGTCAACTTAAAGTCGACTTATTAAAGTCGACTTAAGTCGACCTAAATCCCTAAGTGTAGATGTAGCCATAGGGATTGTCAGCTCTTAATGTGGAACCTCATTGCTGAAGCAGGCTTGGCAGAAAACACTGACACACAATTCATTGCTGAAGCAGGCTGCCCCACAACAAGCGATTTCAGCTTTAGTGATCACTTACCCGGTAACAAAGTGAAAGACTTCCAAGACAGCCTTAATTAGCTTTCGCTTTGAACAGTGGGGAAAGGCCAGGTAAACCATTCCTAGGGCTCTTATGCAGAGCTACACTGCCAGCAGGGACTCTTCTCTCCACCCCTCCCCCTTTTCCTGGGGCCCTGGCATTGGAGTCCCATAGCAAGTTCAGTTCAGTTGAAGGTGACCCCCTCAATCTCGACAGGCTAAGCACAGTTCTGCTGCTTTTTACACAGACAACAAGGATAACAGCATTTCATTAACCCTGTATTCAAGTGAAGTGAATCTGCAAAGTCATTTGTAATCCAGAAATAGCCAAAGTTGATTAGTTTGGCAACACAGCCTGAGTGTCTGCTGGGTACTCAGGCAGAGTGGGTATATTCATGTAAATACAGTCTGGTCCTGACATCTTTTCCCTTTCCGAGCTAGCTCAGTAGGGAAGAGCTCATTCAGACCCTGCTTATACAATAGGAATTTCTAATAACAATTCACATTTTCTGTGCAGGGCACATTTCCCTATTGTTTCACTTCCTTCTTCAGAAGATGGTAGCCCAACCGAAGATAGGATATATTCTTTCTCACGTACATAAAGCCAACTCCAAATCACAGCCAACACTTTCCATGTCAACACAGTATTTGCCCAAGGGGGATACTAGTGGAAATTTAAAACGAGCTTTGATGTTTACATGGACAACTACCCCTATGAAAATATTAAATACAGTCTCCTTTGATCTCACAAAATAGGATAACATTATAACCATTCAATAATTTTTTTCTGAAAGAGTGCATAAATAAAAGTAAATGAAAACATATCATATATGATTTCTTTTTAAAGTAGGTTGAGACCTTGCATTTTATGTTTGACTTGTATCATGTGAGGCATATCTATTTCTGGCCTGATATGTTATAGCCACATGGTGGGGCCTATTTATATATTTCAAATGTTTTAATCTGAATGAAATTTCCTTTCCAAGCTTTTACATCACTACACCATTTTTTTTAAAGATGGACCTGTAAAGTTAGAGTCTATCATTATCCCATATTTAGGCATCTAAAATCAGGTCCTGAACAATAGACCTGGAACATCTTAGAACTTGACTAAAAATGTGCAAAACCCAAACAAACAAAAAAGAAAATGCAGATAGCAGAAGAGTCTTGGTTTCTTGCAGAAGCAGAGGTGGGTAATCAGGTATGCACTATATATAGGTTAATTATCAGTGGTACTAATTTTTTATATGGATATACTTTAGTAACTTGCAGCAGATGTTGAGCATGAAAACTTAGTAAGGGACTTCCAATTAGTAAAAGCAGATTCAGATTTTAATGTCTCCCAAGTTCAGGTTCTGAGTTAATGATTCATCCCAAAATGGAGGTAGGGAACAGTTGTGAAATCTAGATTTAGATCCAGATGTGGTTTCCAAACCCTTCACAAAGTTGGACTCAGGGTTTTGATTTGGGCTCATCGTTAATTGTAATTCATCCATTTTATTGCAGAGAACCACTGGAACTCTTGCTCTCTCTTTTCATGATAAATAGGATGCTCTGGAGGGATCCCAGAGCTAGAGTAAGCCCAGAAGAGGAAGACAATTTCCACTCACAGCTTTAAATAAAGTCAAACACAGAGGAAATAACTATAATTAATAGCAAAATACTGGGAAGGGACAAGATAGATCTCAACCTAAAGATGTTTTTGAGATGACTATTTTTACTATTTGAGTAATGTGAAACTAAAATCAGAGTTCTAGGTAAAAATCAAAACTAAAATAGAAAATATTCAAAGTGGAAACAAATAGCATACCATCAAAAGATAGTACACAGGAAATGGGGATGGAACACTTAACTGTTTTTTTATCACATGAGCTTTCATTTCTCCCATGAAAGCTCATGCAATAAATACATTTATTAGTCTTTCAAAGTGCCACATGACTCCTTGGTTATGTCTACACTTGTAATTTGAAGTCGACTTAGTGCATCTACACTTAAAATTAAAGTTGATTTAAAGGGGAACTTACAAAGTTGACCTAGAGCGTCCACACTGGACATTGTATTCCTTATGGTTGTATTCCTTATGTCCTTAATGGCTCATCAGGTTACTCCCTGGGCCCATTGTAGCTGGCAGATTCCTTAACATTAAGGAGACAATGGTTGTAGACAGCATGTCTCAGGTGTTTACACAGACTCTCACAAGTTAAAGTATAGATATAACACCAAATTCCTAACTTCTAATCCAAAGACAATTCCTAGACATAAACTATATAATCATTCCCAGCAAACTACTACCTTTCTATTGAAACCAAACATGACATAGCTCCTATGGATTATAGAATATATGAGATATTAATAGGAAATAATAACATAAATGGTTCCCTAAATCTGGACAGCATCATAGAGGGCTCTGCCCTGCCCTGTGGGGGGGCATGCCAGGCTCCCTTTGTGCCCCCCCCCAGCAGAGAGGGCATTGGTGTAGTCCTGGGGTAACCCTAAATCGACTTAGGGCTACCCCACATCTACCCTGGCTTAATTTCACTTTCAAAAGTTGAATTAAGCCTTAAGTCTAATGAAATCTAGGTTTAATAAAGTCGACTTAATTTTCATTAAATTGACTTTATTTTCCTTAAGTCGACTTAAGCAAGCTGCTTAAGTCGACTTAAGGAAACTGTAGTGTAGACGCAGGGTAAATTAAGTCGACTTAAGCAAGCTTAAGTCGACTTAATTTACAAGTGTAGATGCAGCCCTTGTTTGTTTTGCTGAACTAGGCTGACACGGCTACCCCTTTGGAACTTGATAACTGGTGTGTTCATTCCCTCTAAAACATCTGGCACCAGCTATGGACAGAATGACAGGATACTGGGCTAGACAGTCCATTGGTCTGACCTTATATGGCCATTCTTATGTTCTTATAAGAAAGGCACATGACTAGTTTATAATATTCAAACTGTATAGCTCACACGTATGCCATTATATCACGTCATTTCTCAGCTATGGCATGGACTTAACTAAAATGATAAAAGTGAAGATCAAATGTTCTTTCTCCTTCAGTTCCCAATGGATTTCTGGTCATATATTCAAAATAGTGAAAATGGCTTTAGGAACCTTCGGTTACATTATTATAGACAGTGCAAGTAGCAACACCTCTAATTAAGGTTGCCTGTAACTTTCCATTATAAGACCCTGTTTTCAGTTGCTTATATCTTTGCCAAATTGAAACTGTTTGGGCTGAAATTTTCTATACTGGGTGTTTGCTTAAGGCTGATTGTTTTTTACAGTTTCATTTAAAATGGCAGATATGTTTTTTGGGAATAAGGTTAGGGAAAAATATACTAAACTTGCCCTTGTTAAAAAAAAATCCAATAGCCATTTCATTAAGAAAATCTAGGGTAGCCACACTTTGGTACAAAGGCTCAAAATTAGCATCAGGCTCACTCTAATTTCAGAGATGTGTCTTTTTCCTGTCCCTGTGAAAATTTGCCTAAATTTGGCCCAGTTTAGGAACCTTGAAAATAATCTCAGTTCACATATGCTCACTAGAGCCTGGCAACTGTTGTTTTAATTATTATTTTTTAAAAAATCTGAAATTAAATTCCATAAAAAAATTATGTTAAAAGAATGTTAAGGTTGCAAAGGCAAACATTCAAACATTAGGAAGTGCCAGAAGGAAGGGTGCTTATGCAAAATCCTGTCCCTATGTGTGCATGCATTATGCTATAGTCTTTAATTATATAATCTCATGCTTGTTTTTCCCACTGGACTTCTGCCTCATTCAATACATGGAGTAAAGGGTGCTCACGGAATGAATCAGGCTTGTGCAGTGAAAGAAGCTGTTGTCTGTAGGATCTCAGCCTCATTTTTTGCAGTAGTTTGAAGGTGTATAATGAATGAGACAGGAAACTACAGGAAGAGAAAGAATGGTCATGTGGTTAAGGCAGTTGAATGCTACCCTGAAGGACTGGAACGGTGCCCAGAAGAACTCTGCCACAGAGTTGAGTTCCTTTGCGATTCTGGGTAAATCACATAAATCATAATTCTCATAGAAAGCCACTATATGTGCCTCAATATCTGGGGGGCCAAACTTGAGACACTTGTGGTCTGATTTGCAGAAGTGCTGAGCATTTGAGTCACAGCTACAACTGCAGTCATGGGAACAGTGCTTTCAACATATGAAGTACTATGTAATGCTAAGTGCTTTGAAGAATCAGGCCATAGGTTTCTCAGCCTGGCTTCCCAAAAATTAGTGTCCCAGTTCCCCCCTGTGTACAATAGGGAAAATAACACCCGTCATTTTAATGAGATGTTATGAAGCTACATTCAATACTGTCTGTATTGCACTAAAACAGTACAATGAGAGCATCAAAGAAAAGCTCAGAAGGAAATTAATTCTATAGTCAGAGCAAGTTTCAGCTGGTGTGCAGCACAAGAGGCTAAGGACACATACTGAATGATGTCAAGTTCCAAAGGGGTAGCCGTGTTAGTCTATTGCAGAAAAATAACAGCATCCTGTGGCACTTTTAAAGACTAACAGATTTATTTATTGCATGAGCTTTCATGGGAGAAAATCCCACTTCGTCAGATGCTTTGAAGATGGGAAGCATCTGACGAAGTGGGATTTTCTCCCCGGAAGCTCACGTGATAAATCTGTTGGTCTTTAAAAGTGCCACAGGGCTCTGTTGTTTTTCCTCTATATTAGATAACACTGTTGTATGGAAAAACAACAGAGTCCTGTGGCACTTAAGCTTCAAAGTCAACTTTATAGTAGGTTTTATAAAGTCGACTTTGAATTTCCTTAAGTCGACTTAAGCAACAGCTTAAGTCGACTTAAGGAAATGCCAGTGTGAACGCAGAGTAAATTAAGTCGACTTCAGCATGCTTAAGTCAACTTAATTTACTAGTGTAGATGCACCCTTACAGAGTAACAGATTTATTTATTGCATGAACTTTTGTGGGAGAAAATCCCACTTCGTCAGATGCTTTGAAGATGGGAAGCGTCTGACGAAGTGGGATTTTCTCCCATGAAAGCTCATGTGATAAATCTGTTAGTCTTTAAAAGTGCCACAGGACTCTCTTGTTATACTGATTGATGACTCTATGAAGAATAAGCCACCTTAATTCTGACATTTTCTAATTTACGAGTGCTTGACTTTGTAAGTTTAGCATTCTTTGTTTATAAAGGTTTTTTTGGATGTAATTATATGTAATATGGCAAAATGCTATTTAGAAGAATATTAAGGATGTAAAGTTCAGCAATCAGAAGATAAAAAATTGCAATTCCTCTTTCAACACTATTTCTAATGCTAGTCTTGCCTGACATCTATGGTAGAGTTGGGAGTATACCCTCATTGGTCTTAGTTTGGCATTTTAAACACAAGTAAATATCATTCTTTTCTTGCATCCCCCTGGCTCATTCATTGTCCATCTTGTGCATTGAATGAGGGAAGGGTCCAATAACACAAATAGTATGTGGTCATGTGGTAAAAGACGGTATCTTTACATTTCCTTTCGGCCTGGGAGCATACAGTTTATGTGTAGGAAACTCTGTAGGGCTTGAGCATGCTCAGTGTAGTGGGCTTGCAGAGAGATCTTCAGGGAGTATATGCAGTGCACATGGGTTGATCAGAGATTTTAGCAGTAGGTGTCTAAAAAGTTCTACTGAACATATTGAAATTTACATTTACAAAGACTTATAATTTGGCCAAATGTGAGTGAATTTTGTTGCGGACAATGAAACATCCCTCTTTAGGCCTTGTAATGTCCCCTACCTAAATTTCAAGTCCCCGCTCCAAAATATGGGGGTGCTACTGCTTTTCAAATAAACAGTTGTAATTTTTATTTAACATTGGGAAAACAATCCATTTTTCTCTAACCTTGTTCTCAAAAATGATTGAGCCATTTGGCGGAAATGTCTCAAAAAATCAGACTGAGGAGATAAGCAATTAAAATTGGTGAAGCTACAAGCAACTGGAAACACAGGCTTATAATGGTAAGAATTAGGCAATATTAACTATGTGTCACTTCCAGCTCATCCTATAATATGAAAATTATGTAAGCCACACCAACACTTATGTAATTATTGTATGATTATGTTTGTATTGTATGATTATAATGTAATCCATTATATACTGATGATCAATATATCTTTTGCTAATAAATTTGGCCATTTTCTCAGTAGTTGAGTTGCTGTTAATCTCCCTTACAGAATCCTTCCTACTCAGGAGATTGCTCAGCAGAAACTACCTGAAATTGTCAATGATCCAAAGCTCATTGTAATCAATAATGTCTATTTGAACGGTAGCATGTCTTTTACACTTAAAACATGAGAGGGTAGAATAGGAGCTATAGGTCAGAGTAATGGAAGAAACTTCTGAATACTTTATTCATCTTGACAATAGTTCTTTTGGTGTTCAAACAGCTCCCTCTAGTGTAATTGTGCATAACATTTTCATCTTCCAAGGGCCAGATGTTCAAATGGATTTAGGTGAAGGCCTTTAGGTACCTACAGATGCAGAGAGGTAGTGAGCAGGATATTCAAAAGCAGTTATGTGAGTTTATCTGCTTAGGCACTTTTCAAAATCATTCTAGGTGCCTCTCTACATCGTTAAGCACCTAAATTCCTTTCTGGATTCCCCAAGTGCCTATGTCCCTTATGAAAATAGGATCTAGACTCCTACATCACTTATTACATCACTACACTACATCACAGTTATTTTGGAAATGTTTATCCCTACTCTATTCTAGCCTAGGTTTTTATATTACTGAGAAATGTAATTATTTTGCTGGCAATCTTATTTAGCTCATTCTAGAAAAAATCCCTTTGCATGATTTACATCGCTCCCTGGGTTAAAATGGATATATTCTTGACTAAGGAAAACATGCCCGATTGCATTTCACCTTGTAACTTATTTGCTTAATCATCAAACTTAATAACACTTATCCAACCTTTGCTGGAAAACAATATCATTATTCCTCATATTAGTAGTCACATATTGAGAGCTCTCGGCACTTTGGCCAACACTGGCCTTTGTCAGACTAGATCAAAGACTATATAAGCTTGACATAGGCCAGGGTGCGCTAAAATGCTGATAACTTTCAAAATGGGATGGCAGTATATAAACTGAATATGTTGTTTATGTTGTGTGAAGTGAATAATTTTTATTGAGTTTCCTGATTAAGCAAGTCAGCACAGGTCAGATTGCATGGTAGTGTGCAGAGTGGTGTTTCTCTCCCCTCATGTGAGGACTTCTGTTTTACATGAAGTTTTGTCCTACAAGACATAAACAAATCTATTCAACAATTTTTTACTAAACGGCATGTTTGCGTTGAATGATACCATTTTCTAATTTGCAGTGGGGAAGGTGATTATTTTTCCTTTGTCATGATGTTACATAATGAGGGCCACTGAGTTTTAGTTGAAAAATGTTCAGCAATGGGCAAATAAGACAAAACTTCTGCTTTGTGTACCTAGCTATGTAATTAGCTGAGTCCCTGCATTAAATGAAATTGAACCACAATGGCAAGCTAACACTCATGTTTGTGATGGATGATGTGACAAAAAAATCAAGCTAAATAACAGGCCTGTTCAGAAGAAATTATGTTTCAGTGTTATTGTTTATTAGGCTCAGATCAGTGTTTCTGATCCAATAGAAGACTTCTGTTACTTCACGTGGAATTACTTTCTGTTACTTTAGGGTGGGTTGGATCAAAAGTGCTAGTTGTAATAGACATCATCAAGAACATCTCATCCGATGAGGCTAAGAGGTTAGAGAGATATCTTAGAACTAGGCAAGCTTACAAATGTTGTAAGATACAAATAGAAAAAAAAAAATGACTGGTAGCTTTTGGGTTGCTTTCCCTAGAAGAACTCATTAGAGAAATGCAAAAATCTGATCCGTCAACCAGGTGCCATTCAGGTACAGCTTGGTTCAGAAAAGAAAAAGCTAAGGCTAAGAGCATGGAGCAAGGGATCAGATGGGTTCATTGATATCATGTGTGAAGCAGACGTGACATTTCAGTCTCTAATTGTTGTTAAACATAGCTCCTTAGTCTATAATTTACTCTTAGATTGAATTTACTGGTTTAGGTCTGCTATGGTTTTCTTCTTCATGCTATGATAATGTTTGCACTGTTGTCCGAAGGGCCTCTCCCTTAAGATGTTTCCTTCCCAAAGGACCTGTCTTCGGAATTTGTTTAGAACTCTATTGCTGAACAGGGTTTGAAGTGCAACATCTGTGCTCTAGATATGCAGATGTATTTCTCAGGATTGATGAGCTGTTTCTAGCGCTCCACCTCAATGATTGAATAGTTTGAAAAACAAACAATTTTTTGATACTAATGAGGTGGAATTTGTATAATCCACTTCCCAGTTGGCAAGTTGGTATGCTTTTCCATTGAAAAGGAGCTTTTATTTACTCCTCAAAATTATACAACTGCTGCCAAGAAAACAGCTTGCAAAGCAGGTACCATGAATGAATAAAAAACTAATAAGTGGATTCAGATGTATGTATTTGGGTGCTAATACCCAGACTCTATCCACAAAGTAACCAATATATCCAAACATCCCTTTCATCTTTCTGCTATTCTGCTTTATCTGATTTGCCAGGTGCAAGGACTTTCTGTCTTCTGGTCCTTTAAGGCTAGAAAGTACATGGTACCAGCTGTCCTCTCAACATTTACAGGCCCTTTGGGCTTGGAGATATGCTGTTGTAATATGTAGCATCTTGCAAAGAACACAGAGATATAAAATAGCTCTCCTTCCAATACAAAGGAAAAAGGGAGGCACCTAGCAGGTCTGTGCCAGTTTGAAGTGTTGTTGGGCAGGAAAGCAACACTTGGAAAGCCCCAGTTTGCTACTGTCATACATTGCATGCATACATGTGTAGTAGCCCAAGGTCCAGAGTGCTTCAGCAGCAGCAGTGAGAACTACAAGTTCTGGACTACAAACTGCGGCATGTTGGGAGAACTTCCTGGCTCCTGCCAGGAAGCATCTCCTACCCTCCTCCAGCAGGGAGTGTCTGCATGGACTGAAGCTG
>ML685801.1:161466-199087 GCA_007922175.1 Pelusios castaneus
TCAAGGCTCCAGAACTGGTTAAGAAAAGCTAACATAGCGGGGGATGGGTGGGATGGACTGGTAGGAAAAGACAGGATTGCAGGTATATTATTTAGCCACTATTGGCAAGTTCAGGAAATGTTTTATCCAGTTCACCCATCCACACTGAGTACTCAATCTGATTGTGTGACGTTCCTTCCCCCAACAAGGAATGTGAAATCATAAAATCTATTGAACATTTATACAATATTAACAAGATAAAGGAGCTCTCCGGCACTTTTAAAGACTAAAATTTATTTATCCCATGACCTTTTGTAGGTTAATTCCCACTTTGTTAGATGCAGTGGGATTTTACCCACAAAAGTTTATGCGATAAATAAATTTGTTAGTCTTTAAAAGTGCCGCAGAACTCCTCCTTTGTTTTGGTTTTGCTGGAATAGACTAACACGGCTACCCCTCTGGAACACATACAACATTGTTCATCCTGAAGGATCCCATCATAATTTGTAAAACGTTCACCAAGAACTAGGGTGGAATTTAACAGTTATTCTACATCAGAAACAATATGCAGCAGTTTTCTTGTAAAGAACAGGAGTGAAGAACTTCACTGGGTTTTTTAAGTAGGCATAAAGGGCCATGATGCATTTTATTGAACAAAAGTAATCAGGGCCATCCTCAATTTGGCATTTCATTCGGTAGATGGCTGTAAATGCAGGGTGTCCCCACCATGCTAACAAACAAGGAACGTTAACAGTGAGTTATTATTCAAACCTCACCTTCCTTCCTGTGGTTTTCCTTTATTCTGAAGTAATGAAAAACATAACTTGAGCGTTCTCCTGAGCTGGCTGCACAAGGCTTTGCCCTGTGCACCCTGCTGTCCTGACGATTAGCTCTCCTTTGTTTTAAAGGGACTCTTGCTCACATCTTTTTACACTCTTGGCAGCCTGGGTGACTCAGTAAAACATTCTTGCAGCTCCATGCAGCGGCACAGACAACAGAGAAAAACCACAGTTAGAAACACAATGTTCCCTGGCACAAAGCTGAGGTGTTAGTTCAATGTTGATTTAGGGAAAACAACAGCAGGTTTTGTAGAGTTCTTTCTCATCCTCATATTGATCTTGCCCAACACTGCTTATTTTATGACACTGGATGTGATCAGAGTGCAAAGAAGGTACAACTGTAGGGAACAGTCACAAACTTTGTGAAAGTGCACACACACACACACACACACTGCAGTGAAGCATAAGCTAAATTATTTATAATCATGCCACGTTGATGGCTGCCATCTTTCCCCTTCTGCTATAAAAACAGCAAAATTAAACAAAAAACAACAAAACCAAAAGAAAGTCAAGTCAGCATGGCTTCTCTAACAAATGTTATTATTTTATTTCCTACCTATTTACAAAAGAATGAGAAAATACACAAGGTTTTGCAGAGTATAATATCCTCAGTATGTGTGCAGTTTTTACTAGGTTAATAAGACAACATGAAAGCAGATTGGAATGGTTTATGTACATGGTCCCTAACAAATGGATTGGTACCATATAAGAAATACCTTAGACCACCAGAATCACGACACCTAGGGTATGTCTACACAGCAATAAGAAACCCATGACTGGCCCAGGTCAGCTGATCTGAGCTCAGGATCTGAGGCTAGGCAATTTCAGTGTAGATGTTCAGGTTTGGGATGGAGTCTGGGCTTTGGGATCCCATCTACACTGTAGTTTTGTAGTCCCACAGTCCAAGACTTGTGAGCCCAAGTCAGATAACTTGGGCTACCTGCAGGTAATTTATTGCTGTGTAGACATACCCAGGAACCACATTCTGCTCTAAATTAAACTGTACAAAGACCTGCAACTTCACTAGGATTGCCATGGGTGTGATGTGGGGAAGAATTTGAACAGGCGATTTCATTGGATACACACAGGTGTAACGGAAAGCAGAATTTGGCTCACTGTGTCTTTGAAATCCAGGCATTTACTAATGTGGTCATACACTTATCATGTGGATCCCTTTAGGAAGAAGGAAAACTATGATGACACATTTTCCAAAACTGAATGACTAAAGTTAGACTCTGAAAGGTAGGTACCTACATATAACTGGCATAATTTTAAAGAGTCTGAGCATCTCTGGCTCCCATTGACTTTGGTGGAATTTGTAAGTACTTCTGATAATCAGGGTTTTGTTTAGGTGCCCTAGGTTTGAAAATATTGGCCTAAAATGTCCACTTCCTTCTTCCCTTTAGGAAGGGATTTCAGTCATATCTCATGACATCGTCGACCCTATCAATTGCCTGGATATTAAATCACTTACATGCAGCCTTAGAGTATTAACATTTCACTTGTCCTGCAGACTGTCAAACTGTGTAAATCAAAATAGTCCTTTGGAAGAGAATATGTACATTCTTCCTGAAAAAAAGAAACATGTTCCTACAAGACCAATATTTAAGGCTTCATTACTGTATAGTGTTGCTTTCTCAGCCATTCATTTTTTCCAAACTCTATATGAGGTCTTTTAGCGTACATCCACATTGGAGCCTTAGGTTTACTTAAGGACAGTTAAGTCAACCCACAAACCACCGCATCCACATTGGATGCTTATTAAGTCGACTTAAAAGCTTCCTTCAGTTGACTTAACACCACCACCTCTTACGGTCAACGTAATGCTTAGGTCAACCTTATTAATCCAGTGTAGAAGGAGGAAGCCCTTAAATTGACCTAATTGGCCTCCAGGCCCCCTCCCAGCTACCCACAATGCATCACTCCTTCATCGACCTAGCACTTGCCAGTGTGAATTCAGGCAGTCAACAGGCATGTTCAATGTGGACTCTCTAAGTTGACTTAACAAGGTCGACTTTAAGTCAACTTAAAGTCGACTTTGTTAAGTCATCTTAACAGAGCCTCCAGTGTAGACATACCCTTTGTGTCTTAGGCTATGTCTACACTTGTTAATTTAAGCCGACTTAGCATGTCCACACTTAAATTTTAAGTTGACTTTGAGGGGACCCTACAAAGTCAACGTAGAGCGTCCACACTGGATGCCTAGGTTGACTTGTAGGGGCTAGATGGACCTGGGACTGGTCCATGGTGGCAGGGGGGGCACCCCTTGCCAAGTGCTAGGGGGCTCAACCTTTCCCCCATTGTACCTGGGTACAATGGGGCAAAGGGTGACAGGGACCCTGGCAGGACCCTTGGGGGGGCATGTCAGGCTCTCCCTGTGCCAGCCACCCTGGCAGGGAGGGCAGTGGGGAAGACCTGGAGGCTCCTATGTCGACTTAGAGTTGACTTAGGGCTACTCCAGGTTTACACTGGTTTAAGTTGACCCAAGCAGAAAGTTGACTTAAAAGGAGGTTTACCAAAATCTACTTAATTTTTTTACTTAAGTTGACTTAAGCAGCTGCTTAAGTCGACTTAAGGAAAGTGTAATGTAGACGCAGAGCAAATTAAGTCGATTTAAGCAAGCTTAAGTTGACTTAATTTACAAGTGCAGATGCACCCTTAGTGTCTTAACAGTAACTATTCCAATATAGTTTATACAGTTCAACACTGGAATGGACCAGTGTGATCATCTCTAGGCTGACCTCTGGCATAGACAAGTCACGGAATTTGACCCAGTAATTTCTGCATCCAGCCCAGTAACTTGTGATCCCATAAGAAAGGATTGATTTTTCCCTACTTATCAACAAAAGAGCAAATTCTGGAATAACTTTAATTTTAAGTATCAATCTTCTATTCACAGTGTTGAAAACATATTTTTTTATATATACCTGGCTTTAGGGCATTCCCATAACATGTGTAATGAATAATGAATTTCCTCTCTGTCCACAGTCAGCCCCATCATTGCCTAGTTCTTTCATGTAACTGTCATAAAATGACACAGTCCAGGATTGTGAATCACTTCATATTTCCAAACTTAAAGAAAAGACATGTCAGGGCTTAGAGTTACTCTCTTATATTATTTTTATGCACATTTCAGTAAGTGGTGGAACTCTTTTTGTTTGTTTTTTTTCCTACAGTGCTAAATTTGGCATTAGATTTTTTAATAACTGTGCTTTGAGACAATGAAATCGTATTTTATCAAGTTACTATTTATCCAGTTACTATTTTTAAGTTACTGTTTTATTATTATATTATCCCAAGGTTCATCTCATTTTAAGTAAAGCCCAACTCATATTTGTGGAGTTATCGCTTTTACTAGGGAAAGATAATGAAGCAAATAATTAAGCAATCAATTTGCAAACACCTATAAGATAATAAGATGACAAGTAACAGTCAACATGGATTTGTCAAGAACAAAACTTATCAAACCAATATGATGGCTTTCTTTGACAGAGTAACAAGCCTTGAGAATGGGGGAGAGGAATAGATGTGGCATTCTTGACTTTAGTAAGGTTTTTGATACTATTTCACGTGACCTTCTCATAAACAAACTAGGAAAATACAACCTAGATGTACGTAATATAAGGTGGATCCATAACTAGCTGGAAAACTATTCCCAGAAAGTAGTTATAAGTGATTTATAGTCAAGCTTGAAGGGCATATCAAGAGGCAACCTATCGGTGTCAGTTCTCGGTCCAGTTTTGTTCAATATTGTCATCAATTATTTAGATAATTTGTGGATATCAAGTGGGGAGAGGTTGGAAGTACTTTGGAGAGTAGGATTAAAATTCAAAGTGATCTGGATAAACTGGAGAAATGATCCAAAGTAAATAGGATGAAATTCAATAAGGACAAATGCAAAGCATTCCACTTAGGAACAAACAATTAGTTGCACACATACAAAATGGAAAATGATTGCCTAAGAAGGAGTATTGCAGAAAGAGACCTGGGGTTCATACAGGGACGGAACAAGGCCTGGGGGGGGGGGGGCGTAATTGTAGTGGTGCCCTGCCTGGGAGGTCAGAGTGCCCAACTCTGCTAGTGTTGGGGGGTGGGGTCAGGGGCTCCAGGGCTCCAGCCAGTGCTGCTGCAGGGTGCCTGGGGGGGGACGACCTGCAGGCCAGCACTGCTGCAGGGCTGTGGGGTGTGTGTGCTGGCACTTCTGCAAGGAGCTGGGGACAGGCTGCAACTGGTGCTGCTGGGGATGGCTCCTGAGAGGCCGCGGACCAGAGACTGTAGTCCATGGTGCTCCAGGGCCCCCTATGAGGTGGGGGCCCCAAAGGCATGAGCTCCGTGTGGTAATCTGACCCTTGGCTAATAGTGGATCATAAGCTAAATGGGTCAACAGTGTAACAGTTCTGCACACAAAAGAAGGGAGCGAGGCGATCATTCTGGAATGTATTAGCAGGAATATTTTAAGGAAGACACAAGAAGCAATTCTTCCACTCTGTTCCACACTATGTCCAGTTCTGAGCGCCATGTATAAGGAAAGAGGTGAACAAATTGTTGTAAGTCAAGAGAAGAGCAACAAAAGTGATTAAAGATTTAGAAAACATGACCTCTGAGGGCAGAATGAAAAAAATGAGTTTGTTTAGTCTGGAGAAGAGAAGATTGAGAAGTGACATAATAGTTTTAAGTTCATTACGAGGAGGAGGGAGAAAAAAATTCTATCTTTAACCTCTTGGACAAGAAGCAATGGGCTTAAACTGCAGCTAGGAAGTATGATGTTCCCCTACCAAAACCTGGTTAGGTGTGCTGCTATGACCCCCTGATCTCCTGAACCTTAACTTACCCCGCTATGCCAGGTGACAACTTACTCCTGAGTCAGTCCACACTAGCTTCCTGCACGTAATCGGTCCCAGGCAGTGGGTGTGTGCCCTCTGGCCATTCATGGGATGGTCCCCCAGCAAGCACCCCCAACCCCCAGATACCACACTGGGAACTTCCGTCCTTTCACAATATTTGTACTCATAAACTCCATTAATCAATGAAATAAATATGCCCAGCCTCATACATTCACATCCTCTAAAGTTCATACAGTGTTAGATGAAACAAATACCGGTTTATTGATTAGAATATGATTTTAAATGACTATATAGCAAATCAATGCACAATCATTTAATAAAGCAGTCAGGAGTTATCACAAGCAAATCAAAGATATATGATGCATGCTCACTAATGTTACTGCCCAAGATTACTCACAAGATCTGGCTTATTCTCTTCATTCTTACCTAGAAGACTGGCTGCTGGTGATGTTCAACCAGTCTTAGCCCTCCTAGCCATGTGGATAGGTTCAGTCTCTTGGAATTGTTTTCATGATGGTGTTTCTCTGGCAAAAAGCCCCAAAGTGTCTCTGTTTCCAATCCTCTCTCAGCCCCTCCTCCTCCTGAGTCAAGGTGATTTCCTTTGTTCCACCTGAGCCAGGAAGCTCAATTTGCATTGCCTTTGTTATGCACCTCTCCAGCCTCTGTGCTGAGAGATAGTTGAGTCATACAGTGCTTTTTTTCTTAAAAAAGTAAAGGGCCAGTATGACGGCAGGAACAGGGTGGGTGTGGGAGGAGGTTGTCAGCAGAGTAAAGGAGACTGTTCCTTTTCCCTGCTGATTCTGGCCTCCAGGGGTGTCATAGAATCATAGAACCTTTTTGGGTGAGGGGCCACATTCAATTTTTCAACCCCCCCCCGACCATCGCCAGCACCCAGAGGCCTTACCAGACCCTGCCAGCTCTCCAATCCTCCCGAGTGCCTTCCCCGCCCAGTCGCTGGCTTCCTGACCTCCCCAACCCTTTCTCGCCAGCCCACCGGCTCCCTGACATCTCTGGACCCCTTCTCTGCCTGCTCACTGGTCCTCAATTCCCCTGGGCTCCTTCCCCCCTCAGTTGCTGGCTCCCCGATACCCCCCGACCCTTTCCCACCTGCCCACCAACTCTCCAACACCCCATGGCTCCTTCCCCATCCCCCACTGGCTCCCTGACACCCCTGGTCACCTTTCCCACCCGCCCACCTGCCAGCTCCCTGACCCTTCTCCCTTACCTGTCTGGAGCTGCTGGGGCTTCTCGAGTTGCTCCCTGGCCAGGCTGCTCCCGCCTTGAGCCATGCATCTGAGCATGCTCAGGGTGGGAGATTTGAAAAGCCTTCAGCCTGGCTGCAGCTCTTAGGCATCTGCAGGCTGGATTCCAGCACCTGGCGGGCCAAAATTTGGCTCACAAGCCACAGGTTAGACAAGCCTGCTTCCCCCTGCCAGCCCCACTGCCCAGCTGGGGGCGGGAATCAGCAACAGACCCACTCCTTTCCCTTGCTGATCCCAGCCCCAAGCTGGGCAGTGGGGCTGGCCAGGGAAAAATAGGTGCCGGTATGCCATACGGTGTGTATGGCTCAAAAAAAGCCCTGGAGTCATGTAACATGCTTCACATCTGTACACATACATGTTGCTGTAGGAAACATGGAACCATGGTAATTATGTAGAATAAGTTATGAGGATTCATAAAGGAAGCTTGCATGGCATATTTGGCATCCTACCACACAATTATAGTGGAAAAGTGAACAGAAAAATTACATAGATTATACCTTAGAGGTGCACAGGTGTGCATCCCATGACAGGAAGGTTTAGGTTGGACATTAGGAAAATCTTCCTAATCTCCGGAGTAGTTGAGTACTGGAACAAATTGTCTGGAGAGGTTGTGGAATTTCTATCATTGGAGATCTTCGAGAACAGGATAGATAAATATCTGACAGGAATGGTTTAATTATATGTAGTTCTCCTGTGAATGCAGGGGACTGGACTAGACTTATTGAGATCTCTTCTACTCCTATGTTGGGCATCCTATAAATACCTTAATATATATTTGGTCACATTCATTCCTTATGCAATTCTGGTGAAGTAAATGGAGTTACACCAGCATTAAATTTGGCCCATAGATCTTGACCATCTTCTCATTTACACCACTGTAAATACGAAATAACAAAACATCATAAGCATTACATTAGTGTAAGTGGAAGGGGAATGGGGCAGATAGAATACAATAACAACTCTATAAATGTACTGTAGAATTCTCTGAGAATATTAACAAAGTAATGGATGAAAGAGAACCGGAAAATACAATCTATTTGGATTTTCCAAAAGCATATCACTAAATCCTTCACATGAGGCTGTTAAGGAAACCAAAAAAGAACTTGGTGGGAGGAGTAAAGTATATTATGGATCAGAAATTGACTAAATGACAGGAAACAAAGAATCAAAATAAATTCTCAATGTTCAACGTTTTGAAAGGCCAACATCAGTGTATCCAGGATTCTGGACTAGAGCCAATTCTGTTTAATACAAGTTGTTAGTTATCTGGAAGGAAGCTGAAGAGTTAGATGACAAAATTTGCAGAAGATTGAAGCATCTGGTTCTCTGTTGGAGACAGGATATGAACTAGAAAGAACACAGGTCTGATCTAATACAACTTTTCTTATATTATTTGTTCTGTCTGTCTGAGGTTATACTGCTACCCACCACGACAGCATCTGAACACATTCCAATCACTTGCAATACCAAAGTTCCTAGCAGACTTTGTGAAGTTTCCAGTTCTTCTCCCTGTTGGGGAGTCAAAATCCTTATGGATAGTAGGGTTTTTTTGGAAAGAGGGGTTTGTAGAGGTTTGTAAATAAAATGAGTTTGTATTGTGATCATCAATGGTAATGGAGAACTTTCTCAAAGAGAAAGGTTTTGCAATGTTTCCTAAATACAGTCAGCCTTTGGGTATGCTTGATCTCATCTGGCACAGAGTTTGATATTCACATCCCTCAACAAAGAACGTTTTGTTCTCAGTTTGCTGGGACCTCTCTTAGCCAGGAGGAAGCTGGAAAGCTCTTTCCTATCATATTTTAGCAATTGGGGATGCTAAGCCAGTCAGAAAGTAGAAATAGAAGAGTTATTCAGGCATTTCAGATCCTCAAAAGAGGTTCTTTTTAATTTTGGTTTTAAAATTGGGCAAACACATGAGCGTAGAAAGGCACATTTTATCCAAATCAATTTTCCTCTCCTCCGATCAAAGGTAACTGCTGCCATCCAGGGAACAGCCAAATTGGATATTTTTTCACTGCTTACTGGTCTAACACAAAGTTGGACAATAATTATCAGGGATATTGCTTACTTATTTTCTGCAGTTTAAAGGCAACTCCATCTTTGGCATGGTTTATGCACAGAATAACTTTAATAACAATATAGCATATAGTATTGAAACCCTTTTTTGTTGCCTTCAGCAAAATGAACACTTAAAAATCACACTGCCCTTAAGAAATGCTGATGTGCAGAATATTACCAGATGGGTCTGTTGCCTTCTGAAGAAAGGGGGAAATGAAAGAGTCTCATGTTTAACAGCATATGAAAGAAGAAATACAATGTGTAAACTTTCCACCGACGGATATAATAATGTTCTCACTTTTAAAGAAAAACAGTACTTCCTAGCAGAAGGCCTGCAAAAAATTGAACAGTTACTCAAGATTTAGTTGTTCAGCATGGCATTTTCAAATATGTGCAAAGACTGTTATTTTTTGTAATTAAATTAATTAAAATAATAAATAATGTAATTCAAATACATTTGGACTTCACTCTCCTGTGTTTGAAACAGCGTGAAGAGAAGTGATGCATATTCAATGTGAAGTTTAAGAAGTAAGAAAATGCAGAATCCTGGAAATCTGGTAATGTGCAATGTACTTTTGCCACAATCCCCCTGATACATTTGAGACCAAAGGTGGGGCCACTTTGTGAATCAGACTTTAAATCGTTTACATGTCTAGTTTCCTAAAAAAGAAATGTTGCTGGGTTTTAGGGTTTTTTTTTAGTAAAACATGTGGTTACCCAAATGTTTCCCTATACTAGTTCTAATGAAAAGAGTTAGGAAATTGAATCTGTAAGTCTGTAATAGCAATATTTACTTTACCCTTATCAGTATATTATGGACAAAAAGAAATAATTACTTGTCTCTTTGTTATAAGGTTAACTCTCATTACAAACTCAGGCTGAGATTTTTAATAGCGACTAGTGATTTTTGGGTGCCTTACTTTGAAACACCATGAAGGGGCTTGATTTTCAGAGGGTGGGTGCTCAGCATTTTATCAAAATCAGGGAAAAGACATATCAAGATGGTGGCCGAAAACTGAAGCCCACAAGAAAATCACTAGTCACTACTGAATATCTTGGTCTCTCTCAATTCAGCTGAACTTTAACTATGGCACCATGACCTGTGCCTCTATAATAAAGTCGATATCAATATGAGGAAAAGATATTTTGTTACCAAAAGGTGTTTTTCCACTTGGGTGAATAGGAAACAGCAGTCACCCCAGCTGAACTATCACTTAATATTGGCAGGACAGAACATGGGGCACTTGCAATTTGGACCATGTAATGGAAATTACCACTTAGTCTAAACAGCGGGCCTGGGCCCAGGATTTCTTCACTGAGGCTGGAAGGAGTAAATCCTCTTTACTAGGCCACAGAGTCATTTTTCCTAGCCTCTATGATGCCAATGCCTCCATTCCGCAGGAGCCAATAGCTGGAGGACAGGGCCAGATTGGGGGCCTGGGGATTCTCACTCCTGTGGCCCCTCGCACTGCGGCAACGCTCTGCCTGGAGGCAGGGCAGTGCTCAGATGTGCTGGTGCTGGGGACAGGGCCAGCAGACTTGCCAGCTGCACGGGGCCTGCCAGCGCTCAGCTCTGGGGGAAAGGGCTGGGGGCCAGTGCTCAGTGCTGCAGACGCCCGCCAGGCCTGCAGACTGGCCAGCTGTGTGGGGAAGGGGGCTGGCCAGCACTGGAGGGGCCCACAGACTGGCCAGCCTTAGGGCTGGAGTGGGCCAGCACTAGGGCTGGGGAGGGAGGAGGCACAGACTGGCCAGCTGCAGGGGCAGGATGGTGCTGGGGCCCAGTAGACCAACTCACCAATTTGTTATGGGCACTCAGCCCAGTGGGCACCCGGTATACTATTGCTGGGCTCGAGGAGGTGGGGCCCCTCAAGCCTGGGCCAGGGCTGTAGCCCCTAACGCTGCTTTATTAACCCTGCTGGTAGGTCCATAGAAGGGTAGAATGAGTGGCCCATCTTTTCCTTCCCCAACACTCCTGCCTATTACCAATGCCCTTCCAATGACAGTGCGCCAGGAAACCTCTATTATTTTTAAGCCAGTCCGGTGTTTCCTGGAGTGCCCAGTTCATGAGTCTTTAATGGGTGACAATGTAGAGGTCTTATAAAGGAATATTTAGTACTGTTCATCTTGTGGCTGCTTGCAATGACTGTTCAGATTTCTTCTTTCTTACAGACAAGGAGCCTTTAGCTAAGGTAGTACAGATGTTTTCTTTTGGTGATCGAGGTCTTGGAGGTTATCTTTAATGAGGACTGTCACGTATGCATACATATGTGGCCACAATGCATTATAATTAGCTATTTGCAGCACTTACATACCAGAGTAATTCCAGGCATTAAAAAAAAGATTGCTCTGCAACAGAGTAACAGCATCCTGAGTGCTTTCATTAAAAAAGTCCACCAATAGGAATACCTCATTTAACACACATCTTTTTCTAGCTCTGTCACACCAAATATTACGACCTAGAATTTCCAGTTTCTGAATAAATAACATCAATGCATGAGAATGGGAATTATTAGTTTACAAAGAACTTATTTTTCCACATGAAATGAATTATATGCATGACAATCGTTATTTCTTAATATTATAATTAACATTTTATATGATCTCTCATCCACAGATCCAAAAGTCTTCACACACTTATTACACACACACACACACACACACACACACACACACACACACACACACAGATCGAGAGAGAGACAGAGAGAGACGGAGAAGCACATCCATATTACAGAGAGATATTGGCATCCTTAATTGAAAGGTGATATACAGAAATCTTTGAGCTTTTTTGCATGCTGACATTTCCATTTCTTCCCAGAAACTGCCAGAAGGTGGCAGCAAACTTCTGCCTCATTTTCTTTCCAAGGCAATTCTTTTTTTCACAATTGTTATGGGAAAAGAAGCATCTTCTCAGTCATCTGACAAGTATATAACTTTAATATTAACTTATCAAAGATGTTATATCTCAGTGTTAACTTCATAACCAAATGTTAAAAAAACTGAATCTCACATCTCTTCTTCATAACAACTTCATTATTTTAATAGCGTTTTGGCCTCACCAAAAATCATGCATATTCTGTGGACTAAAAATAATTCACAAGCTAGAGAAGGCAGGATTGATGATCACCCAGTGGTAAGACCAGAATTCTTGGCTCTGGGTGAGTCACCAAAGAGGACTGGAGAAGAGCTCAAACTGAGCCTAAGCCCTTGCACAGGGGTTGGTTGCAATTATAGTCTTTCCTCTCTCTGGCTATATCTACACTTGTTAATTTAGGTCGATTTAGCATGTCCACACGTAGGCTGCATCTACACAGGTAAATTAAGTCGACTTAAGCTTGCTTAAGTCAACCTAATTTACCCTGCGTCTACACTACAGTTTCCTTAAGTCGACTTAAGCAGCTTGCACAGAGGGAGCCTGGCATGCCCCACCACAGGGCAGGGCAGAGCCCACCCTGCCCCTATGCCCTGCCAGGGTCCCTTGTCCCCCTTTGCCCCATTGTATCTAGGTACAATGGGCCAAAGGCTGAGCCCCCTGGCATTGGGCAAGGGGTTCCCCCCTTGCCCCCGTGGACCTGCCCTAGGTCCCCATAAGCCCCTAGAAGTTGACCTAGGCATCCACTGTGGATGCTGTAGGTCGATTTTTTAAGTTCCCCTTTAAGTTGACTTTATTTTTAAGTGGAGATACACTAAGTCAACTTAGTTAAAGTTGACTTAAATGCACAAGTGTAGACATAGCCCTAAATTTTAAGTCAACTTAGGGGGGACACTACAAAGTCAACCTAGAGCATCCATACTGGATGCCTAGGTCGACTTCTAGGGATTAGGTGGACCTGAGACAGGTCCACGGTGGCAGGGGGGCACCCCTTGCCAAGTGCCAGGGGGCTCAGCCTTTGCCCCATTGTACCTGAGTAGAATGGGGCAAAAGGGGACAGGTACCCTGGCAGGGCATAGGGGAAGGGTGGGCATGCCAGGTTCTCCCTGTGCCACCCACCCCTGGCAGGGAGGGCAGTGGGGGAGTCCTGGAGAGCCCTAAGTCGACTTAGAGTCGACTTAGGGCTACTCCAGGTCTACACTGTTTTAAGTCGACTTTAGAAAGTCTACTTAAGCCAAAAGTTGACTTAAAATGAGGTTTAATAAAGTCGACTTACTTTTCCTTAAGTCGACTTAAGTAGCTTGCTTAAGTCGACTTAAGGAAAATGTAGTGTAGACGCAGAGTAAATTAAGTCGACTTAAGCAAGCTTTTCTCTTTCCAACAAGCTTAGCAAGCTTAATTCTTAATTTACAAGTGTAGATGCACCTTCTGAGAGCAAATCATTCTATTCTTGTAGCACTGAAGTTGAGCCAGCCTTGGGGGACAGCACATGATACACCCTCTCACTTGGTGGAAAAGCACCACTGTATCATGTTTTCTCCAGATCCTATGTAGGAATTCGGACTGTCAGCCAGAATTTCTGTATGGATCTCATGTTTTACTGAGAAAGGAAATGTCAGTGGGTTCCTCTTCATTCTTTAAAACCTGACAGGGGATCTTTTCATTTTCACCATGACAGCTCAGCTGAGCATGTCATCTTTAGGGCAAAGCTTCCACTTGTTCAGCATCTCCAAGTGGCTTACTACAGTGCCAAAACTGCATGAAGGCCTAAGCCAAAATGCAGCCCTGTAGGCTATGTTTACACTTGCACTTTTAAGTCAACTTTAACTAAGTCAACTTAGTTAAGTCGACTTAGTGAGTCTACACTTAAAATTGAAGTCGACTTAAAGGGGAACTTACGAAGTCGACCTAGAAAGTCCACACTGGATGCTCTAGGTCGACTTTGTGGGGCTAGGGGGACCTTGTGCAGGTCCACGGTGGTGGGGGGCACCCCTTGTGTGCAATGGGGCAAAGGGGGACAGGGACCCTGGCAGGGCAGAGCCCTGTGTGTGATGCTGTCTGGATTTAGGGAAGCATTTATGATATTATTTTAATGGATATCTCATAAATGCTCTATAATCCATAGGAACTATGTCATGTTAGTTTATGTCTAGGAATTCTATTTGGATTAGAAGTTAGGAATTGGGTATTCTAGCTGTACTTTAACTTATGTTATTTTATTGAAACACCTGAGAGAGCTGGGTGGGTGTGTCAAACCATTGTGTCCTTAATGTTTAGGAATGTACCAGGGACTAAACTGATGAGCCATTAAAGACATAAGGAATACACCCATTGTGTCCTTAATGGCTCATCAGTTTAGTCCCTGGGACCATTATCCCTGGTACATTCCTAAAGGTACATTCCTTTGGGGGGCATGCCAGGCTCCCCCTGTGCCCCCCCTCCAGCAGGGAGGGCAGTGGTGTAGTCCTGGGATAGCCCTAAGTCGACTTAGGGCTACCCCATGTCTACACTCGCTTAATTCGACTTTAGAAAGTCGAATTAAGCTTTTGGTTGAGTAAAAAGCAGGTTTAATAAAGTCGACTTAATTTTCATTAAGTCGACTTCATTTTCCTTAAGTCGACTTAAGCAAGCTGCTTAAGCCAAGCTTAAGCCAAGCTTAAGTCGACTTAATTTGCCAGTGTAGATGCAGCCATAGAAAGTATGTGCAACTCCAATGAGGTCAGTACAATCTATTTATATCAGTCTGAGTTTTGTGTTAGGAGATCAACCCATGCCTTTCTGTCCCAGGGATGATAATGCTTCCACATCCTAACATAAGAAGGAAGAGGTCTGTCATAAACTTAGATACATTCCATGCTTCTATCCATGCAACCCACAAAACAAGCTTGTCCATCAATAGCAACAAAGAGAAGTGATAATTTTCCCATTCAATTTTCAATCCTCTCCCTTCATTTGACACATTGCCCCTTTTCATTAAATTTTCCACAGCCTTTTGATGAGTAGATGCTTCTTACAAGTTCCAGCTACTCCAGCCTGTGAGCCAAGACACAGAAGGTGCTCTGTTAGAAAAGGAAAAGAATTTGAAGTGTGTGGGAGAGGGTGGTGGTAACCTGAATAAAGGCACTAAAAAGGTCATAATGAATTATTTGGCTGTAAAGGTGAGAAGCCAAGGACCCACATTTACTAAATAGTTTATTGTTAAAAAGGGAAACTTTCGTCTGGGTAATTTTTTTTTTAATTATGTAGGGTGGAGATTATTTATGAAAGGGAAGCTTTCTTTCTCTAGGTTTGACTTATGTGTCAAAGTACATTTTAAATGGATTTGCTTCTGAGTGATTCATGTGAGGCAACCACTTTTGTTTGTCTGTGAAGTGTCTGCTCCTGATTGTTTTAGTTAGTTGTGAAATAAACCAATTCACCAAATGTTGATTCATACATTTTAAGGCCAAAAGGGAGTATTGTGAGCATCTAGTCTGACCTATTGCATAACACAGGCCATGTTATTTCCTCAGCAATTCCTGTGTCAAGCTCAGCAACGTATGGTTAAACTAGAAAAACTCATTTAAAAAATCCAAGTTTTGATTTAGGGTCTCTGTGTGATACTGAAATTACAATATCCTTTGATAAATGATTTGAATAATTAATTTCCCCTCACTGTTAAAAAGTTACATCTTACTTCCAGTTTGAATTTTTCTAACTGATTTGGGAAAGTTGAATTGTGGTAGGGAGCTAAAACAAATAGCAAAGGCTAATAATCACTGACGGTAGCTTGGTCAAAAGGACAGTGGGAGGTGAGGTAGTAAAAGAGAAGTCTTTCATTCATCAATTAGGATTTGGCACATTACAACGTGCAAGGGAGTGCACAGTTTTCCAGTGGTGGCCTATAGCCATATCATGACCAATACATCCAATACTAGGAAATCTTTGAGGCTCCAGTTTGTTGATCTTCAGAACTTTGTTACTCTTTCCTTATACATTTGTTTGACTTGCGAAAGTAAGAAAAACCAATCTCAATATAAAGGACAATCATATAGAGTAGCTTTGCTTAGGTCTTCCCACACTCTGAGCCTTTGGACTAAACTCTGCTTTCAGGTACACTAGAACACAGTTGGAGTAGTACCCCTGCCTTCATACAGAGATATACCATGCAGATCTATTCTGCGATAACTGAGAACAGAAACTGGCCCTTTAATATTGAGGTCTTTTAACTTCATTATAATACAGTTTAGAAGTTTATTGTAATTGATCATGGTTATAATTTGAGAAATAGATTCTACCTGGTATCAATTTTCCTAAATGAAGTTAGAAAGAAAAAATAATTCAGAGAGAATTCTCCAGCTGAACCTCGATTTAAAAGAAGCAATCATAAAGAAGCACAAGCACAGACAGGAAAGTTACACATAGGCAAATTCTCAGAGGTTCCAAAGCAATATGGCTGTTCCTAGAGGTACAGTTGTTGAAGATTGATCAACCTGTCAGAATAATTAACAGGAGAAGATTGTTCTTAATGAAAAGGTTGTGCTAGCGCAAACGTCATTGTTAGGTCAAAAATGCTAGCAGGTCAGAAAAGGAGAATGGAATCTAAATAATGTTTCCTGAGACAGAAAAGAGGAAGAGCAGGGAACAGAAGAGACTTAGGGTTGTTAAAGATCACTTTAGAGTACGCAAGAAATCCCTAACAGCTGCTACAGGCTGAATTTTTTGGATAGTGAGTGTCTCCATATCAACTCCCACTGAAATCAACACAACTTTCTCTTTCACAACTAGAAAGAGACATAGTCCTTATCCTCATGAGATTATAGTCTAATTAAGATAAGACAAAACAGAGAAAACATGAGCTAATAGTTCAGAATGGGAAGGGGGCAGGGCTTATGCTTTTCACTAGTTAAGATATTTTGCAGATCTGGTTCCCACTCCACATATTCACACACTGACAATTCCAAAAAAATCTTCTTTAGGGGTCTGCTGCTGTTCTCACACTGGTTTTATACTGAGTGTAGTGCCATTAACTCCAATCACATTCTTCATGAGAGATGAGGATCTGATGGAAGACACTTAAGATTGCCTTAGGCTTACTCCTCAGTGAGGACTAGTAAAAAAAGTATATTTGTAGCTTACAAATAATAATTGCAGAAGTATTTGGAGTAGCTTATTTTACTGCACTCTACTAACATTTGAACAGCATAATGAGGTACAAAGCTGCAGGCATGACTCACTGTGCATACCATCACTCTGGAGCAGTGCAGTCACAATATAGAATTGCTAACCCAAGCATTCAACATCATGAATCAGGCTGCAAAATACCTTAAGATTGTATTGTCATTTTTTAAAGTGTCATGATTTTAAAACAATTTTGCTGTTTAGCTGCCTTCCGGGTTTTGAGCCTCTTCACTACACCTTTTCAAAGTTTTTTTTATCCTCAGCCAAGTGAGCTCACATTTTTTTTAAAAAAAAAAAAGCTGACTCTCTCCAGTTATCACCTGACTCCAGAAACCCAGGCTTTAAGAAACATTCCAGATATCACAAAGCTCTCAATAACATCACAAGCGATGGCAATACTCATAGCTGCATTTTGTTTCAGTGATTACTGAGGCAGGGTATGAGATCAGAATCTTTTCTTCTTCTTCAAGAAAAAAAAGTGCAAAGATACTAAATGTATAAATCTATGTTAACGCCGTATTAAGGTTCAAATTTTACACATATAAAAATCAGGACATCCAACATTATGGCTTCTGCCTTACTACCCATCATAGTTACAATTTATTTGCCGAGGCTGAATGTGGTAATTCTCCTTCCCTTCCTCGCCTCTTGCCCTCTCTGGCTATGTCTACACTTGAAAAGTTAGGTCAACTTTATGAAGTCGACATAATAAAGTCGACTTCAAGTCAACTTAAAGTGGACCTTATTAAGTCAACTTAACAAAAGTCGACTTAACTTTTCAAGTGTAGATGTGGCCCCTTTTTGACCTTATTAAGTTGACTTAACATTTTAAGTCGATTTAGTAAACTCCACCAAGGCGCTAATCCCCATCTCCACTGTCTTAAGTCAATTTAACGAAACTCCAGTGTAGATGCGGAGTATTTTAAGTCAACTTAAGCCTCCTCTCTGATATTATTGCCATTAAAATCATCTTGGGCACTTTAATTAACACCCTGTGGTTTAATTATAAAGTGCTCAGAACTGGGGGTTTTCAGTGAGGGGATTAGCCAATTAATCATAGCCCAAATCAAGGTCAACAGAAAGTTGCTTTTTTTCCCCTAAGCTTCTCCTGAGAAAGAAGGTAGAGGTTTGGGAGAATGTATTATTGTTCTTGAACAATGGCATAAAATATTCTTCTTATGTTAAATTACTTTTACATGTGCCTAGGGCACTGGCACATTTGTAACATACTGAACACTTACTGCAATCCCTTTCTCCAGCAATAATTTACTCAACATGAAGTCCCACTGAAATCAATGGGACTACATACTTCCATTTATCCAAAACCCTATTTTTTTTAATTATTTATTATTATGCGAATCCTTTCCTTGGCCAACACCATGAGGTACATGCCCTCTGCAGCACAAATAATGCAGAAGTTCAGATAACAAAGCAGAAACCCCTGGCCAGGACTGCTTGGAGGAAGACAAGCCCTTGGCCAAGGGGGAAGCCACTCTGCTGCTGAATGGCTCCTGTCAGGGAGAGTTTAAGAGGGTACTTGGTCCTGCCATGTGTGCAGGGGATTGGACTGGATGACCTCTCAGGGTTCCTTCTAGTTTCTATGGCTATGTCTACACTAGCAATTTAGGTTGACTTAAGGACCCTTAAGTTGACCTAAATTACTCCCTGTCTACACCAGATTTTCATTAAGTCGACTTAAGAAATTCCTTAAGTCAACTTAATGAAAGCTTAAGTCGACCTAATGAGAATCGCCCATTAAGTCGACTTAAGCCTTAAGTCGACTCCTTAAGTTGACTTAAGGATGGTGTGGACAGGGAGTAACCCTTAAGTTGACTTTATTAAGTCTAGTTAAAGGCGGTTAGGTCGACTTCGAATCATAGGACTAGAAGGTGCCTCACGAGGTCATCTAGTTCTAAAAGCAGGACCACTCTCACTAAATCATCCCAGCCAGGGTTTTGTCTAACCGAACCTTAAATATCTCCAAAGACGGAGATTCCACCATCTCCCTTGGTAACCCATTCCAATTCTTCACCACCCTCCTAGTGAGAAAGTTTTTCCTAATATCCAAGCTCCACCTCCCCAGCTGTAATTTGAAACCATTGCTCCTTGTTCTGTCCTCTGTTACAACCGAGAACAGCCTAGCTCCCTCCTCTTTGGAGCACCACTTCAAGTAGTTGAAAGTTGCTATCAAATCCCTCCTCAGTCTTCTGTTCTGCAGACTAAATAAGCCTAGTTCCTTCAGTCTCTCCTCATAAGTCATGTGTCCTAGCCCCCTAATCATTTTCGTTGCCCTCTGCTGGACTCTTTCTCATTTGTCCACAACCTTTCTGTAGTGGGGAGCCCAAAACTGGACACAGTATTCCAGATGCGGCCTCACCAGTGTCGAATAGAGGGGAATTATCACACCCCTTGATCTGCTGGCAACACTCCTACTGGCCTTTCTGGCAACAAGGGCACACTGTTGGCTCATATCTAGCTTCCCATCCACCATAACCCCCAGGTCCTTTTCTACAGTGCTGCTACTTAGCTGATCGGTCCCCAGCCTGTAGCAGTGCATGGGATTTTTCTGTCTTAAGTGCAGGACTTTACACTTGTCCTTGTTTAACCTCATGAGGTTTCTTTTGGCTCAGTTTTCCAATTTGTCTAAGTTCTCCTTGGATCCTGTTCCTGCCCTCCAGCGTGTCTACCATTTCCCCCAGCTTGGTGTCATCCGTGAATTTACTAAGCACATAATTTATCCCATCACTGGGATCATTAATGAAGATGTTGAACAGAACCGGCCCCAGGACCGACCCCTGGGGCACTCCACTTGTTACTGGTTGCCAACTAAACATCGAGCCATTGATTCCTACCCACTGAGCCCGGTGATCTAGCCAGTTTTCTATCCACCTTACCATCCACACATCCAACCCATACTTCCTTAACTTGCCGACGAGAATGCTGAGGGAAACCATATCAAAAGCCTTGCTAAAGTCGAGGTATACCACGTCAATTGCTCTTCCCACATCCACAAATCCAGTCATCTCATCATAGAAGGCAATCAGGTTGGTCGGCACGATTTGCCTTTGGTGAATCCTTGTTGACTGTTCCTGATCATGCTATTTTCCTCCAAGTGTTTCAGGATGGATTCTTTGAGGACCTGCTCCATGATTTTTCCAGGGAATGCGGTGAGGCTGACCGTTCTATAGTTCCCCGGATCCTCCTTTTTCCCTTTCTTGAAGATAGGTACTATATTTGCCTTTTTCCAATCCTCCAGGACCTCCCCTGTTTGCCACGAGTTTTCAAAGATAATGGCCAGCGGCTCTGCAATCACTTTAAGTCGACTTAGTCCACTTTGTTAAGTCGACTTAAAGTCGACCTTATTAAGTTAACTTAACAAAGTTGACTTAAATTTTTCTAGTGTAGACATAGTCTATGATTCTAAGTAGTCTTGCTGTAGCAGGACTGAGTGAGCAGAGACCTCTGGGCAGGACTGTGAAGAAGAGGATGGGCCTCTGGACATGGTAAAAGCCATCCCCTTGCCAAATGGCTCAATTATCTGAACTCTTAATTATCCAAATAAAATCTGTGCCCTCCTCTCCCCAGATAATCAGGAATATATGGCATTTTCAAGGTACAGCATGACAGATATGGCAACGTTCAACACTATCTTAGGGAAATCTTACTAAACTAAGCTTTTTTTAATCACCATGGGTCAAGAATTGTATGCAATTTCATGGGGGAGGGAGACCACAGTCCTACGGGAACTAAAAGCAGTGGAAGTGATTAGCAAATTCACTCCAGTGGTAAGACCCCCAAATAGGCTCCACCACCTGGAAACACTTGTATATATGGGTTCAGACTGGATTCTCTAGACACCAACAGACAAACCAAGGACTTCTGAATAAATAACTTTAGCTTAAACTGACTTAGGGTGCGTCTACATTTACAAATTAAGTCGACTTAAAATACTCCGCATCTACACTGGGCTTTCCTTAAGTCGACTTAAGATGCTCCTGAAGTCGAATTAAGGAAAAGTTAGTTCGAATTAATAACACCTCGTTTTAATTTGAACTAGCGCTTAAAGTGACTTAAACCAGTGAAGATGGGGATTAGCGCCTTGGTGGATCTTATTAAATCGACTTAAGCCAGTCTAGACATAGCCTTAGGGCCTTTGTTCTTATCGAGCAAATGGATGGGACGTTCAGCCCAAAAGAAGGGTACCATAATCTGCCCAATATAATTATGATTTTTCCTGTCATACAAAGCATGTAACTTGCAGTGGATAATCTTTAGAAGTTTTTTTTTATCTTTCTACCATTGGGATAAGCTATTACTGGCACAAGTAGATGTTCCCTGATCTGAGCATGGGGAATCCTGTTAGTACCAGTAATATTTTACCCTGCAGTTACAAGGTACAAGGAAACATTGTAAGAGTACCCACTGAAGCAGCAAAGCACATGCAACCTAATGGCCCATTTGTGACAGCCTAATTCACTCTGTGTACTAGTCTGCTGTATAGTACTAATCTGTATATCTCAAAACACTAGACAAAGGTGATAAGCATGATTAGCCCCATTTTACAAGTCACTATAGTCTACTCACCAACCAATAGGTATTTCCCCACAGCTCTAAAATAGGATGTGATTAACATACACCGACGCCATCTACATCCATACTGTTGCTGGAGGGAGATCTCTTGCAGGAATCATACTGACCTTTGGAAGGACTGGGCATCAGTGAGGAACTTCACTGTTGTGTTGTTGCACAAAATTAAAGATGAACCTCTGCTTTTAAAATCTCTACCAAAGCCATGGAACAGTGCAGCCAAGAATTGCCCTCGAGCTATCAATGGGGAATGAGGAACATGTGTATATACTCCAAAGGGAAGTGAGTAACAAAACCTAATGTGGCATCAAGAAGTTGACCAATGAAAAAAGAATCAGTGCAACTCTGAACTTCTTGCCTCCTGACTGATCATATAATCTGGATTGTATAGGCCATTTTAACCTGGAGTTATGTCTGTCAAAGACTCTTAGAGATGGGAGAAGATATGATCACACTTAGAAGACATATTACTGGTGCTAGTGGGATTCTCTCAAGAGGTAGAATCATTCAAACAGAATATACTTTCAAAGTGGAGTAATCATAGAATCATAGGGCTGGAAGGGACCTCACGAGGTCATCTAGTCCTGATGACTAACTTCCTGATATTACAAGATTATAATTTCAGCAGGTCCAAGTGATGTGGATTTTCTCAGCATTTCTTCGGTTACTATTGCCTAAAAAAGAGTTGCCATCAGGTATAATTTTCTTGATTTTCAGCCTGGATTTTTATCTTTAGTTCTGTCCCTTATCCACAATTTTGCTGTTTTTATTACCCAAAATAATACTGCTCCCTCCTTCAGAATTTGGTGAACTCTTATCATGACTTCCTATAGCCACTGCTTGCACATTTAACTTTTAATCTTTTCTTGTAAACCAATCCCTCCAAAATTCTCAACATTTTTGTTCTTTTTCTCCAAAGTGCATGCAATATATCACTCAATATTATTCTGATTCAGAGATCCCAGAAAATGCACAAAATGTCCAACATGTCATCACACAAACATATAAAAAAGGTTCATGACATGATACTTTCTGTGCACATAACACGTAATTATAGGGCTTTTTTACTGTCCTCTGTCACTCCAAAGCCTCTCTGCATTACTGGTTTCTTGAACATCTTTATTTTGCATTACAATATTTTTCTTTGTGTGCATCACATTTTTGCAAGTGGAATACTTTCTTTTGTCTATGTGTCTGTTTATTATTTCTCTGCACTAACTACAGTTTGCAACTTTTTCCAATGTGGTATCACATACTAATTTAATTAAAATGTGGTCTTTAACATTTCATTAATAGGCTTTCACCAAAAGACTCCCTCTTCTAGATACTTTTAATGACCCTTAAAATAAATAACTCAATATAGATCCCTTTGGTACCTCACTAGATATGAGAACCTAGCTTGATACTGGATACTTTCCAGTTTATCATACTCTTTGAACAGTGTTCAAACCACAGAACAGCATGTATATTCAAACCAAATTGAATTAATTTTGAGAGGCCCATTTTTCATGAGATTCCATATCAAATGCTATAGAGAAACAAGGTGAGTGAGAAAATATCTTTTATTGGATCCTGTTTCTCTGATATCTTTTATTGGACTTTGGTTTTCTAATATCCCGGGACTGACAAGGCTACAGTTTCACTGCATATATCAAATGCTTTAGCAGAATGCAAATATATTACATCTATCACCTTTCAGTTAAGGCCCTGATCCTTCAAACAAATACAGATTCAAACAGATACTTAACTTTTAAGTTCCAATGAAGTCAACAGAATGTCTCATGCTTAAGATGAAGTACGTGTGTAAGTGTTTGCAGGTTTGTACCCTAATTTTGTAATTCAATAAGAGAGTTATAAATCATGGGTTCTTATTTTTCACAGATCCAATAACTATGGAAGTTTAATTGGCCCAGGGCCTGATCCAAAGCCTATAGACTTCACAGAGCTTCGCATCAGGCCTCAAATCTTCAAACCGTCTGTGGAGACTAAGGTGCCATCTTGTTCAGTAATCCAATTAAGAAAGCACACATGAGTTAACAAAAGAGTTGCCAATACCAAGGCACTAATAACCTTTAAAAAGGTACTTAAGGGAAAAGACTAGGGAAAAGTACTTGAGAGTTCTGTACAATTACCTCCAGTTAGAGAATAGTGAAACTCAGCTACTTGTTAAAATTTATGTTCTCCTGATAGAACAGACAGTTGCTTTCTTGCCAACGTTAGTGTTAAACTTATAAAAAGAAAGACCAAAGCATTAAAGGAAATAGGTCATTAGCAGAGAGACTTATAGGCTTTTTGAGACTTCTATGAAAGTATCTTCAATTTCCCCAATCGTAGCTCTTTAAATCACAGCATCTCACAGTAGGACAGGGAATATATATTTCTTCAAATTTTACATGGCAAAGTGAACTAAAATACGCAAGTCTATTAAAACCAAGTGCCTATGAAAAAAGAGGTCAGCAATAGGGGCTTTCTGTGAAGAGAAGCAGGGAATCATCAACCAATTTACCAATGACTTTGCTCACAGACCCTGCCATCTCTCCATTTCAAAAAGCAAAGACCAAATTATCCTTGTTCTTCAGCAGTGGATCTGACATCTCCTGCACCAGGACTGACTGATGATGAGCCGTGTTGTTAACACAGTGCCTTTTGTTGCGATAACTGGCTTATGGCAGGCATGCTAGCCGAGGGTGATGGATCCCCTTGCATTCTCTACAACAGGAAAACAGATACTAATCTTTTGAAGTCACCTGTCAATGGAATCATTAGGTAAGTGGATAAAATAAAATGTTTATAGATGGACAGAGGAAGAAAAAAATCAACACAAGTACGTCTAGATCGAGAAATTCTTGGATAATGTCTTGAAAATAGATAAGGTTGAAAGGGGGCAAAATTTATGGGCATGTCTGTGTGTTAAGGACAAATCTTGCTTGCTTTATTCAGGTAAGTAATCACATTAAAGTCAACAGAGTATGTCCTACCTGAGTACAATGGGCAGGATTTCTCCCTTAATTGCTTGTTGGCACCTTTTCTCTGCCATTGTTTCATATAGTACAAGAAAAATAATGAAATTAATTAAAGAAAATAATGAAAGAAAAATTTACTTGTAAGAATTGTCTCTCTGAATTGGGTTACTTGGCTCCACATATTTTATTACCTTCATAAACTGTAAAATGCAAAAATTCATTTACCAATTACATATATAAGCCTGTTCTGAGAGTTCCAAGCCAATCCTCTTTCCATTAAAATAATTTTACCATTGGATTCAATGAGTACAGGACCATACTCATGTTATATATGAAAAAAATATTATGACCTTTGTAACAAGTGAACTACTACCCCAAACTCCTTTCAATTTGAGTCCTGTTTAATATTAAAAAAATATTTTTTATTTGATCTGAGTCCTTGTTTCTGGCTCAGATTATAAATGAGAATTAGTTTCATAATGTTACTTAATGCTAAGGAAAGTTTATATGTTTGCTTTATTTTTTATAAAAATTCTCTATGCATCTATGAGATAAAAATATTTTGAAGTAACCCAACAAGTCACTCAGACCAATTTACCTCTCTACAGACTATTGTACAAGACACAAAAAAAAAAAAAGTAAATTCACAATAACTTCTTTCTTAAAACTTATTATCAATGTTCTGGCTTTGTAATATATGTATTGTATTGCTTACTTACACAAACTTTTGTGCTTTAGAGGATCGTTATTCTTATAGTGAGAAAAGTATGTCCATTAGTCAAATATGTGTATGCGTGCATGTGTGATGACTGATTATTTTCATCAGTTTTTCTATTTGAAAGACATGTGCAAATTAAAGGTTCTCTGTAAAATGAGTAAGACTTTAAATACATATCTGGTAAATATGCAGGACTTTGGGGGTTTTTTAGGGCTTACAACTTGTTTGAAGAATTACAACATAATTTCAAGTTTCTGTTGGTTTTAGAACAGGTAAGAAAGTAAATAGGACTGCCTGTTTCGGCTCCTACTGGTGTCAATGGGAATCTTTCAAGTGACTTCATCTGGAGTTGGATTCAACCAAAAATAAGGAAACTGTTCATTGGGAGATAAGTGGAGGTCATTTGGGTGTTAAGTCTTAGTTCAGAATATTTTTGTTCTTTTTTGTTGTTGGAAAATAGGGCAGACTCTGGCTAGCTCTTATTCTGACAACAATACAAATGTGTTTTGTTCACTCCACTGCTGTTTTTTTGTTATCTATTTTTACAGTATAGTTGTTCTCTAAGGGATGCCATGGTAACGTCTTATCTGAACTATCTCTCAGTAAATTTCAATTATGAGTCCCTTTTCTTATAGGCAATGTGATGCTATCAATAGACATTCAAATAGACATTTTCTACACCAAAAAAGACTGTGTAAATTTCAATCCAATCCCTTTACATTATATTACATTTACTACACAAATTCACTTATCTAGACTGGTCTATTATAGGAATGACCCATAAGACCGATTTCCAAAGTCTTGCTTTATTTATGGAGTATAAATTGAAAACATCCTACTTGTTTTATAATAATAGTAGTTTATTTGGCACTTGATTGTCTAAACAGATCACATAACATTTTTTCCCATTTAGCTTGGATTATCAAACTGTAAGTGTGTATCTTTCTACATCCACTTTCTCACTTATAATACAGCAGGTTATATTGGAACAGCAGGCAGAACATGGCAAAATGTGTCCTCTGTTCACTTCTACTAACAAGTAACGCCAAATAATTTATTTTGGAGGATAATAACTTTAACATATACAAAACTTTTAAACAAAATCTATTGTAAATTTCAGATGTCAAATGGTGTGTGTGCATGAAAAAAAAAATGTATTCTGAGTCAATGCAAGTCCTCTCCATATATTACTTAATGATAACATCTCAGGTAACCTGCTATTAATATGCTCTTTCTTCAATGATGAATGCAAGTGCTGATTATTCATCCCACAGCTACCAAATATGCTACACAATGATAGATATTTATTTAATTAATTAATTGATTATATACTTTCAAGTCAGATCTAGAAGGTGGGTACAATGTATGGACCTTCTGTGTGCTTCTTTTTTCTTTAAGTATTTAATTCCAATCTAGGACTGAATCAGTGCTGAAAGAGTTAGAAGGTTTGCCCCCAGCTACTACATTTGGTCCTCTTTTCCACATAAACTATAGGCCTAGGTTTGCAAAGTCCATGTGTTAATTAATTTTAAAACAATCTGATTTCAAAGCAAACTTCTTAAATATGCAGAATATGAAATTAATTTTTTGCTTAAAAATTAAATTATCAGTGACCTATCAAATTGAGATAATTTCCATCTGGTGTTCCAGAATGCGTGGTTATTTCCACAGTATCCAATAGACCAGTGATTTTCTTTTTTTTTTTTCTTGGGACCCAGTTGAAAAAAAAAAAATTTATGCCCACGACCCAACAATTACGTCTTTGAGCAATGCATTCCAGTCTTTTGGCGGTGGCAGCAGGGTGCACCACAACCCAGTACTTGAGGATCTGTGACTCAGTACTGGGTCCCAACCCATGTTTTAAAAATTATTGCAATAGATGACCTCAAATACATCAAAAGAAATAATGTCCTCCCCCCAAAATACTTAAAATACTTCATTTGTCATCCTTGAAATATTCAGTACAGCTGCAATCCACATCCAGGAGTCCACCTGTGTAGCTGAAATGAAACCTATGCAGCTATGAAGGGCAAAAGGAGAAATCTTCTTCTTCAGAAACCAATGCATGGGTAGAGACACTCTACAGAGCTTACCCCAGCACCAGATCACTTAGCTCCAACCTTTCTCTAGACTTACCAACCTCATGCCCCTCACCACCTCTTCCTCTCCCCACACATTGCCATGAAGGACTCCCACATTTTGTACCACTCTGTACCTCGTTGCTACCCCTTTTCCCCCAAGGGGTGCTCCCAACAGAAGAGAGAAATCTCTCTAGGGCCTGGAATTCACAAAGGGGACTTGTTGCTGGAAAGTGCTGAGCACTCCTGGCCGATGCTGAGTTCCTTCTTCTCCCATTGAAGCCAAAGAGAGTTGAGGATACTGAGCACATCACAAAATCAAATCCAGGGTGGGGAACACACCCTTTCTTGTTGTTGGTGAACCACATTCTCCAACTAGATCAGATAATGGAATCCCACTGATCTTTCCTTGGTCAAACCCCTTCTTGATTTTGATGGCAATGGAAGGAGCTCAGAATCTTGCCGAGCTCTGAAATGCAGGCAAATTATATTCCAGTTGTTCAAATAAAGAGTGGTCAAGGAAAGCTCCCCCAAAGTGGCAAGGGTGGGCACCAGTTACTACATCTGGCCCCATGTAAGGTAGGAGTAGGACTCATCACACCTTCTGAAGACTGTGATTTCCAGACCACTACATTGAACCAGCAGAAGCTTTCCAAAGTTTTAGGCCTGCCTCCTTTAATTTCTCTTAGAAGGGATTCATTTCCTGAGTAAAGGCTGCTGGAGAAGGCCATTACACTTAACCAATCTGTCATGCTACACATCACTCACCACTAGGCTGGCGCCCCCTGCTGGTCATCTCGGGGATTAGATCGAGGCCATTGACCCCTCCATAGTCTGCATATCATCACTCTATCGCTGTCTGCCTGTACCCTCTCTTGCTGCCTCAGGAACCACAGTATCCTCTTTGTGGCTCAGCCCTTTGTTCTGTGTTATGCTCTGTGTTCTTCTCTTCCGAGGGAGTTTAGCTCCTAATCCAGTCATGTCCCCAGTGGCAGCTGCAGTCCATTATCCTGCCACATCCCCAATGGTGAAATGGAGACCTGGGCCACTCAGGGTTCCAGCCCAGGGACCCTGTGGATTGCAGCAACCTTCTGTGCTTCTCCGCCTCTACTATTGCTGCCTTTCCCATGACCACTTCCCTGCTGCCACAGTACCTTTCACAGTCTCAGCAGCTCATCTGGAGCTCCTCCCCTCCCCAGGTTCCTGCCTGCACTGCTCAATTCAAGGTGATACAGGGTTGCAGCTTATTTCAGACACAGTCCTCTCTCCTCAAGCTCCAGGTAGCTACTCATGCTGCTCTGCAATGCAGCTGTTCTTATATGGGCCTGCTGGGCTCTGACTGGCCACTCCTCACAGCCCTTCTTCTATTGATTTCTTTTCCTGAAGCCTTCCTAGGGCTCTATTATTATTTACTCATATTACAAAAACAGCTGAGGCACCAGTCCAAAACAGGCTTCATTGTGCTAAACTCTGCATGGACACACTGTAAGAGACAAGCATGGTTCTAAAGAGCTTGCATTTTAAATAGACAAGATAAACAAAGGGTGGAGTGGGAAAGAGCAGCACAGGAACTTGATAAAGGCCAGTGCAACAAGTCAAAGGCAGAGCTGGGACTAGAAGCCAGTCTCTCCAAAGCTCAGTTTGCTAGGCAATTCACTAGTTCATATAACTTCTTGAATAATTAATGTCCCAAAGCCAGTTCAGATATCTTAATGGTTTTGTTCTGCAACCTGTAGCTTCACATCTAACTTAAAAAAAAAAAAAAAAGTCTGCTCCCAACAGCTGCACAAAGGGTTTTTAATGGATTTGGGGGCATACTGAGGAGTCTGCATTCTCTGGTTTCTTAAATCTTTGACCAGAGGAAAAAAAGACCAAAAGTGAACACATTTCCCCCTTTAGCGTAAATTGTTAATGAATGTTATTACTCTGAAAACAAATGGCCATAATAAACCCTCTTTGTTGACTAGGAAAAGAATGTGTACACATTCTTACATGGAATATGTACGGGAAATCATTCACAAATGTTCACAGGCATTGATGAGAGGGGAGCTGCAATAGCATTCTGAAAGTACTAGCACATGAAAGTCTGGTCAGATTAGTGTAGTATACTATACAAATCTGACACAAAAATGTTCAGGGATTATACTTCCTTTACTGTATCATATTAGCACCTCATCATCTCAGCCTACCACAAACAGATGCTAACAAGACAGAAGAAGCGAACTAGACTATGCTGAGATTTCTGTAGAACATTAGTAGTATACACCATATGATATATTTACAGGCATGTGGTTCAAAAACTACTAATCTATTCAGAACCAAAGCACTAACTTTAAAAGAGTGTTTACAGTGTGATATACAGCAAAGAAGTGCATTATGATGGGGCAAAACTCATACATTTCCTTCACTACTATTAAGGTATGTAGTAAACATATTTATTGAGTCTCAGGTGTTACTGGAAATATAATATCCTCTTACTGGTTCATTTCTTTGTTCTATATTATTTTAATATAGTGTTAGAGCATATTTCTCTGGTTATATCATGTTAGTAGATTACAGATGTCTTTGTACTCCAATTGGATCCTCTTTTTCTAAGTCAATTTGGATTCAGTGGAAGTTCACAGGAAACTGAGAAACATTAGCTATGCGCCAGTCCTATCCCAGTGAAATCCTTAGGGAATCTTGATACGGTAGAGTTCCTTTCTTGTGTTCAACCCTTTGATTCATTAAATACGATGATACCTTCACTACACATGCATAGCAGCCACAATGAAAAAGCTTTTTTTTAAAAAAAAAAAAAAAGTCAAACAAAAATGTTGTATGCATACACTCACATTTGTGCATGCAAGAATAATTTGCTTTATATATGCAATTAATTAATCTGTAGATGCAAATTCAGGTCACATGTGCAAAAATGTATGCAAATGTTTATGGCAGAGACATAGAAATGGGTGGGCCATGGCTCACAAACGTTGAAAGCAGTCCCATCCAAGCTCGGCTTAAGCCACCTTCCAAACTGAAGCTTTTGCAGCTGGTGGCTTCTCAAACTTCCTGCTTCCAGTCACATGACTGGAAGCAGGAAGTTTAGGAAGTGCTTGTTTTTTGGCCAGGCGACCTGTGTCAGCCACAGGCCCTATCAGATAATCACATCTGGCTATGATCCTGGCTTATGGATGCCTTTTTTCCCATGCACCACAGATAACATTTTCAGCTGCTGAAAAATATGCCCATCAGTATCAGTATGTTGATATTATTAATGAACAAAGAGCAAAAAGATACAGTATTGGACTAAAGTTACAAATGTTGCTAGGTTGGTTTTCTTTTTAAGGGTTTATTTGGGGATAAGTATAAATAACAGATAAAATCTCTCTCTGAAAATTTATTATGTCATGCTGCTGATGTTTTATGCAGTGCTGTTGCAGTGGGGCCAGTCCAAGGATATTAGAGAGACAAGGTAGGTGAGGTAATATCTTTTATGGGACCAACTTTTGTTGGTGAGGGAGGCAAACTTTTGAGCTACATATAGCTCTTCTTCTTGTTGAAAAAAAGTACTAACAAAGCCACAGCTAAATATATGTTTGAAGAGAAAGTATAGCATAATTAGTTAGCTGTCTATGCGGTAAATGTATGATTACACAATCCTGACCAACTGAACCTATGTGTGTGTGTGTATATATATATATATATATATAGCTCATAAATGTTGTCAAGTTAGGTTTTTCAAAAATTATTATATGCTTTTTAAAATAGAAGAAAAATTGAATTACCTAGACCCTCCACCCCTCCCTTTTTTTCCCTTTTTGTTCCCAGGCAGCAAAAACTTGTCTATGATCTATTCTTGCAGAATTATAGGGAAAAGCAGATTTCCTCTTAATCTAAAAAAATAGATAAAGTTTATACTGATAAGCATTCATCTCAGCAGAAACTCTCCAGGTTAAACAGAACCTGGTCTGTTCAAACTTATATACTAAGTTTCAGCCTGAAAACATATTTTTTTCATAAGATTAGAAATAGTGGTTTGTATGGGAAGTCCAGACACAAACCTTTCCTTATTAATATTGAAAAATGGGCTCAAATAGCAGTTGAAATTTCATCATGTTTTCAAATATGGCTATTTATAATATATGTCACGCTACATTATGTTCTAATTCAAAACAAGGAGGTATTAATAGAAAAGCTACTGTTGTTGGTCAAATAATACCAATAATTTAAACTTCTATAGCACTTTTTATTTAAAGCTCTCAGTGCTCTGAGAGATAAGTATACAGAGCCTGATCTTAATGATGTCAATGGGAGTTTTACAATAGTTTTGCAGTAGTTATTGGCCCATATGGATCATTTCACCCATAACTGCTCTCTTTCTTATATCCCTTCTACTAAAGTTGCTAACATTGGTTCTGCTATACTGCTGTTAGTAACTTTGGGTGCATCTACACTTACAAGTTAGGTCGACTTAAGGAGGCTTAAGTCGACCTAACTTACTCCATGTCCACACTGGGCTTTTATTAAGTCAGCTTAAGCTATTCCTTAAGTGGACTTAAGGGAAGTTTAAGTTAACTTAATAAAACCTAGTTTTAGGTCGAATTAAGGCTTAAGTCGACTTTTTAAGTTGTGATTGTACAGGCCCTAGTATCATGAAACTCTGCTCTGACTGGGGCTATCTGCTGTCATGGTATGTCTCTGTACCCACATTTCCTCCACATTTTTGCTCTGTGAAAATACAGCTGTGAAAGCAGAACAGAATCTAGATTTCCTGATTCATTTTCTCAGTCCAGTGCTGTAGTAAAGTGGTCATCCAGGGGTTATCTTGGTTACTTAGAGTATTATGAATTAGAGTTAGGCTCTATCCCTTCCTTAGTTTCATCAGTGGGTGTCTCTCTCATATCCTCTGTTCTCATTGAGTGTTTCTTATGCATTGATTGGTCCTTTACAAAATGTGCCTTGCGCATTTTCCATTAGACCACACGGCTTCTCCCAATCAACTTTTCAAAATGTTATTATTTTAAATTTAAATTATTGATAAAAGGTGGTAAGCTTAAATGAAGAAAAAAGTGACTACATATGACTGAAATAAATATAAAATTAAAAATAGAAAAGAGTGGATGGAAGTATGTCTGGCCTTTCAACAATGGAATCCAATTCATCCAAGACTGATGAATTTCAATGCATGTTGTCAGCTCTATCTATTTACGAAAGCTATCTCTGAGGTGGTTTGAGTTTCACTTGTGTTTGGGGAGATTTTTATTTTTTTTTCATATTAGTTGACCTTGTGTCCATTCATTAATGTTTGAATCTAGTGTTACAGTTTTACACATGTGCCTAGAAGTCACCGTGGACACATTTTTATAAATTAGAAAAACAAATTAATTAAAGTTATTTTCTCTGGGGAATTTCTCCACCTGAAATAACAATTGTTTTCTGTATTTATTTACATCAAGGTTGTCATAAGGCATACTTTTCCCCCCCTCTGGCCTAAAAACACTGCAAGGCCATAGCAGTCAGACACTGTGGTAATGAGGTCAGTATCTAGACACATGGACAGACAGACACAAAAGGTATGTTTACACTTGCAATTTAGGTTGACTTAAGTAGCCTTAAATCAACCTAAATTACTCCCCATCTATACAGGACTTTCATTAAGTAGACTTAAGAAATGTCTTATGTTGACTTAATGAAAGCTTAGGTCGACTTAGAAAGAACCGCTGGTTAGGTTGACCTAATCCTTAAGTCGACTCCTTAGGTAGACTTAAGAACAGTGTGGACATGGATTAACCCCTAAGTTGACTTTATTAAGTCAATTTAAGGGCAGTTAGGTTGACTTACTAAGTCCAGGTTCAGGGTAACCACTTTGTTAAGTTGACTTAATAAGGTCAACTTTAATTTGACTTTAAGTCAACCTTATTAAGTTGACTTAATAAAGTCAACCTAATTTTTTCTAGTGTAGACATAGCCAAAAATAGCAATCACTTTCAAATGGCAGACTCCTGATTTGATATGACTGTGTTTGGTCTCCTGTTTTTGCTCACTTTTCTGAAAGCATTCCTGTAACCAGTCTGAGCAACACTTTTGTTTTGGAAATAATCCTTAGTCATGTCAAAACAGGAACAGCAGAGTGTAACACATCCTACATGTCCATGCTGTGAAGGAAGGAAGCAAACAAATGAGACCCCCCACACACTCTACATCTCTCCCCCTGCCCCCCACTCCCTTCTATACTGCCTACCCAGCTCAGTAGTAGCTGCAAGGGAGTGATAAGAAAAACAGCAGCTTCTACTGATATGGATGGAAATGAGCAGAAGAGACAAGGGTTAGGCGGTGTCTTGGCTCCACCCACCAACATTCCAGCCAGTTGCAGAGGTGCCAGGATGCTAGGGTATATAAAACATGCCACATATGTGGTTGGTGCAGTCACATTCCTAGTGATGCCAACTACTCTGATTTTATCTCACATGGTTTATTGTTTTTAACCAAGCCCCAGATTTTGGATTTATAGGATTATAAAGAGAGAACACCAGTTCTTTCTTTCTTTCTTTCTTTCTTTCTTTCTTTCTTTCTTTCTTTCTTTCTTTCTTTCTTTGTAAGTTTCTGGCTTTCATAATTTGGAGAAAAGCTTGAAAAGATGACTTGACTATACATTAGCAGCTCACAATACAGAATAAAAATAAAAGTAACGAAAAATGTATTATTTTTTTAACGATCACGTGGTATTTAAACTAATCACTTTAATTTCTTGTGTCCTAACTCATGATTTTTTAATGCTTTGGGGTTAGCAACAATATCCCATGCACCACTGAGCAAGGAACACAACTACTTTTAAATGTGATGCTTAGCTATACTGTTAACTATGTCTTGAGCAAAAGAGGACAGAAAGGGTGCATCTACACTTACAAATTAAAGTCGACTTAAGCTTGCTTAAGTCGACTTAATTTAATCTGCGTCCACACTACATTTTCCTTAAGTCGATTTAAGGACTTTACTAAACCTAGTTTTAAGTCAACTTTTCTGACTAAGTCGACTTTAGAAAGTCGACTTAGCCACCGTGGCTGCAGAGTAGCCCTAAGTTGACTTAGGGGGCTTCAGGGCTTCACCACTGCCCTACTTGCCAGGGTGGCTGACACAGCCACAGCCTGATGTGCCCCCCCACAGAGCAGGACAGAGCCCTGCCCACCCTGCCCCTATGTCCTGCCAGGGTCCCTGTCCTCCTTTGCCCCACTGTACCCAGGTACAATGTGGCATAGGCTGAGCCCCATGGCACTTGGCAAGGGGTGCCCACCCTGCCACCGTGGACCTGTCCCAGGTCCACCTAGCCCCTACAAGTCAACCTAGGGGTCCAGTGTGAATGCACTAGGTCGATTTGGCAGGGTCCCCTCTAAGTCGACTTAATTTTTGAGGGGGACATGCTAAGTTGACTTAAATTAACAAGTGTAGACATAGCCAAAGAGATTTTAAATGTTCCAATGTTTCCTAGCCCTGCAGTTCCCAAACTCTACTGTATTGTATACCACAAGCATAAAATGCCATCATCTGTAGTACCATTACCAATTCTTTATAAATAGAATATAAGAAAAACTAAATGTTGTTAAAACACTTTGGATCCATAGCATATCTATATCTAAGAAGCAGTAGTCTTGCAAAATATTAATAAATTCATCATAAATGTACCCCATCTGAGATGGAGAAGTGAAATGATGTTTTAAAAGAATTCTTAGGGTATCTCTTCACTGATGGCAGCAGATTTACTACCATCAGAGCAATTCTTCTGGATCAATTGAGCGGAAGTGGTGACATAATAATAATAAATCTGCCCCTGAAAAAAGAGTTACATTGTTTTGACAGAAGGACATTTCCTGTTGGCACAGTGTAGTGGGCATATCGTGCTAATTAGAATTTTAAAAGTTGATGGGAGATATGCAACACATGTAGGTTGTATATCTCCCATTGATTGCTGCCAATTTTTATGGTAAGTGTAGACCAGGCCTGAATTAGATGGTGGCTGTGTACCATTGGAAGGTGGCCTGCATGCTACTAGTGGTATGTGAACCACAGTTTGGAAACTGCTGTTTAGACCATTTTATCTTTTTTCTTTTTCTGTCTGTCTAATGTGTTACCTACATCTCAATGTTTCCTTCAGACACTTCCTGTGTTTCTAAAGGTTAGGTTCTCCAATGAGAGAGTAGACACCATAACATGTGATTACAGTACAAAATCACATTCAATCCCAAATGTTAAATATTCAAAAAAGAATTCACTACACATCAGTCATGAAAAACTTTAGCTCTAAATATTAGAGCTGGTCAAAAAATAAAAGTCAACATGTCTAATTTTCCAAAACAAAAATACACCATTCTATAACCTGGTTGAAAAATCAACAATTATTTTTTGCCAACTATTTCAAAAATATTTAGCAAAAGAAATAAAAATTTTGAAATTTTTAACAGATCTAACAGATACATTCCTAAAATCTGTTGTGCATTATAGTGAAAAATCTTGTAAAAATCATGATTAAGTTCCAGGCAATGTGCAAGCAGGATAAAATCCCATATAACTGTTTTTACCTTGATACATTAAAAAAAAGCTAATGCTTTTTTTCCTGTTCCTATGTAGTTTTAGCTTTTAAACTATTTACTTTAATGGTTTTCTAGAAACGTGCATATTGTTAAAATTTCCAGGATACATATTTCATAAATATACTCCATTATTTCTGCAATCACCTATATAGATTTACATACAGAGAGATAATTTTTAAAATTTTCTTAATTTTTAAATACAAGGATGGGTGAATATTTGACAATAGACAATGTGTTCAATTAATTTCACCACTTTTTCTGATTGTGGAATGTTATGCTTTTTCTGACACATTTGATATTTTAAATTTCTGTACTACATTTTCTCCAAATTGAGTTTGCTCCGTGACATATTATTCAAAATGTGAAATTTGAACCATATTGACATGTGCCCACAATGCCTTTCTGCCTTATACATCGTTCAAACTGGACTGTCTCTGTGCAAAAAAATAAATGGACACAAATCTGACATCAGAAATAAGAACATTAAAAAACCAACAGGAAATCACTTTAGTCTCCCAGGCCATTCATTAAGGGTCTTATCTTTAAATATTCTCAAACACATTTACGCTAGATCAACGCTTCAAAGAGAGACTTCAGAGTTAAAATTCATATGCAAATTTGATGCCATCAACTTGGGTCTGAATAAGGACACGAACTGGCTTTCCCACTACAAACATTAGACTGCAAAAGTGCTACCTATACAGCTTGTCAGATTTACTGAAGTAATTTGATCTGTTGAAGTGAAAAGTAATTACAGTATTTATTTTCCCCTCTCATACTGTAAGGTTTTTTTTTTTTTCAGTGTAAGTTTTCTCCACTCTGGCATCTGACGAAGTGGGATTTTGTCCATGAAAGCTCATGTGAAAAATATATTTGTTGGTCTTTAAAGCTGCCACAGGACTTCTTGTTTGTTTTGTTGAAAAAATTGTTAGTGTTGATTGGTCATACATATCATATAGTTCTATTCTTGTTCTCTTATTGGATATGCATAAACCTTATGAACAAGTTCCTGGTATGAATGATCATAGAAACCAAATTTATTCTTCGGGGTTTTTTTGTGATGATTCAAACATACAAGTTTCATGGGTTCCCTCCCTCCCCCCATGAGCAAACTAGATTGTACAAGTTTTCATGGAAAGTGAACCTAAAAGGACAATGAACACAGCTGAAGTTAATCTATTTTAAAAAAAAAAAATCAAAGGAATGTTTACAGATTTTTTTTTGGCAGGATTTACCCAGATCTATTTTTAAGATAAAATATAGCAAAAGAGAAACAGAAGCAGCATTTTCTTCTGGAATCTGTTGAATCAATTATCTCTCTCTCTTTTTCTTTCCTATTTAACTACCCCGTATGACATCCTGTGTTAGAAAATAACACCGACCCCATATTTAATCAATGTCATATAATTATGAGATGTTCTGGACAAAATATGCCTTTTTGGGTATCATTTTAAAAGTCTCGGTCTGCTAAACATTAATATCCTGTTAGATTGTATGTGCTACCATAGTATGTGAAGTAATAAAATATTGCTATAAATCTACTAGACGATGTTGGAAGGCGGGAAATTCTCACAAACATACTTTCAGGCACAACAATGGAGTAACCAGACAGTATTAATGGCTATCTCTCATCATTTCAAGAATGACAACAGAGTCCAGTGGCACTTTTAAAGACTAACAGATTTATTTATCGC
>ML685801.1:199487-228168 GCA_007922175.1 Pelusios castaneus
GCGATAAATAAATCTGTTAGTCTTTAAAAGTGCCACTGGACTCTGTTGTCATTCTACAATAGACTAACACGGCTACCCCTTTTGCATTTCAAGAATAGATTCCACTAACAGGAATTGTTTACAGTAAAGATTTCACTGCAGGAAGCACGGCACAATGGAGTTGCTTGACCACTGGGAAGCAGCTGCCGTGTCATTAGCATGGACTGTTCTAGCAAGCTGAAACAGACTATAAAAGGAGTAGGGTGACATTATGCATCATCACTTGACTCCTCACTCGCTCTCCCTTTCAGCTGAACACCTGAAGGTCCTCTGGAAAACAAAAGGACTTTGAAAGGGAAAGGGGAGGAGTCCCAGGCAAGGAAAGTTGCTCAGCCTTCATTTAAGAAACTACCTGTACCTGCTTATTTCATTTGTTAACTGTTTGTGATCTCTTTATATTTGCATTTATAATCACTTAAAACCTATTTTTCCCGTAGTAAATAAAATTGGGGCTCCTAGAAATCTTGGCTCAGTAACCAAACCTATTGCATATATTCCCTGCAACAAGGGGAAAGCAAACTTATTAATATAATTTTAGGTATAGACTCTTTTTAGTGAAGTTTTTTACAAACTGAGTGAGCAGGGTGGGAGGTAATTGGCCAGTGCCTCTCAATTGTTGATTTGTGAGTGGCTGGGCAAGGAACTTGTATAACTAAGTTGGGTGCAGCTCTGCCTATAGATGGCTGCGTAAATGGAGCTTGCTGGCAGCACCACAGATTGAGATGCAACCCAGGTTAACATTCATGTGATCTAGCTGGTTGTGATGCTGTTGGGGGGTGATACTGTGTCCAGTTTTGGGCTCCCCACTACAGAAAGGATGTGGACAAATTCGAAAGAGTCCAGCGCAGGACAACAAAAATGATTAGGTAGCTGGGGCATATGACTTATGAGGAGAGACTGAAGGAACTAGGCTTATTTAGTCTGCAGAAGACTGAGGGGGGATTTGATAGCAACCTTCAACTACCTGAAGGGGTGCTCCAAAGAGGAGGGAGCTGGTTGTTCTCAGTGCTAACAGAGGACAGAACAAGGAGCAATGGTTTCAAATTGCAGCTGGGGAGGTCGAGGTTGGATATCAGGAAAAGCTTTCTCACTAGGAGGGTGGTGAAGCATTGGAATAGGTTACCTAGGGAGGTGGTTGAATCTCCATCTTTGGAGATATTTAAGGTTTGGTTAGACAAAACCCTGGCTGGGATTATTTAGTGAGAGTGGTCCTGCTTTTAGCAGGGGGTTGGACTAGATGACCTCGTGAGGTCCCTTCCAGCCCTATGATTCTATAACAACACCTGGAGGTGGGGCTTAAAGTCCACTTAAAGGGGACCCTGCCAAATCGACTAAGAGCATCCACACTGGATGCCTAAGTCGACTTGTAGGGGCTAGGTGGACCTGGGACAGGTCCACGGTGGCAGGGGGGCACCCCTTGCCAAGTTCCAGGGCGCTCAGCATTTGCCCCATTGTACCTGGGTACAATGGGGGCTGAGCAGGACAGGGACACTGACAAGCATAGGAGCCTCTGCCTGTGCCAGCCACCCTTGCAGGGAGGGCAGGGGGGAGCCCTGGAGCCCTTTAAGTCGACTTAAAGTCAATTTAGGGCTAATCCACGTCTACACTAGCTAAGTCAACTTAATAAAGTCGACTTAGCCAGTAAAGTCGACTTAAAACTAGGTTTTATAAAGTCAACTTTAATTTTCCTTAAATCGACAAGGAAAATGTAGTATAGATGCAGATTAAATTAAGTTGATTTAAGCAAGCTTAAATCGAATTAATTTGTAAGTGTAGACGCACCTGAGAGCACTATGTCATTGTGTTGCCTATATCAGCTAGTGAATGCACAATTTTTTTCTATTGCTGTCAAGTACTCCATCAAAAATTTTCAGAAAAAACTTCTTTGCCAAAAAATTCAGATTAACTGAAATATTTTGCAAATTCATGTTGAAAGTTGCCAAATTGTTTGGAAATTTAAAAAAAAAAATCAGAAATGTTTTCTTCTGACATTTTCAGAACCAAGTTTTTGCCCTTTTTTAAAATTTTAAACAGCTTTTCATTTCAGATTTCAATTTTTTTTAACTTCAATTTTATTTAAAGAAAACATAAAAATCCCTAAAACCCAAAACTTTTTAATATGGGTCAAACAAAACATTTCATTCAACAAAGAACAAAAAAAGTTTGAGTTTTTAGGTTTGCCAAAATTTGAAAAAAAAAAAAATCAGGGTGGCCTGAATTTAATCTTTTCTTTGATTTTTTTCGTTCAGTAACCAAACTGAAAAACAGGTCATTTGTACAGCTCTCGACTGATCTATTTGCTAAGCAAATTCCTATGTGCAAGCAACTTGTTTTTCCTAGAAACTCAGACTGAAGCATTATATTTAGTTAATGAATATTGGTACCATACAATTCTCCTGAAGTACTTGCTCAATAATGTCACAGTGCTGACACTTCCTGCATATGTGTGGACTCCTGCACCCATCCAGACTCCTACTCAGGTCTGCAGGTCTCCACACAGGCCTCTGCCTGTGAGCAGTATATTGAGGCCTTCCTTGCTTTTCTGAATGCTTTTGTATGAAAACAGCATGGTTGAGGAACTGCATTCTATGCTTTTTATTCTTCCCTTGCGGCTTCAGGCACTGCAGTATCATGGAAGAATTTTGGTATTAATTAGAGTCTTGATCTCTTGCCACCCCCATTATATTTTTGTGAAAGGACTGCACAAGTGAAATAGGTAAAGCTTTTTATTTTTGAGTCTACAGCAGCCACATCTCTAAGGCTCCAACACTAGTGATTAGAGATCTGAAGACAAATCACTTAACCTATTGATTCTCCCAGTAGAGGGCATTAAACTTACACTGATTCAGCCTTAGAACTGATAAATGGCACGCTACCGCTGTATCACATTACCACAAATATGAAATTGCTTATACTGCTGAATGAGCTGAGGTCTGTGAAGATGGACAAGGATGTGTATTTTATATTAATATCAAAAGAAATTTAGTCAGAGGATTTTTTTTTCATCCATTGGTACTAAAAAAAGGGGGGGTAATCAATTCCTGAAATTCTTCAGACCTTCATATGCCATAATAATGAAAATAATATCCAGCAAGCCTTTTAATTTCCTTATTGTGTTATTTAAGCAATAAGACATGACCAGGTTTGTGTTATACTGGGATATTGCTGTGCCTCGGGTGGGTTATGTTAGGCATGTGCCTGAAAACCAGAAGCTGAAGCCACCTAAAAAGGGATGTCCCAGCCCAAATTGTGGACCTGTGTAAATATTAACAGTATTATTAGGAATAATATTAGTAGTGACAGAAAAGAATTATGCCACTAAAAAGAAAATCCCAAAAGAATCTGTGAAAAATTAAACTATAAGCAATAAAAGCATTCCTGTGTCAAATAATTCTGAAATTCATATTTATTTTCCACTAGAGTGGACTGGTGAATATTTTCCATGAAAAATTTCAGAAGAAATGAAACATTTTCATTTTTTTTCCACTGGAGGTTTTCTTGTTTATTTAAAAAAAATTCTACCTTTTTATCATTAACCAAAAATATTTAGATTTTGGTTTTGAACCCTCCCAATCATTTTTTTCCCCATTTTTTCCCAGAAAAAAAAATAGAACATTTTGAAAGAAATATTTTTCCACAAAATATTTCATTCAGAAAAAAGGATGTTTGTTATAAAAAAGTGTGACCATCTTTGATTTATTTTATTTTTTCTTTATCTGTTTTCTTTTCTTTTTATTGCATCTTGGTTAGAAAATGGACCTTTCTTACCTGCATTTCCTATTTCCATCTCCTTAATTCCTTGAGGCAGATCATCAACTGGTGTGAACTGTTACAATTCCATTCAAGTCAGTGGAACTGTGACAGTTTACAGCAGCTGAGGACCTTCCCCTTCTATCCAGCTTGGGGGATACATTCTCTTAGGGAAGAACATGCTCCCAAGAGAATTCTCTTTTACAACCCGCCACTTCTTTGCGTTTAGAAAATGGCAGTGCCTACCAGTGGCTCGCAGATGTACTTTCCTGACAGGAACAATTTCTACTTTGTCTCTCATAAATAGTTGAATCAAAAGTACTTTATAACACAGAAGCCCAATCCTGCAAACATGTACGCAAGTGAATAGTAACACATGTATAGCTATTTATGTAGGTAATGTTTGCAGAATGAGGGCCAGGTGTTTGATATTTTTTTTACCAACTAATTTAAAGCTGCAAATCCTCCCAGCAAAAGGGAGCTAGACAGAAACACAAAAAGCCTGATGCCCTAACTGCCCAAAATACTTATGGACTTCAGTGGGAATTTTAGATGTGGAAGAAATACAGTATCGAGCCCTGATAAATATTGAAAGCATGTAATGGAACGTAGACAAATGTGGGGAGGCATGCAAAGAAGAGTGAGACCGAGGAAGGGAGAAGTGAACTCACAGGGAAGAGCTAGGACATACAAGTATAGAAGATAGTGGGTGGCGAGGAAAGAGGAAAAAGAAAGAAGAAACATGATGAGAAAGAAAAATTAGTTACCTTGGATAATTATGTAGCACTTATTGAGTGAAGCATAATTAAAAATAATTGTCATTGCAAAACAACAATAGAACTTTGTACTTTTCTGACCTCTTTACTACAAAGACTGACTAGTCAATGGGCATTGCTCTTTTATTTCAACTGGAGCCTGCTGAACTCCCAATTTATAACGTGAATAGGTAAACAAAACCTATTTTGCCTCAATATTGCACTAAGATAGTGCCATGGTCTATCAACAGCTGGATTTCACTGGGCACTGTATAATGGTTATAAGGGGTGTGTGGAGATAGTATGTGAAGAAATTAATGGACACAGTAACTTTCAATAATTCACAGAACTGTGCATAGCTTATCCTTGACCTGCAGTCTGTGTAACATGAAGAAACCATATTGCAGGCTATCCTGATAGCTATTTATGTTAGTCAAAGACAAAGTACACTATGTGCTTTTTAATTATAGCTGTGCCAGTCTCACTCTGATAGAGAAAGTTGTGTCAGCAATTCCATTACAAAACCCTATTTTTAGGGGTTTATAACTCAGCTGTTAAAATTTGCTTTAGGCTGAAACTTGGCATGAAAAGTGTCAGCCTGCAAGCACTATTTTATAAATATGGGGAAAAAAATACTTTGGGTCACTTTTTTATTTTACAGGAGAGCAGTTTTTAAACACTCTTGTTTCTAACTCCAAAAAAGTTTTTTTTGATTAATTACATCCTACAGGCTTTATATAAGCTGTGCTACATTGTTTAATTGTATTCATTTTTGCAGATTGGCTACTCTCTATATGCTGTTAACTATTTTGAATATTGTTTTAAGCCTGTATTCTTATTTATGTTGTTAAGGTCTGTGCAATGGACCTTGTGAAGAATAGCATATAGGTAGGCAAAAACACTAACAGCTGATTTCTCACTACAGCCACACAAGTTGGAGTGTGTTATTTCATTTATTAGCATTTTATTTTTAATAATAGCAGCATACTTTCTTTGCATGAAAAATACACCATACATATAGGACCACTCCCTTAGTCCTTACTCAGGCAAAACTCCGAGTGACACCTATGGGAGCAGAAGAAGGCTCTGAGCTTTCAACCTGTGAGCAAATTTCTGCTTTCAGATGCTCATGAGGCTTCCACTCACTTTAACAAGAGCTCCACTTACACACCAACCCACCTTGCCCCAAATTTAGGAGACAGAATTTCAACAGCTGAGAATGAGGTTCCGCTTCCAGTCAGATGACTGCCTTAGTTCTGCTTATTTTATAATAAACACTAACAGAGATTAGCATGTTGGATGGTAGTCGTCCACTAGTTATTAATGAGACATTTTTTGTTTGTTTGCATTATGTCTCTAGCCATTTGTACTCTCCTGAGTGAAATGGCTTCTTTTTGCCCAATGCACCAAGTGACTTATACATCCCTTTAGAAATCTCTAAAACATTACACAGTTTCTATACATTCAAATATATGGAAGAAATATGCATGTCAAATAATATATTAACTGGTTTTGGTGCTTGTTGTGTTACTGTGAAGCCTATAAAAATGGCGACAATAAGATCTCAGAAGTATTCTTTTCAGTCTTAAAGACAATTTTCCCTTCAGGTAGCTGTATACAACCTTCATTCAAGTCAATGAGTAGAAGTGAACCTATAGTGTCAATTCCATGGAAATAGTCATGAGAATTTGGCTGAGAGCTGCGCATGTGTAAGTGAGAGCAGAATTTGGCTCTATGTATTGTCCAAAAGTAAATGAATCTTTTATCATCATGGATAATTATTATGATCTGAGTTCAGACCTGGTGCATACAGATGCAACTCTACTGATTCTAGTGGAGTGCTACCCACTTAGTCCTCAATCCAGTTGGGCTCTAATTGTATTTACATTTTTCTCCAGTGATGGAGAGAGAAAGAAACTAAATGAAATACACATATTTTGTTTCCGACTTTGTGTCAGTTGGATCCTTCAGCCATTATAGTGGCAAAGCTTCCTTTAGTGGGTGTTGTGTCTACACTCCTGTTGCAGAACTTGGCTGTACGATTGGATCACAAACTCACAACAAACAGGACATGCAAAGATTAGCTTGACACATCTCCATCCTTAATGAACAGTTCTGTTTTTCCCCCATCACAGCAGTAACAGTTAAATCCTGCATTTTATTGCTCTCTGCTGCTCACAGCTTCTACCTTCCCCAGATAAAGTATTTTGCATCTGAGGCATTCATATTCCTTCAAAGCAATTACCATGGAATTGTAACATTATTCAGAGAGGACAATAAAAGTCTATTGACAAAGAGACTCTGCTCTCCCAGTCATTTGTTCATCCTTGTAACACTGATCTATACAAATTCAGGAGAGCAAAGCTTCCTTTCCCTTTAGTTCTAATGTGATATATAATAAGGAAGAAAACTGCAGTGAACCAGGATGATCCCATCTAGTGCTAACAACAGAACTGGATGCAACAGTAAACGAACAATAACAGGTGACCAGTTAATCAGCCCAGGCATGTAGACAACATGACAGACTCTAAATGTTAAATCTCTCTTTTAAATAACAGTAATACAAAAGACTGGAGTTGTGCATTTTTAACAAGTTATCTCCCCCCCCCCCGCCCCCGCTTTAGATGGGAAGGGGCGTGGCCTGTTTGTTGCTGCAGATTTTTTTTTATCCTGGTCTTTAATCCCAGACTTGGCTTGTTGCGCTTCAAATTGAAATATCCTGAACAGATGTAAAAACACATGTGAGCCACTGCTCGCAAGCTGTGCAAAGCTTTGTTTCATCTGCTGATGATGTGAGCCTAAAGGAGATCTTTTTAAAATTTCATCACTATTCAAAAGGATAATTAATACGTACCCCCAGGCTTTGATTATGCTATACCCAGTGTGTACTGCTGGTACAAAAATAATGAGGCTCTCATCAGGCCGAATGAATACTTGCAGCAAACATTCAGTTTCCATAAGAAATTTTAAGATTCAGTGGAGGTACAATGTAGGTGGCTTAATCTCATTTTAATTTGTAACACAATACAATAGATAAGATCATTTGTTTGTAACCAGCGCAGGCATTTTGTTTACATGAAACCCCAGTCAGCATTCAGCAGATGGTCTTTTTAAACGCTTAATTGAAGTTTTCTAATCTAACCTTTTTTTTCCTCATTGTGAAGGAGGAAAATAAGACAAAAATAAGAAATTACAAGGAAGCAGAAAAACAGCATTAAGACCATTTCACAGGGTGCATATGATTTGTATGAAGGGCACAGAGGTTTGCTCCACTATTCAGTCTTGGTATAACAAGAGAAGACAGAGAGGTCAGACTCTGCTTTGGTGCTGGATGGGGCACCATGCCTTTTTTCATATGTTTCTGGCACAGAGACCTTACCACAGCTACATTGTTTCACAGCTACCAAGATCATTAAATTAGCTCTCACTTTTTCTAAAGACCAATGGAATCCTTCTCACAGGCTGATTATTATGACTTTTGCACTTTCTACACTTACGTTGTTTCTGTTGCAGCTCCATCCTGCTCTCTGTCTCTGATATTACCACACTGACCACAATAAACACTTTCCCCCACTGGCTCCAAACTGCCTCTGGCCACCTTCCAGTGAAATACACTGGAATAAACCTTTCCCAAACATTTAAATACTCTTCACATAAGTTGTATCCAAAGAAAGACTTTTTGCTTTTAAAAAACAAAATGCAGCATTTTTTTTCAGACTAATCATGGGGACACATGAGGGTGAATTTTATCCCAGTGTGGAGAACCCAAGGGGTGCATGGCTCTGGAACCCTTACTGGTACAGCAGCCTTGCAGAGAAGCTTCCATACCCGCTGTATTGCAGATATAGGCTTGCCTTAGATATAATTTTGTGGGTGGGCCAAATGCAGGCTAGGGAGATGTCACAAATCCAGTGGCTCTGTGCAAGTGGTATCAAGGAGTGGAGGAGAGGAGAGTAGATGTGGTATGATTCCATATCTACCAGAAATCTTGTTACATGAATGTAATGATTCTGCTCACACTCCTCAAAGGAAATAGTACTTTGCTCTGAACAGGAATATTCAAGATTAATGTACCATTCAATTTAACTAACGGTATCAGCATCTGACCTATAGTAAGCAGCCTGAAAAGAGGCTTTGGAGACTGTTTTTTACCCAGAATTCTTGATGACTATAATTATTTACCTATAATTAGATGCATCGCCCTTCCCATTTTATTTTATTTTAAAGACCTTCTTACTGTATTATCCTGATGGCTTATACCAATGGGGATAGATATCAGTGAGAATGAGACTTTGATAGAAATCATCTGTGGCAGATAATTCATTTAGGGTAACTACCCATAGTCACATATACAAAATTTGGAAACTTAAATAAGCTCTCATATAACTAAAAGCACAGCCGGGGTTAGTTTCACATGGGAGACTTTAGGATCAGTATTGCAATGCCTAATTTTAGTATTGCAATGACTAACTGGTCACTTAGTGAAATCAAGAGCCCTGAGTTAGGCACCTAGGCTTCCTATACAATGCATGAGGAGACGTAGATGGCCAAGAATGGAATTTACAAAAGCCAGCACTCTAAGTGGGGAAGTTTCCAAATTTGAAAATGTTGGCCAATGTGCAATTAATCTGAGGCTAATTTGTCGCTTTAATGCACCTCATAGTAGTGTAGATACTGTGTCTCCTATAGCTCAGGGGCGTGATATCATAGGCTTTGTCTACACTTGAAATGTTAAGTCGAATTTATAAAGTTGACTTAATAAGGTCAACTTTAAGTCGACTTAAAGTGGACCTTATTAAGTCAACTTAACAGAAGTGGACTTAACTTTTCAAGTGTAGATGTGGCCTCTTTTCGACCTTATTAAGTTGACTTAACATTTTAAGTTGATTTATAAAGATCCACCTAGGCACTACTCTGAGTCTCTACTGTCTTAAGTTGACTTAATAAAGTCGACTTAAGTGCTAGTTTGAATTAAAACAAGGTGTTATTAATTTGAACTAAATTTTCCTTAATTCGACTTAAGGAGCAGCTTAAGTTGAATTAAAGAAAGTCCAGTGTAGATGTGGAGTAAATTAAGTCGACTTAAGCTTCCTTAAGTAGACTTAATTTGTAAGTGTAGATACACCCATAGTGATATCCTATAGAAGCTGATCCATTTCACTCACTGACTGAAGTGAAGGATGATACCCATCTTTATTCCCTTTCCCCACTCTGCACTCTTGTCCATGATGAGTAAGACGGCACTAATTTTTTGTGGTTACATTTTTAGCTGATAGACGTATGTATTCCATAAGAACATTTTCTTTCATTTACAACTGCATAAATAAAACCACTTCTTCCTCCTGTGTTTTGTTTGGGGCCCATTAGGCAGCCTCTGAGAACTTCTACTGGATTGGGATCTGCAGGACAGATAGGTTGGAGAACATCTAGTTTTAGAAGCCCCCTGGATACAAGTTTGATTATGCTGACTTTAGTGCACTAAGTATCAGATTTATCTCTCAAGTGGAAAGGAAAGTAAACTTTGCCTTAATTATTTGATATAAATTATCTGAGGCATTGAATGCATGCTGGGAAGAGTTCAAGTGCCTGTATTTCTTGCAATAGTAAGGAACAACAGTCATGTATCTTCCATATCCCTTGTGAAGTAACATATTATTCCAATGAAAGGGAGTAGAAAATGACATAAGTAAATACATAAGAAAGTATATTTTGTTTAAAAATCGTTACATCATTTGATCCCCTTCCTTTGGCTCTAGAAGGGACCCCAGCACCTAGGGACACAGGAAGAGTGCTTTGCTCTCTGCTGGAGCCGAGGGTGCACAGCATTAATCTCCCATACCCTTGGCTGCAGCAAGGAGCCTTCACCAGTCTTGTAGCCCTTAGGCAATGCATTCCACCTGTGTCTTTAGGCAGTGGCTTCCTTCTGCAGCCAGCAGGAGGGGAGCTGCGGGCCACTTTGTAAGCCTCCGTGGGCCATAGGTTGGGAACCATTGATTTAGACTGAAAGTCTTCTTCCTTAAATAATATGAACTTTTGGTTTAAGGTTTTGTGTCTTTCCAGGAACAGCTAGCAAGGGGTTATGATTCTTTTGGTGTGGGATTCATTTAACTGGATTTACAGGATGTAGCACTCAGAAAGGTAAACCATTCTAACAAAGCTGGTTTTCATGGTTGAAGCTTATTGACCCTGTAAGCAAGGTTTGGCTTCAGTGACTTCATGTCCATGAAAGCTAACTTGCTGGATCACTGGAAATGGGACAAAGATGAAGATCTGATGCAAAAGGATGCTTATAAGAGGAAATTAATTTTCCTAATAGCAAATTGAGATATAATCATCACATGAATGCCAACACAGAATAATAAAGCAGAATACAATAACTGTGGGACTCTAAAAAATGGTAATGTAATTGGCCACTGCCTAACAGATACAGAAGGATATAGAGGCTAGAGCAATTATTTTTATGCTGAATTTTCCAGAAGTCAAGTAATGTAGTGTCTCTCTAAAAAGCAAGTAAAATTGCCTTCTGCTTAGGGGAGTTGACTACCTAATCTATCTCACTAAATTCATATACCACATCCTGCATGGTAGTGTCTGACCATCACTGAGCACAGAAAAGAGGAGAAGTTCCACAGGACTTCCATCATGTGCTTTTTCTCAGTAAATCAGGTTTGAACTCAAAATTCATCATGAATCACAACCTGATAAAATTCAAAACTATCCTAATACTGAAAAAAATAATCTCTAAGATCTACTACATACTTGTCTGGCTATACCAAAAGGACAGAAGACACTTGATATGAATTTAATCAGGCTGCAACTTTATTATTAGATTTCTGGGACTACCCAGCAGATAAAAGTGTACAGTGCAGGAAATTCCATTTTCAATCAACACTCGGCCAATTTCTTTTGCCAGCCCCCTTTCATTTTCCATCCAGGTCACCCAGACAATATATTGAGGGACCTTTCCATCCAACTTTCTTCACAGAAGGGTTAAAGTGAGCTATAAGAAAGAGGAGTTGGCTCCCTGACATACCATTCCTAGGTGTCCCAAATCCCAACCCCATCCTTTTCCATTCCTTTAACCAGCACCTTTTTTTAGTCCCTTACTATACTATTTATCTGGTCATTGGATACCTAACCTGGTATTGAGGGTTCTGGTTGCCTCATTTTCTGGGTGGAGAAAGAGCTCTCATGTTCAAGCTTGCTCCTTTTCAAGCCCTCACTTTCTCCAGGAAGCCCAGAAAATGTCCCCCTAGGTTACGAGATGGTGAGCTCAATTTTTAGGACTGGGTGGAAAAAAAGCCCTAGAACAAATTATGAGTAGTTTATAAGTTTGAAATTGCACCAGTGCTGATCACAAATCCTTTCTTGGTTCAAGAAGAACAGTTCTGGTAGCTCTGATTGTTGTATTTTAAATATAGTGAAATGTGAATGAAAAGTTGAAGAGTGCTGCACATGCAAACAAGGCAAATGAAAAGTTTTGATCAAATCACGAGGCAGAGAATTAAAAAGTTGATACATTTCTAGGGTCACAATGCAATATTAACTTCTGACAGCCCCTCTTCATTTGTTATCCAGGTCCCTCAGGCAACCCATTTCTGGGACCTTACCGTCCACCCACCCTCGTATGCAGGTAAAGGTGGCTATAAGAAAAAGGGGGTACCATGCTGTACCATTCACAGGAACCTCAGATTCCCTCCTACTCCTCTTTCATCCCTTTAACCAGTACCTACATTGTATGTCCTTTATCTGGCTATTTATTCAGTCACTGGATGCCTTCCTATAGAGTACCTACACTATATCCACCCTATGCTTATATAATGAATTGCACTATATAGCCTAACCCCCTTTCTTCCTAGCCATAACAAGCCCTCCCTGATACCACTGTGGTGAAGGTGAAAAAACCAACGTCACCTAGGACAACCTGATGGTGAGGCAAAAAGTCCTTCCCAACTCCCCTTAAAAGGAGCAGTTAGTGTGATGCCCACAGCAGGTCCTGACCTCTGTCCTCCCATACCTCAAAAGCACCCTTATCTTCCTCCAGAAAGCCCAGATGATTTTCTTCCAGCCTAACATTCAGTGAGGTCAATTTTGTGGACTGGAAACAAAAAAATGGAGCAAATGATGAGTGGTTTGTGGGTTTGAAATTGCACCCGGGCTGGTCACAAATCCTTTCTTGGTTCAGAAGAGTATAGACAGGTCTGATTATAGTATTTTAAATTAAATGACATGTAGATGGAAAGTTGAGCTATGCCGCACATGCAAACAATGCAAATAAAAAGCTTTTATTAAATCATGAGCCAGAGAATTAAAAAGTTGGTCCACTTCTGGGGTCACAACGTAATGTTGGAGGGTAGGTCAAGAATGCACATGAATATAAGATAATAAGGACAAAGTTTCAGTGAAATTGGAGTCATTAAATAGGAGATATACATTTTTAAGTGGGAAAACACACAAAATAATGTAGTTTCTTCTTTTTAAGTCTCACAGCATGTGTTATATGACTTCACTGTCATGCCTGAATGGATAAGTTTACACACCCTAGACTCACTATGCAGATTTTTCAGTGACACAAAACTGAAAAATTATTTTTTTTAAATGTTGTTGGCAATGGGATTTAGGCATCTGTGCTACTTGAAAGCTTTTGAAAAACTCATTGAGTGACTAAATACATTTGAAAGTCTAGTCTTAAATAATTTGTCTAAGCTCACCCAGTAAGTTTATAGAGCAGGGAAATGAACTCTGTCTTCAAAGCTCACAGCCGTACCCAAACCACATGACCATCTGTCTTCCTGTTTAAAAGGTGCTAGATAGAGCTATGCTAAACTGTTCTAATCTAGACCTGAAAATGACCCTGTATTAGCACACAGCTTAAAAATGTAGTGCAATATTTTACCAGAGGATAGGATAGACAATATTAAGGTCAAAAGCAGAGATTTTGTTATCATAGACCTCCCTTCATTGTCTGGTCTACACTACAAAATGTTATCATGTCAGAATAGGAGTGCCAACAATCATGCTCACTGATCCAGGACTGAACACAGTTTGGCAGGTAGTTTAGACCAGGACAAACTACATGTAGCATTGGTGGATGATAGAATTGTAGAAAGCCATGCTCTGCCCTAGTAAGTATTTGTAATGGGGATTGGATTTAGGAGTATAGACTATGAAGGTATGTGAAAGTTAAAGCTTGCTTTATGGGCATGACAGCCTAAAATTAGTCTTGTGTATTTGTGCTATGTCTTTTAGTCTTTTCTTTGTTCAGGTAGCCAAGTGGTACAAGTTCAGGATGTCAGTGTGATGATCTAGTTACCATAATGAACAAAACAAATGATAGCATCTCTCAGAAGAAAAAAAAAAAAAAACATTCCAGAGATATTTATACTTGAAGGAAAACATTGAACTCACCTCATTGCATGCTATTTGGTCCCATTTGAGTGAATAAAGCTAGCTATTTGGTTTCAGGCTTGACATCTAGATTCCCATTCTGTAGTTGATCTCATTTGTTTCCTCCAAACAGAAGAGCTCCCCCCACCCACTCATTCTTTGAATAAGGTAAATGATCAAACCCAAATCCCAGGTTAATGAGTGCCAATCATACCTCCAGCCCCCATTTCAGCCTTGGCAACAAGTTCCCTGAGCCTTAGCAAACAATTATCATTCTGCTCCTGTAGAAATTGATTCTTGGGTTGACGAGAACAGTCCTCCCTCGGCTGGTAGGGTCCTGCCATGGGAAGCAATTACTGCAAGATGCCAGCTGACAGACTCATTCGGTGGAAAGTCAGGTTGTCTTGATCCTCAGGCACTCTCTAGGCAAATTGTATCCTCACACTCATCTCAAACCTCTTACGAACTGTTGGCTTCTATCAGGAAAAATGGATTGTACCCTTTGTTTCTGTGGCATTTGATAGAATAAAACTGGACATCCTGCCTGCACAATAAGAAGATTTAATTTTAAAATTCTAACACCAAAATGCTGCAGTAGGATGGAGAGGAGGGGGAGGGTGGTATAAAGCAATGAAGATTGCTATTTGCCGAAGGGAACATTAATAGAACGAAGCTATGTGACTTTTACAAAAATAAATGAAAAAGACCCAAATTCCATTAGCAGAAGCCTATCTCCAGTGATCAGAATTTTCATTTTTCCCTTAATTTTATAACAGTTTGTAGTACCACTTTCACTTCCTTTCTTCTGACATTTTTTTTTCATCTTTGATATTCCAAGGAAGGCAACTGGGAAAAAGTAAAGATTGTCTGCATAATTACAACCAATGTGACTGTGTTTGAAGTCTGATTGAGATTTTGCCAAATGCTGGAGAGACAGAGACACATAGCCAATACCAGCTGCAAAAAGAAGGTGGCATTAAAAGTCAGCTGAAATCTATTAATCTTGATATCTAGCAACAGATGAGCCAAATGTGTAATTGACTATATAAAACAGCGAGCCATGTGCTCCACTTCAAGCACAATATTGCCATTGAGAAGTAACAACATTCTATTCTATGAGTTCATATGCTGATGGTGATTGTCTGTTTATGGCAGTGCCTACAATGTGCTAGGGGCTTTCCAGATTTTCATGAAGAAATGGTTCCTAACCATCACAATTTGACAGTCTAAGGACAGAGAGACAAATAGTAAGAGGCTAGAAGAAAGGGAACAACGAAGTGGGATTTTTTTTAAACAAGAATATTTTATTCTATTCCATTGGATTTCTGTGCTGCACTCCTCTCTGTAGTTAGGTAATATAGCTAACATGGGTCTTTCAGAAGGTCTAAAATACAGACAACCACATTCCAGATGCTGCTTGATGCTAGCAAGTATACAAGTGATATTGGAGCTCATCAAATGATTTTTTGGAGACTAATGTGAGCCATGTTTATTATCCATATCTACATGAGTAGGAAATTTCATTCTTATTTTTCCCACTTAGAAGACAGAGTGTTTCTACAGAGTGGAAAATTCCATTTATATAACTTCACTAATAATCACAATCATCGTCCTTTGATTTTGCTGAAGTTTGAAGGGCTTAGGTAATATTTTTCTAAGTATTCAGTACCATCCACTCAGCTTGTGTTTAACAGCAATAATGTCATTGAAGTCCACAGAGCTACGTAGACTTATACCAGCTGAGGATATAGCCCTTATTGCTTATCTTTCTAGCATTCTGAGGAAGCATTCATTAGGATTCTTCTAATTAAATTTCTGATTTTGAGATTCTTTCCCTGAAATTCATTTACAATGTATATTTTTGCCTTTGATTATTACTTACACTCCAGATTCAGTAAATGTTAAGTATACCCTTAGAATGGTTTTTAACCTGGCTGGCAAGTTAAAACTCTTCAAATATCCCAGGCCCACAGGGTTTCCCACCTTAATTAATTAGTAACCCCCTCCTTGTCCTCTTAAACTAGGTCATGAATTAATTTAGAAAGTTAATTATGCAATTTTTCCCTTCTTACTTCGCTTATGCCTTTCATCCCTACTGTCCATTGGCTATAAACAATCTGAAAATGTCACCACATAAATGAAGGATGGCTAATGCAAATGTAGGACTGAGAAGGAAAAGAAAACAGCTATATATTATCATCATACTTAATCCTTATTTAGAAAATGTTTTAATTTTTTCCCCCCTTTTTTCTGCTATTATATGGACTTTTTTTTAGACCTTTTATAGAGTAATGAATTCCGTTATTCATTTGAATAATAATTTAGGTGGATATAATGTATATGGAAGAACAAAAGAAAATAAGAATGACCATACCAGGTGAGACCAATGCTGCATCTAGCCCAGTGTCTTGTCTTTCAACAGTGGCCAATGCCAGATGCTTCAGTGGGAATTAACAGAATAGGGCAATTATCAAGTGATTCATCCCCATCATCTAGTCCTAGTTCCTGGCAGTTGGACGTCCAGGGACACCCAAAGCATGGGGTTGTACCCCTGACCATCCTGACTAATAGCCATTGACAGACCTATCCTCCATGAACTTATCTAATTCTTTTTTAAAATCCAGTTACACTTTCAGCCTTCACAATGTCACTTGGCAAAGAGTTCCACAGGCTGACCATATGTTGTAAAGAGAAGACTAAGGGGGGATATGACAGACATCTGTACAATCATGAATGGTGTGGAGAAAGTGAATAAGGAAGTATTATTTACTCCTTCAAATAACACAAGAACCAGAGGTCACCCAATGGAATTAATAGCCAGCAGAAACTAATTAAATTATTTTTAATTCATTAAAACAAACAAAAGGGAGTATTTTTTCACTCAGTACACAGTCATCAACCTGTGGAACAGATTGCCAGGGATTGTTCTGAAGGTCAAAACTCTAAGAAGGTTCAAAAGAAAACTAGATAAGTTCAGGGAGGGTAAATCCATCAATGGCCATTAGCAAAGTTGATCAGACATGCAACCCCTTGATCTGGGTGTCCCTGGTCTTGGACTGCCAGATGCTGGAAATGGATGAAAGGCTCAGTCAATGATTGCATGTTCTGTTCATTCCCCTTGAAGCATCTGGCATTGTCCACTGTAGGAAGACAGATACTGGGCTAGATGGATCATTGGTTTTACCTAATATAACTGTTCATATGTTCTTATGTTGTGCAAAAAAGTGCTTCCTTATGTTTGTTTTAAACCTGATGCCTATTAATTTCATTGGGCTACCCCTAGTTCTTGCATTATGGGAAAAATAACACTTCCTTATTCAATTTCTCCACACAGTTCACGATTTTATCGATCTCTATCATATCCCCATTTATGCATTTCTTCTCTAAACTGAACAGTCCCAGTCCCAGTCTGTAAATATGATACCCTCCCAGGAAGCAGAAAACAGCAGTAAGAACAGGGCAAGCACTAGGTAGACTTCTGGTTTCCTCCCCTCCCTTCTCCCATCACACATTTTCGGTGTACAGTTAGTCACACAGTTATTAATTAGTATATATTTACAATATAAAATGGCTAATGGAGAAAATGGGTGGCACATTCAAAGTAAGATACTGTGCTGTAGACTGGAAAACCCTTTTCATTATCTTTTTAGCTTTGTGCTGTGGTGTAGAAATGAGAAAAGGATCAGCTTGAGAAAGCTTTCAAGCCCTGTGCCAGATTCAAGAATCAAGCAATCTTTGAAGATTTTTCTGCCAGTTCTCAAAGGACTTGATCCTCAGTCTCTTGAACCAATGCTGGCCTTAGACCAAATGGTGCCCCAGGCAAGGAGTATCTTCAGTACCCTTCGTTTGTTAGATTTTTGAATACCTTATTTTTTATTGCATTTGTAGCCCATTTCAGGACTTTGATTCTTGACCTGCACACATGATTTATCCCTGTCATATACGATGACAAATTTGCCAACTAGGATTTGTAAATCTCTTTATTTATGCCCTATATAAGCTAATAAAAATCATTTCCTCTAAGCTTATAGAAAGTGTTTAATTTTAAGAATAACTAAAATGTATTAACACCAAAATTGGATGGTCTAATACGAACAAGGGTTACAACCTTAGAATGTTTAGTCTAGTCCTTTAATTCAAAACGTTGCTTTTTTGGCTTTTTTCCTCATGAATTGAAGCACAGCTACAGAGAGATCCAACAACCAATGGTATTTTCAAGCAATAAAAAAGCAAGCAATGTCAGTCTCTCATTGGCCATCATTGGTTGAAGATATTTTTCAATGAGCCTGACCTTTGAAAATCTGAGCTCACCACTCCCGACTGTGACTAGCAGCATGAGCAGAATCCTGAAAGCTATTCACATGTTAGGAAAAGTGTCCTGAAGCTCTGCATTATGAATAATTTGGAGAATTTGGAGTGGAAAGTGCTTGCCACATGCTAAAATGTTACAGATGTTGTCCAAGATGACATAGAAGTCTTTATCATTAATGTCCAAACATTTCCTATGTGTCAGCTTTGGGCAAAAGTTCATACCATCATTTAAGCATGTTTTCTGACAGCTTACTAAAGGCATATGAAACACCCCAGGTCTGAACCTTTCTTTGATGGACACTTGAGCAGTGTCAATGAGGGTGCGTCTACACTTACAAATTAAGTCGACTTAAGCTTGCTTAAGTCGACTTAATTTACTCTGCGTCTACATTACACTTTCCTTAAGTCAACTTAAGGAAAAATTAAGTAGACTTTATAAAACCTCATTTTAAGTCGACTTTCCTGGCTAAGTCGACTTTAGAAAGTGGACTTAGCCAGTGTGGATGTGGAGTAGCCCTAAGTCAACTTAAAATTTAAGTGTGGACATGCTAAGTCGACTTAACAAAGTTGACTTAAAGTCGACTTTGTTAAGTCGACTTACCTAAGTCAACTTATATTAACAAGTGTAGACATAGCCTGAGAGAGCAAAAAAACCTCACTCTGAAATTTTTTTTCTGAGCTTCCCATCACCTCACCTTTGCTATTGTAATCAGTCTGTATACCAGCTTCCTTGAAGATAGGCTCAACTCCTAAGATTTCCACCATTTCTTTGGCAGCACAGTTGACATCTTCAAATCTATTGTCTCTGTACTCCAAAAAGAAATCAGGGTACTTTCTCATTTAAATAGTAGTGGTTATAACGTTCATTGATGGAGCATTTAGTGCCTTGCTTACAGTATTTACTTTGAACAGGGTATAATGTTAAACCACAACTGAGAATTTTGAAGTCAGTTATCTGTTTTGCCAGAATTTGCACCTCATGTTGGATTCCACCCTTGGCTTTACTTAACTGTGCCAGTTCCATCAGGGTGTTGTAAACCTTAGCAGCTGGTACTTCATTCCTTTATGTTGTCAATGCAGCTCTCCCAGTGAGTATCACTTAGCTGCTTCATGATTAGATTTGTAACGTTGTGCATGAGGGTCTTCCACCTGAGAGATGATGCTGATAAAAGGCTGTATATCCTTGGCAGTAGTCCAAAGAGAGATACTTAATCTAAAGAAGATGACTCTGCATCTGACACAGTCAATTTGAAGGAATAGAAGCCACCAGGCATGAAGAAAGCTTTTGGAGTCATCAAAAAGATCTTTGCCTGGATTAGCTGTTTCTTCTCTGCATGTTCACACTGTTTTTGTAGCCTTGGCTTGTGGCAGTTGTGAAGCTTTATTTTATTCTCATTCAGAACATTCATGAACAGTTCTGTAAGATCTTTTCCAGTAAAGATGTCCACAGACCATAAACAGATAAAATACTCTGATAAAGCCATCCTCATCATCAATACATTTTACTGTAAGTGATATCTTTTGATTGTGACTAATGTTGGGAGCACAGTTCATTATTACCGCATAACACTTCACTTTGCCAAGCCACATTAATATGTTGTCAAGCACTCTGCTTGCCATAAAGTCAATCAATTTGTTTTGAATTGTTTTGCTGCATTAATGGTCCATAGATTTTTTTATGAGCTACTTGATATAGGTGCTTCTTCATGACATAGTCATATTTCCCAAGGAACTCTACCAAACGGAGGAAATTACCATTATGTCCAGTGATCAACTTATCCAATGAACTCCAGAAAGCAATAATATTCTTTGCAAGGAAGAGAGTAATTGAGATCAGATGCTCAAGCACATTTTTCCAATGCTGGATTTCTGCATTACTAACGTACTAGTTCTCTGCATCTATGCATTTATTTAGCTTGAGCCTTGACTTGACCTCCAGCCATTTGGAGTAGGCCATAAAATGACCAGATGACTTTTCATGTTGCCTCAGAGCACCACCTAAAGTTATGCCAATCATTGCACCTGAAAAGCACAACCAATGATATGGCATTATTATTTTTCAATAAAAACAGTACACTTTATTAATTGATTTTGAATAAGCTAGCTAATGCTGATGCAGTTTCTTGCCATACTTGAGCATTCTTTGCACTATGAGTTTGAAAAGTGTCACTTCTGCTCATACACTGGAAACATCATATCCTTGATTTTACCTGGCCCATTCAAAATTGTATGATCAATATTGGCAGAGTTTAAGATCACCGGCCATAAAGCAAGATCATATATATCGATTTGTGGTGTGCAATTTTTTTTACCGCTGTTTCCGTCATCATATGAAACTGATTCTTCTTTATCATTTCTCTCCTTTTTCATGTAAACTAGATTTTTCTTTGTCATTGCTTTCCTTTTTATGTGAGCCACATTCTTCATAGAATCACTCTCATTACACTGCCAGGAAAACTGGATGATTCTCCATCATTTTTCTTACATTTCCATTCCTTATGTTCAGGTGAATCTGCTAATTTCTTAGTGATCAGATTTCCATCAGTTGTTGTCACTAACATCAAAAACAACATCCTCAGCCAAACGCCCTCCAAGCCCAGCACCTCAGGCAGTCACCTTGGTTGCCTGCCCTTCAATCCAGTACTGTCCTGAACTTTGATTAACAGTAGCCCTAAATCTGAAGCATACATGTGACTATTCCTTTGTCTTTTCCAAGAGGCATGAACCTATTGTGAGATTGTCAACCACTCCATCCCAACATTCAGTATGTCCTGTACCGACTGCCATAATTTCTTGCCATTGTGCTGAATAATTGTCATAGTACCTTTTCCTAAATGCAAATATTGTAGAGATGTAAACATCATAGTGGCATAGTGCATTTACTAATAATCATAGTTACTCTCAACACCAGAATGCTTTGCATTTCTACGTCTTCCAGCAATCAAATCTTGCAAGTGGGTTTTCCCCCTATATTAATGTTAATTAAGCCTCAGAACTCCTATGAGGAGGTAAATTTCAGGAAACTGAGACACAGGACAATCTCTGGCTCTGCAAAGGGGTTAGGCATCTAGTTGCCTTAAAAGTCACTAGAATCCACAAAGCCTCATTTAGGTACCTACGGGGTTAGGCAGTAGCTGAAAGGTAGTTTTGTGGATCTTTGTGGTGCCTAAATCTGGGCTTTATGCACCTGTATCCCTTCGTAGATCTGGTCATGGTGAATTTGTGGAATAGGTTTCAGATTTCCCAAGTCCCAGTCCTGAGCATCAACTGCCAGATATGGCATGTAAATTAATACTAGGAAGAAGCATTAAGAGATTAATATTTTACACTAGCTCAAGACAAAGGACAGTGGTTGCTGTAATGCTGCAATATTCCACGCAGAAAGTGGTATCTACACAACAGCACGCTTACAGCAAATCTAACACAGGCACTGTAGGGATCATTTGTCTTGGAATGCTGCCATTTCTTTGTTTGGAGTTAAGTGGCAAATTTCGAACAGTTGGAAAATCATAACCTTGTAAGCAGATTACAGGAAATATGACTATGAATGAAAATGCTCTGAGGCTTAGGTTAGGTGAATGCCCATTCAAATTGCATAAAGGTTTCAGATGTGACTCATGTCACTGAGGGGACTCTGCATTCATTAATGTATCACAAGGAGCTCATTTTATATTAATGGAGAGGTCATACAGCCTTCCAGAGGAATTCCATTGTAAGGCAGCACAAATCAATGTGCCATTAATTTAAGTGTTACCGATTTGAAGCTCCCCAGTTTCACAGAAGATCCTGAATTTGCAAAATGATATATTCACCAGAAGAAGTCTGTGACTTTTTATTTCATCCAGAAGAAACCCAACAGAAATCTAGGAAGTGTCTCTGCATATGGAAGTTCAGGTGAGGCTGCACATGAGATATTGATTCTCTGTGTTCAGTAAAGCTTTAAAAGATTATTTAACATATATACAGTAGTAGTATTCTAAGCAGAGCTTTTTTTTTTGGAAAAAAAAAAAGGGTGCCAGTACTCATATCTTGATAATAAATTTGAAAAATGCCTCTCCCACCCCATTTCTTCCTGTGCCACCCCTCTTCTTCTAGCGGTGCACTCCATTCCCCTGTTGACCCTACCCGCCTATCTGTGCAATGGGCCGGCAAGGGACAGGAGTCGTGGGCTCCTTTGCCCTCCTGACCCCACCCGCCCCAGCTGCGCAGCGGAGCCAGAAAACAAGGTACCGGTACTCCATACCCCTGCATACCATCACAAAAAAGCACTGGTTCTAAGTATATTTTATGTAGCTGCAGTCCAGGAATTTGGAAGTTTGGGTTTTTTTACAAACTTCACCTGTCTAAAACTGTGAACATTAGCAACCATTTGTGCTGTTGCAATTTATAGTGGAAACAGCCAAAAACTACACACAAGTATACCATACATAGCTCTATCCACCTTCATGTTTTGAGAAATAGTCCTAGAGAAGTATATGTATCTAGGAGAGTGTGTGATATAAACTTCCGGTACCCAAATGTTTGCATCTGTGGAATATATCCAAGTTAGATAATGCTAATTAAGGCATAGATCTAAATGCTTCTCTTCTCAGGCGTAATGGTACCATTGTCCACATTGTTAAAATGAGTTGTTAGGGCTTTTTCTAAGCAGAGAAAACATTTACAATACATATCTTTATGAGGGAAAAAGAGGTGAGACTAGCAAAGGAGTCTGTTGACTGATGGGAAGCATCAAGTATGTTCCTGCATGAAATCATTATCTGGATATTGTTATTTCCACAGTATTTCTTTCAATTTCATCTTTTTTACTCCCCATCCCCACCCCCATCTGGGTTTTGCAGTTTGTTTGGAAATCAGACCCACCCACGCAATGATTATACAATTAAGCATATATTTTAATACACATTTAGGAAGCAGTCTGTGCTGTGAAACCCAATTCAAATTGTTTAGATTAATGGCATCTATATATCTAATTTATTACTGTAATTATTGTGATAATTTAGAGGAGATAAATTGAAATCTATTACAATTTAATGTAAAAAGCTGTAATTAGTCTGCATTAGAGAGGGGGAAAAGCCAATGCACATAACTGAAAATCCATTAAGCCAATTATAATGTTACTGAGGCAGAAAATATGTAGCCATCTAAAATATATCCATAGTTTTAGCATAACTGTACCCTAAGCATACAAATCTATGTGTCAGATTCCTTCATTAATTTAATAAACACATCAAGGCAAAAAAAATCAGCGAATTCCTTAATCATCATAATTAATGCAGATGGTTCAGACTGAGGAATTGGGCTGGGGGGCGGGGATAAAATTTTGTTGCCATCGAGCAATTATCATGTAAATAAAAACAGTAGCAGAGCATGGAAGGGGGTTTATAGCAGAGGAAGGTATATTGCTAATCATGGCAGTAGCTTTTTGAGCTATTCCCAGAAGTGCTGAAAGCTGTCCTGGTGCAATTAAAAAAAATAATAAAAAAAGAGAAGCAGCAATTGCTATCACCTATTTACTGTCAAATTAATTCAGCTGCTCCTGAGATGCCATCTGTATCAGGAGAGCAAGGTTGTCACTAGCTTTACGATCCATCAGGAGAAGTGAGAGCGCTGTTCTGTTTGATGGCTCTGATAATGGGAAGAAGCTAAGCAATTGCAACAGATACATCATAGATTTTCTCATAATTACCTGACCTGTTACACTGTGTCACTCTGCCGCCAAACACACTGTTTTTATGTCAGAAGCTGTATGGGCATTCTTTACTTTGATCATTCTGTATTCTGCAGATGTCAGCATTACTGTATTTTAATTGACTTTCGGGTAGCATTAAAAAGCACCTTCTATTTCGGTTGCTTAGACCTGATGAGACTGACAACCTGGCATTTATGAACATTAGGCCTTCATGGTAACTATTTCAGGAATTGTGTTTTCCCTAAATCCCCTAGGTAGGAATAACAAAATGATGTTAGTAAACCAGTTAAGAAACCGTGTCTTTGCAAAAAAGCACCTTTGACATTCTAGCCATAAATATGATAACCTTTTCAATAAATTAGACTTTGGAGTCAAAAGTGCATGTTGTATCATAATGTACAATTAGGATTTCAATGGTATTTTAGATCACTATTATAGTTGGCGAGGCCTAAAAGGTAAAAGTGTTGGCACCCTCCAAACAAGAATGGGTGACATTTCTAGCATACACATTTGTCATGTTCATCTTTTTCTTTCTTCTCACATAGACAGAGACAGCTAGACTGTAGATCATCTAGCCTTCTTATAGCGATCAGTGCAATCATCAGTCATGACAGTTAAATGGTGAATGTCTCAAAGGCTACTGTAGAAACAACATTCATGGACCCTAATGTCCCACAGAACACTTCCAGGTGGTCCACAGGGGACAACAACAAAACGTCTGTTTATTTTCAGGCAATACGCTTCCTGTTACTTGTCTAACACACTAATGTTTTCTAGGGACTTTTTACGCCACCTGAACTTCAGGAAGAACTGAGCGCCTCTCTCAGTATGTGTTGCTGTTTCATAGTCATATCTTTCCTTTTGGGGTGTTTCTTTGCTGTAAAGTCAACTGTGATCAGATCTGTGGAAAGCCCCAGAACTGGAGAAGTTGGAAACATATAGTATGAGAAACAGATGTAGACCCATGAAAAGGACACAGAAATCACATGTACTAAATGGGGACTTAGTCAAGCTGCTACACGTATCCGATTAAAGTAAGTTTATTTTATCCTGCACTTAAAACTGTCCTTATGTAACTTTTTCACATACACAAGTTGTATAGTCACCAACAGAAAGATGTGTGAAGCAGCATTGGAGGGGAAGTGGTGTTCAGTATAACAAAAGTTTGACAACTACTGTGTTAGGAGGTATGTAAGGATTACAGGATCTGCTATACTGAATCTGACTAGCTATTCCTCTTGTGCAGTATAATGTCTCTGACAAATGGAATAAATATCAGGGAGGGAGAGGTTCTATTTAAATTAAGAGGCCAATGCTGAGACAAGAGAAAATGGATATAAACTGGCCATCAATAAATTTAGGGTTGTAATTAGATGATTTCTAATAATTAGAAGAGTGGAGTTCTGGAAAGCCTTCCAAGGGGAGCAGTAGGGGCAAAAAAAAATAAAAACTGGCTTCAACAATGAGCTTCATAAATGTATGGAGGAGATGTCATGATGAAATGGCTTATAGTGGTATTTAGTCGATCTGCGACTATTAGTAACAAATATCCACAATGGACAGTGGAATGTGCTCTGATGGGGTGTGCTCTAAGTTTCCACAGACAATTGTTTTCCAGGTATTCTAGCTGTTGTGTCTGGCCAAAATGTTCCAGGTGCACCTATGTCCCTGCCATATGTGGTGTCTGGAAGGCATTTTTCCCAGATCAGATTGACATGGGCCCTGTTTTTTGTTTGGTCTTCCTGTGCAACATGCATGTTTAAATCAGGTCACATGCAGGTTTAAATTAGGGAAAATGGTGTATTCTCTGTAACTTGAAGTATTTAAGTCATGATATGAGGACTTAAGTAACTCAGCCAGAAGTTATGGGTTTATTAGAGAAATGGGTGGGAAAAGTTCTGTGGTCTGCAATGTATAGGAGGTCAGACTAGATCAGTGGTTTTCAATTGTTTTTCCTCAGGGCCCAGTTGAAAAAGAATCCATTTATGTCCGCATCCAAACAATTACATCTTTGAGCAATGCATTCTAGTCTTTCGGCGGCAGCAGCAGAGGGTCCCGTGCCTGAGGGTCTGTGACCCAGTACTCGGTCCTGACCCTAAGGTTGAAAACCACTAGAGTCGATGATCCTAATGATCTTTTCTGACCATAAAGGCTAGGAGATGCTTCAAAGGAAGGACAGAAATATAAAGTTAAAGATGAATATGAGGTACAATAGAGATGGAAAAAACTTATTAGGTTATCAGTCAAGTGGTGTGCAACTCTTTCAGGTTAAAGGCCAAACATATTACTTTAATCAGCATTTTGGGGCAGAGCATCTGCCTATGCAATCACTTTACATTGCTTAAGGTAGAACAAATGAAAACCACCCACAAGTCCCTTGCTGGAGATTTCCCTGGCATGATTTGGAGTGTGCATATCTAGCTTCTATTCCTCCTTCCCCACAAATCCTCACAAAGGAAGGACAAACGGAGCTGATAGTTCTCATGGTCTCTTTTTCTCCTCCCTCCGAAAAAGGAAGGACATTTATTCTTCACTAGCTGCACCCTTAAGTGCATGAAAAGCCAGTACACTCCCTGAGGCTATGTCTACATTGACAAAAGCAAACTCACAGCCATCAGATCAGTTTTTTCCAGTTTGACTGAGTGGCAGTGAAGAAACACTCAATCAATCTGGAAGTCGATCTAATAAAACCACTTCTGAGGCTTCTCTGGATAGCTTATGTAACTCCCATCGACTGCTGCTGAATTTTGTTGGCTGTATAAATCAGGCCTGAGATGCTCACAGCTGGGCAAGTAGTTCCCCCATTCCCTGCCTATAGCCCTATTCAAATACGTCTGTTTAAAAATAACAGGACATGGTTCCAGGAACATAATGTTCAATTCATAAGACAACAGAGTCCTGTGGCACTTTTAAAGACTGACAGATTTATTTATCGCATGAGCTTTCGTGGGAGAAAATCCCACTTCGTCAGACGCTTTGAAGATAGGAAAGTTACAGAGTGGGAGGAAATTAAATGCAGGGGAGTGTATGACATAGCATCAGGTCAGGCTGTAACAGTTGCTGGTAAGTATTTTTGACCTCCTCCTCCTCTATGTGCTGTTCCCCAGTGTTGATACTTACCAGCAACTACAGATCACAGAACAGAAACACTAAAGCAGGAACACAGCCCTGCAGCAGACCACGCTGCCAACTTTGCCCTCATATCTACACTGATGACACCATCACAGGCCATCACAGGCCATCACATGGCCTAATCATGCCACCTACTCCATCAAGGGTTCGTTCACCTGCTCATCCACCAATGTGATTTATGCCATCATGTGCCGGAAATGCCCCTCTGCCTTATATATTGGACAGACAGGACAGTCTCTGCGCCAAAGAATCAATGGACACAAATCTGACATCAGAAATTGCAACACTGCAAAACCTGTAGGGGAACACTTCAATCTCCCTGCTCACTCCCTTGATGACTTGTTAATAGCTGTGTTGAAACAGATGAATAACAAATCACAGCTTCAAAGAGAGACTGCAGAACTCGAACTTATATGCAAATTTGACTCAGTTGTCTTGGGGTTAAACAGGGACTATGGATTTTTCTCGCATTACAACAAGTGATTTGACCTCCCCCTCCTCTATGTGCTGTTCCCCAGTGTTTTGAATCTTAACACCTATTTTGATTTGCTGTTACAGCCTGACCTGATGCTATGTCATACACTCCCCTGCATTTAATTTCCTCCCACTCTGTAACTTTCCTATCTTCAAAGCGTCTGACGAAGTGGGATTTTCTCCCACGAAAGCTCATGCGATAAATAAATGTTAGTCTTTAAAAGTGCCACAGGACTCTGTTGTCTTTCTACAATAGACTAACACGGCTACCCCTTTGGAGTTCAATTCATAGTTAGATACAAATTTTCTCTGTCATAGGGTCACTTCAACAGCCAAAATTGTCTCCAGGGAGTTGGATACCATTAATCCAGTCCCTCATCCTGTCACTACAGAATCCCCCTGCAGCATGTTTTCTAATGCCCATCAAGTACAATTTTAAATTTTTAAAAGCAATGAGGCTTCCATCAATTTCTTTAGGAGACTATTCCACATTCTAACAATCTCACTCTCAGGGAATTGTTGCAAGTGATATCACTGGAGAAAGTAGCTAACCATTTTACTTGATATTCTCAGAGTTCAGTATATTCATGGGTCACTTTGAATTACAGGGGGATAGAAAGTAACATTATAGTAAATAAAGTAAAGAAGATCAGCAGAAGTTTTTCCAGGTATTTTTCTGGCATTTCTTTATGGTAGAGCAAGTCTTATATACAGGACCATCCCAAGGCGGGGAGGAGGGGGGTGGCAGAGCAGGGCCCAGGGCTAATAAGCCTCTGGGTGCCCCTACCCCCACCCCGCACTGGGGGGCTGGGGGGGCTGTCAGGCTGGCCCAGAGAGGCCGGGTCCCATGTACCTGCCCCTCCCCTTGGCCAGCTGCTCTGCCCCCGGGGGTGGGGTGGGCTGACCCAGAGGCTGAGCTTTGCTTCCCCGCCCTGCTCCTGGGCCAGCTGCTCTGCCATGGGGGTGGGGACGGCTACCCCAGAGGCTGGTCTTCACACTCTGGCCCTGCCCCCACTGCCTTCAGCTTGCTGCCGAAGGCAGTGGGCGAGGGTGGGAGTGGGGTGAATTGTGGCAGTGGGGGGACAGCGGCGCTTTCTATCTATCTATCTATCTATCTATCTATCTATCTATCTATCTATCT
>ML685801.1:230739-283276 GCA_007922175.1 Pelusios castaneus
CCGCCCCCCCCCCCCCCCCGATCCCCCAGCTGCTCCTGCTGTCAGCAGGAGCCCGGGGTTTACTGGTAGGTACTAATGTAGTTGGGTCTGCCATGATAATAAATTTGGTAAACAGAGGGCTTCATCCAAGAGACTGTCTCTAAAAATGATAGGATGTCCTAGTTGGATGAGGGGGGCAGGGAGGTAGGCCTAGAGTAAGAGGGTCACTCAAGAGGGATGAAAAGAAGTCTAAGATGCAGCTCACTGTGTAAATATGACAGGCTGTCAGATGGTTTTGGTGCTGGGTTTGGCCAAGCAGACCTTAACTATCAGTTATCCAGGGAACCCACATATCTTCCTGCCATCATTCTCTATTTAACCATTTGTTTCTAACTCCATCATTGTTCATGGAGATCAAAACATTACAAATCACTCTTTGTGTTAAAAGTTAAGCATGTGCTTAAATGTCTTTCTGAACTGGGACTTCAAAGCACAACTTATTTATCATTCACAGAGCCACATAGCAAACGGAGGTCTCTTGTGTTCAATTTCTTTCCCATTTTTTTCTGGTTGCTTTGTAACTGAACGATTTTTGTACGGGGGCTTCTCCTTTATATGTAACAATATCATCTTCACATGGGTGTGGCCTTTTCCTCCTTTTTTGTTATTATTTTCAATTTACTCATGTGAAACAGATGTGCTGACTCACTGATACTTTCTGCACAATCTGAAATACCTATGGCAGAGAGGGCCAAGTATTGTTTATCATTTGTGTTACTCTATTACACAGGAGTCTTAGTCATGGACTAGGACCTTATGCTAGGTGCTGTATAAGCATAGAATTTAAAGATGGTCCCCACCCCAGAGAGCTTACAATCTGAGTACAAGAGTCAAGATGGATGCAGAGAATGCAGAGGATGGTCCAGTGACCAACAGTGTGCACAAGTCAGAGCTATTAACACTGAGGTCCTGTGAACTCGCATGCACTGCTGGAGTTCAAAACAAAAAGGCAAAATGTTTGAGCTTGTGCAGACATTAATATGACATTAACATGTTCATGACATGATATTAACATTATAACATGACATTAATATCTTCACAGAAACACAGACCACTTACACATGCATGAATTGTGATTCAGGCACAGGCTAGCCCAATGGGAAAGTTCATAGACAGCTCTGAGAACTTGGATCAGCAGGGTTCTCACACCTGTAACTATGTTGGCAGAGAGAATTTGTACATGGGAGGCTTAAAAAAAGTAACCTAGTAAGTGAGATAAATTACTGATAGCTGGATTGACATCTAGAATTATGTATATGTTTCTAGTTGTAAATATCAGAGGGTGTGTCTACACTTGTAAATTAAGTCGACTTAAGCTTGCTTAAGTCGACTTAATTTACCCTGCGTCTACACGATAGTTTCCTTAAGTCGACTTAATGAAAATTAAGTCGACTTTATTAAACCTCGATTTAGTTCGACTTAAGGCTTAAGTCGACTTCCTAGAGTCGATTTAAGCCAGTGTAGACCTGGGGTAGCCCTAAGTCGACTTAGGGCTACCCTGGGACTGCACCACTGCCCTCCCTGCTGGGGGGGTGGGGCACAGGGGGAGCCTGGCATGCCCTCCCCACCCTGCCCCTATGCCCTGCCAGGGTCCCTGTCCCCCTTTGCCCCATTGTACCTATGTACATGTACCTATGTACAATGGGGCAAAGGCTGAGCCTCCTGGCACTGGGCAAGGGGTGCCCCCGCTGCCCCTGTGGGCCTTCCCTAGGTCATCCTAGCCCCTAGAAGTCGACTAGGCGTCCAGTGTGGATGCTCTAGGTCGACTTTGTAAGTTCCCCCCAAAGTCGACTTAAAAATTAAGTGTAGACTCACTAAGTCGACTTAGCTAAAGTCAACCTAAATTTCCAAGTGTAGACATAGCCAGAGATCTTATGGAAACCCATACTGTATTAACAACCAGGCAGAATGAGTGCCTGTTGAAGTCAGTGGGAAAACTTTCCCATTGCCTTTAATGGGTATTGGATCAAGACACTAGAGAATAACTGGTGAAGAGAAAAATTCCTAACCTGCCTACTGTATAATTAAAGTGATCTAAAAGGCTTGAAAAGTCCAATTCCATACCATACCGTCATCAGTGTTAGGGGGAATACTGCCAAACTGAAATACTGACCTACTTTAGGTCTAGGGTATTCTTATTATCAAAGTAAAGGATGATAAAGTAAATGCAAGAAATGAGTAAGAAAGAAGACCAGTTTTCAACCTTATGAGAAACTCTTCTGTTAGGGAATCTGAGGGGCAGGTTATATAGTCAGTAACAATTGGATAGTTAGTAAAGCCCATGCAGAAAAATAGCACTGTTGTAACTCGATAAGGCAGGAGAGCTTTAATATGCATCTCACCTGTTTTCACTGGGAGAGACAGAGGATTTCCCAGATGAATGGATTAGCTATACAATATACTGTGAGTGAACTAGAGAGACCTAGCATGTATGAAAAAATAAAGTTGAATCATGAGTATGAGGTGCTGAGAAGGGGTCATCTATTCACCATTGACATTTGTAGGGAATGCCCATCTGTCACTAGTGGCTTAACGGACTTCAAGTAAGCTGTGAATTATTTTGCATTCATGCTCACATTGAACCTATTTCTGTGTATGGAGCAGAAGGGCACACTGAGTCAACACCAGTGGTGCTGATGGACTAGGGCATCTGGCCCTTAGATAAAGAGATGGCTTAAAATATACCTTTGATCTTTTGCTTATATGGTGTTTCTGATTATTATTTGTCTGTCTTGTCAACTTAGGTGACAACCATGTCAGGGGCCACATCTTCCTGTTTGCACAACACTAGCGCACTGGAGTCCTGATTCTCATTAGGTTCTTTGGTTGCTACCACAATACATATAAAATAAAATAATTTGCCAAGTCTTCTTTGTGTGCCTGTTACAGAGAGCAGCAGATGCCTTTCAAGGACAAAACTTCCAACCACTCAGAAAGCATTTTTTTTTAAATTAGAGAGGCAGCAGCAGTACCAAGCAGCCCCTGAAGACAGTTGCTGGTAGAGAAATGCCATATGGCACCCCTTGAAGAGCTGGCAAAGAGTGAGCGAGGTTCACAGCACTGGAGAAGAATTGGAAAGGAGATTGCACCCACTCTCTGCACCTGCTCTCTGAAGACAAAGGGACAAGAAGAGACCTGGGACCAGTGAATGGGTCCTGAGGCAGAGCAGAGGTGGGCAACCCAGGTACATGAGCACTCAGATATCGGATACCGACAGGAGCACTGGAGTTCTTGAGCAAGTGCTGATATATGTGTATGCTCAAAGTATGCATTTGTTTGGATTGCACATCCTATTGTTTATTTGTCATCCACAGAGAACTTTTTTTCATATAATTATTTATTTTATTAAATTACCAGTTAGCCACCTTTAGTTAGCTGGTACCATTGTCAAATTGGTTTTTCCCCCAAATGGGTTAAGCAATAATTTTTACAAAAATAAGAAAACAGAACGTGTGTTAGATATTTTAATGAGCAATAGATTAGAGAGGGGGATATCATGGAAATTTGGGAGGGAACAGTGGGGAGTGAAATCATTATACACACACTGAAGTATCTTCCCCCTTGCAGAAATGCACATTCATTGACACAATACAGTAAACTAATGGTACATGCGCAACCAGTAAAAGTGAAGACCAAGAAACACGGGATCAACCTGTCAGTACTCATTTGAGGAAAGATAGAAAGAGGTAGGCATCATGTGTCTTTTGGAGAAAAGGACCAATAGCAGCATTTTTAAGAGGGAGCTGAGCCAAAAAAACCATGATTTGAGATACAGTATACTAATAAGCAAGGCGGGATCTGGCAATGGCCACCTGAACTGCTACTATCCTCATAAAAGGAAGTTTAAAAAAAATACTATCATAGGCTATGTCTACACTAGAAAAAGTTAGCTCAACTTTGTTAAGTCGACTTAATAAGGTCACTTAACAAAGTGGACTAAGTCGACTTAACTTTAAATCGATTTAGTCCACTTCGTTAAGTCGACCTAACCACCCTTAAGTCGACTTAACAGAGTGGACTTAAGTGTTACTCCATATCCACACCATCCTTAAGTCGACTTAAGGAGTCGACTTAAGGGTTAAGTAGACCTAAGGAGTGCTAGTTATAAAGTCAACTTAAGCTTTCATTAAGTCGACTTAAGGTATTTCTTAAGTCAACTTAATGAAAGCCTAGTGTGGATGTGGCTTAATTTAAGTCAACTTAAGCCTCCTTAAGTCGACTGAAATTGGCAGTGTAGACATAGCCATACACATTTTTAAAGACTGCTGGTGTTCTATTTCTGCATATATTGTGTGCTTATGAATTTTGACTGACCAAAAGCTAAAAGTTAGGCTTTGAGTCAAATCTTCATCCCACTAGAATCAGTAAAAAAACTCCCATTGACTTCAGTGAGACCAGAATTTCACCCCTTATAACCTATATTTTCCATATTGTTCATTTCTTCCTCTTATGCGTCTATAGATATTTGAATAAATAAAATCTTTCTTCATTAAAGATTTCCCCTGCATTCATCCCATTTCCTTTATTAGAAACTATAAAATGGGATTATTTTTATCATCTTTACTGAAATTAAATTACAGTAAACAACCAATTAATGACAAGAATTACAAAGTTTGCATAATTTGGGCTAGATTGTGTCTTTGGACACAGCCCTGAGAAAATGGTGGCACATAGACTGTACTGTCTCAGTATTAGCTCCAGGGTGCTTTGTGACACTGAGACATGTCTGAGTTTCTTGCCTGCTTCCTTCTTCTTCTGAGCAATAATATTTGCTGCAGGTCTATACAAATAGCAAATAACAACACTCTCTGTGCTGATTCATCTGTGTTGGCCAGCAAGCTGGGGGAGCAATAGGTAGAGCTGATGCTCCATCTATTTCCCTACCTTTCCTCATCCACCCACTCTGGGGGAATTAAGCAGGTTCACAGAGCCTCTTGTATCTATCCACCTGGACCTAAGGTCTGTTCAGCTTACTTACTCTATTGAATGGGTGTGTAGTACAAGTCACAATCTTCTTCCAAATTTCATTTTAAAAGACTGTGATCAGAATGAACATCAAATAGGGAACATTCCACCCTGAATATAATATTGTTTTAATATTTGAAAATAGTCATTTCTCATTCTTAATTATATATATTTGTTGTTTATTCAAATGTATAAAATATAGCAATACGTACCCATTCTATCTATCTATCTATCTATCTATCTATCTATCTATCTATCTATCTCATGAGTATGAACTTCCAAACATTCAGCCCATTCCCTCCTTGATAGTCTGAAAAAATATGTAAAGAAAACAATATTAGTTCATTTCTCTAGCCTACTTACATTGAAATTTATTTTAATTTTAAATACTTTGTACATATAAGACTCTATAATCATAAACTATGAGTAAGACGGAGTTATATGAACCCCTCCTTTCCATCACAATACTGACTCAAGCTACAGGTTAGTAAAATCTGCAGAAAATATGCCTTGTTTGGTTATTCTCAGGTTAGATCCTGTGTAGATTCTGCACTGATGATAAGACCTTCAAAATGCACATGTCATGTACATGCATTTTGATCACAGAAATGCAAAATGCTTTCTCTGAACCTAAACTGTACTAAACTAGATCTTCCATAATACTAGTGAAGTAAGTAAGCATTTTAAAGACTGTCTAGTTCTACTTCAGCATCAATTGCCAAACTGCATCTCAGAACTTTTTACACAGGAGCAGAGAACAAATATTTTAAAAGCCTTTTTTTCTGCCTCACAAAGGCACACCACAAATACCCTTTAAAAATAATAAAGCAGGAGTACTCCCGTCAGCAATGCTCCTTTCAGTTGAGGCCACAGGCTAAAAAACTAAAAGACAGTGGTACCAGGAGTCTCCTGGGATCTTGGACTACTGCATAATTCCATCTCAGATGTGCAGGTATAAAATGTTACTTCAGTTAAAAAGGATGTGTCAGGAATATCAAGTCCGACATTTTCCTTTGTAACTCTTATTTTGTACACTTACGTTACTGAATTCCACATGAACAGTATATTTGTTCTTTGGACAGGAGAAAAAACCCTACTTACTTCATTATCTTACTACGTAATGCACAGATAAGAAGGCAACAAAAATTTGTATTGAGTGCAAAGCTCTCAATGTCTGCGTCTACACTGGTAAATTAAGCTTGCTTAAGTCGACTTAATTTACCCTGCATCTACACTACACTTTGCTTAAGTCGACTTAGGCAGCTTGCTTAAATCAACTTAAGGAAAATAAAGTCGACTTAATGAAAATTAAGTCGACTTTATTAAACCTGCTTTTTACTCAACCTACGGCTTAATTCGACTTTTTAAAGTTGAATTAAGCCAGTGTAGACGTGGGGTAGCCCTAAGTCGACTTAGGGCTACCCCAGGACTACACCAATGCCCTCCCTGCTGGGGGAGGCACAGGGGGGAGCCTGGCATTACCCGCAAAGGGCAGGGCAGAGCCTGTGTGATGCTGTCTGGATTTAGGGAAGTATTTGTGATATTATTTTCTATTCATATATCCTAAATGCTCTATAATCCATAGGAGCTATGTCATGTTTGGTATCAATAGAAAGGTAGTAATTTGCTGGGAATGATTAAATAGTTTATATCTAGGAATTCTATTTGGATTAGAAGTTAGTTTAGATAGGAATTTGGTGTTCTAGCTATACTTTAACTTGTGTGATTTTATGGAAATGTCTGAGGGGGCGGGTATGTCAAACCGTTGTCTCCTTAATGTTAAGGAATGTGCCAAGTGATATGGGCCCATTGTGTCCTTAATGGCTCATCAGTTTACTCCCTGGGCCCATTGTAGCTGGAAAATTCCTAAACATTAAGGACACAATAGTTTGACACACCCGCCCCTCTCAGACATTTCCATAAAATCACACAAGTTAAAGTATAGCTAGAACACCAAATTCCTATCTAAACTAACTTCTAATCCAAATAGGATTCCTAGACATAAACTATATAATAATTCCCAGCAAATTACTACCTTTCTATTGATACCAAACATGACATAGCTCCTATGGATTATAGAGCATTTAGGATATATGAATAGAAAATAATATCATAAATGCTTCCCTAACTCCAGACAGCATCACACCCTGCCCTGCCAGGGTCCCTGTCCCCCTTTGCCCCATTGCACACAAGGGGTACCCCCTCCCCGCCACCGTGGATCTGCCCAAGTTCCCCCTAGCCCCTAGAAGTCGACCTAGAGCATACAGTGTGGACGCTCTAGGTCGACTTTCTAAATTCCCCTTTAAGTCGACTTTAATTTTAAGTGTAGACACACTAAGTCGACTTAACTAAGTTGACTCTAAGTCGACTTAGTTAAGTTGACTTAGTTAAAGTCAACTTAAAAGTGCAAGTGTAGACATAGCCAATGTCTATTGTTATAGTTTATGGGGAATTTGCATAAGCAACTCGGTAAAGTAAAGGCTAGGCATGTAGCTGGACTATGTTTATGAAGACGGATCTATTTATCCGTCTTCAGCTTATCTGTAGGGCCTATTGTTGTACTTCAGTGATTCCCAATAAATTAGATTTATTTTAGTAGACTTCATGGCATCTTCTCCTTTTGACATACAGGAAGTTTTGCTTAAGAAATGTATTTTCACTCTAGTCTATCAGTCCAATTATGGTAGGGAGATTTCACCAGTGCAAGGGGTTTTGCAGATTGGCATGGTGAAGTTCAGACTCTTAATTAGCTTAATTTGTTCTGGAAACTCATCCCACTAATATTAACTCTACCCACTGAATGCATGTAGTATTTTCTATTAGTAGTCCAGTGCTGGCAGGGCACTGCTGTGCAAAATGGTAGAAATTGACTCTTTGGCTATGTCTACACTTGTAAAGTTAAGCTGACTCTGTTAAGTTGACTTAACAAGGTCGACGTTAAGTCGACTTAAAGTCGGCCTTGTTAAGTCGACTTAACAGAGTGGCTACACTTTAAGTCGACTTAAGTTGACCTTCTTAAGCCAACTTAACAGTAGACATAGCCGTCCACACTGACTTTAAGTCAACACAATAAGGTTGACTTAGTGCTATTTCCCATCCACACTGGCCTTAAGTTGACTTCAGAAGTCGATTTAAGGCTTAAGTCTACCTCCAGAGGTGGTGTTATTAAGTCGACTTAAGCTGTTATTAAGTCGACTTAAGGAAGCACTCAAGTCAACTTAATAAAAGCCCAGTGTGGATGTGGTTTTGTGTAGGTCAACTTAAGCATCCTTATCTCGACCTAAGTTGCCAGTGTAGATGCATCCTTTGAGCCCCAGTGCACAAGTCAGCCATCATATGACTGGAAATCAGTGCTGATTCCAGTGAATGCTGCTCACAGCACATTGGTACTAACTAGCCAATGCTCCACCCTGTCTTCACAGTGCAGGAGAACTGGTCAGGCACAAAGGACAGCCCAGGCTATGCCTCATTAATGGGAGGTGTATGCTGCTATGGCATACATGGAGAGTGTGGAAGAGGCAATGTTAACATTGCACATTCTACCTTTATTTTCTGACTTTTGAGTAGTTGCTTGTGCAATCTTAGTTAATGGGACTCACAGTGTAATTTATATGATACAGATATTTGGTCAAATGCTGAGCAATTGTGCCTTATTTGTTTAGCATTTTAGCAATCTAAGATGAAAACATGCCCATGGCAAGCTAGGTTGCAGCAACGACCTGTGCATTTTAAACGGTCTGCATCTACTTAGTTACTATAACTACTCCCAATAGTATGATTAAATACAAATATTGTTTCCATATATTAACCACAGCTTTCTTTTGCAATATGCACTGGAGTTGATATGTAAAATACTGGATTCTCAAATGGAATAACATCTTCAGGAATAATTGCCCAAACATATACAGTTATTGCTTGCAAGGATGTATATACCAGTTAAAATTAATAGTATGATGAAAAATGATTTCCAATCCACTGAGACTAGAAATAAAAAGAATTAAAATTCTGCTTTCCACACAGATAAAAAGACTCCTATGTAAATCAATTCACTATTTGTCAGAGAGACACTAATAAAGTGCTAATATTTATAATCAATTATACTGTACACATCTACTGTATGCTGTGTATGTGTAAAAGAGCATAAATACTGCATACTTGACTAGGTCAATTTGATTTTTGAAAGCAATATTTATTTAAATGGAAATTGCTGAGAGATAATTACCATTCCAACATTTTATATTACCTTAGGGTCCCAATTCTGATCCCATTGAAAGTAAGAGAAACTTCAATGGACAGGGGACCTTGTTATAGTGGTTACCATTAACTTCTCATTAAACCATATGCCCAGTCTTTATTCTGCTAGGTCTGCACTATGTGCCTTCTAGGCACTATGAGGCAAATCCTACTTCCACACATACAGAGATCATCACACATAGTGAAATCTACATGACTTTGCTAGATAAATGGGGTTTAGGGAGTTCCTCCAGAAGCTACGTGGCACTGAGTTTAGCTTGGAAGGTACCTCTGGTGTGTTCTTGCACATGGGAATTCTTGGGCCTGGGCAAGGGTATATCAGAAGAAGGACACAGATTGGGCTTCGGAATCCACTACTGTTTGGTTCCTACAGTCTCTTCCACCCACAAGGAGGTCAAGATGCACACTGTAGCCCACAGACTAAAGCAGGTGCTGTGGAGTTCTCCTCTGGTTGTTAAGTGGGCTGATAGCAGAATCCCTCTTCCACTCAATTCCAGGGTGCATCCCAAGAGAGATTTCTGTCCTATGTGAACAAAATTAATAAATTAATAAATAAAAACCCGGTGTTTGAAATTTCCCCCTCCCTCCCATTCTGTATCATACTGAGGTATGCTGGGAAGAGGCTGTTTTTTATTTCTGGCTCTGCTTACCTAACACAGGATAGGGGTACAAAAAATGACTAGTAATGGCAGGTGTCAGTGACTATTGATCCCACTGGCTATTGTTATAGCCTCCAATCAAAACTGAACAAGTATAAACTAATACAACCAGATAATGAAACTTGTCTTCTGGTGGTTGTTTTGTAAGGAGCAAGGAAGGAGTCCAACTCATTCCCTCAAGAAGTGGTTTGGGTACATACACCGCTTAAGTCAAGGTGGAAGCTTCCCATTTGTGGGTCCCTAAACAGAAACAGGCATCTCCTGTGGTTGGATTCAGCCACCTATTTCAGAGAGAGGAGTGACATTTAGCACTCACTCTTGTTGTTAGTATCTCCCATGGGCTATCTTAGGGTATAACCTCACTGGAGCCTTAGGACCACTTAAGGATGGTTTAGTTGACCTAAAAACTGCTGAGTCCACATTGGGCGCTTATTAAGTCAATTTAAGTGCTTTCCTTAGGTAACTTAATAATGCCACCTTTGTAGGTCAACTTAACACTTAAATCCACCTTATTAAGTCAACTTAAGCCAATGTGGATGAGAAGTGCCCTTAAGTCGACCTAGTTGGCCTCCAGGCCCCAGTGCAATGTGGGAAAGCTACCCACAATGCATCACTCCTCCGTCGACCTAGCACCTGCCAGTGTGGATGCTGGCAGTCGACTGGAGTTTTCAGTGTGGACACTCTAAGTTGACTTAACAGAGCTCCCAGTGTAGCTGTACCCTTAGGGAGGGAGCTGTCTAGCATGCTGGCTTTTGTGGATCCCATTCTAAGGTGCCCATCTCTCCCTAATTCCAAAGGGGTAGCCGTGTTAGTCTATTGTAGAAAGACAACAGAGTCCTGTGGCACTTTTAAAGACTAACAGATTTATTAATCGCATGAGCTTTCGTGGGAGAAAATCCCACAGACGCTTACTTTCCCATCTTCAAAGCGTCTGACGAAGTGGGATTTTCTCCCACGAAAGCTCATGCGATTAATAAATCTGTTAGTCTTTAAAAGTGCCACAGGACCCCATCTCTCCCTAGTCATTGTATAGAGAGCTTAAGCACCTAACTTAGGCTTTGTTGATTGCAGTGTTGTTCCAGAGATTTTCTAGGTGCCTAAAAGTCAGGTGTCATGCAAGGCCTATGTGTCTTTGTGGATCCTATACCTACACACCGTGGAAAACCTGGAAACCTCGGGAAACTGTACATCCACCATTACACCCACTGGTGGGGAGAAACTTACCCCTTCATATGCCTGGCCAACTCATTGGGCTAGTGAACAGAGACAAATAGAATCATGGCTCCACCTACTCCCCAACTATCACTGTTTCTAGATCCTTGTGCTCCTAAAGGAAAAGGAAGGGAGGAAGCAGCCTCTGAGGTCCTCAAAGTGCAGTGGCACCAATTCTGCCTGACTATACACATCCTGTGTAAAGGGTGGGAAGGCTCCTTCTTTCTCCTCTCCCTGATGTGCACCCACATAACGGCCAGGTAGAATGTGACCCAATAGGAGCAGCTAAACATTCACAAGCAAGTCCAAAGCAACAAATGAGTGTACTCATTGTAACCAGGAGCGTGCTGGAGTAACACTGAGGAAATATCACCAAGGTCACAGATTTATCTTCTCAGAAGAGGAAACTTATTGTCAGTGAGGGTAAGTAAGGAGAAAATATTATTAAAATCTCCCCAAATATTCCTAAAACAAACCTGAAGGAAAGATGATGCTGAAATAAAATGAAACCATGAATTAAAAAGTTATTATATATATAAGAAATATATATCTTCAAGCATCTGATGAAGTGGGATTTTCTCCCACAAAAGCTTATGCAATAAATAAATTTGCTAGTCTTTAAAAGTGCCACAGGACTCCTTGTTTGTTTTGCTGAACTAGACTAACATGGCTACCCTTTTGGAACTTATGATATATAGTAGCCAGGGTTTTTTATCTATTAAAATTATTTTACATTATTTTTTATTTTACCTCATTTTCTTTCTTCTGTGGTATATCAGACAGGAAGTTTAGATGTAGACCATATGATCATGATAAGGCCTACAAGTTCTGTTTAAAATATCATCTTTGTTTATTGCTTTTTTTAAAAAAAAAAAAGCTGGAAAACAAATATTACACCTGCGGTTTTAAATTTTTAAAGATATGATCTGTTCGCTTAATGATCACAGCATTTAGAGAGACTAAAAGCATTGGATCTGACAGATTTGTACAGAATAAAAGTTTTGGAGTTAAATGCTTTAAGTGTCTTCATACTGTGCTCACAATACAAGTTACGTATTTTGTTTGAATTTTAAAATATAGCCCCTTTGGATTCAATGCTTAATGAAAAAAGAGTATTGTACTGTGAAAGGTGACCTATTGAAGGCAAAGTGCTAATAAGTAGCAGATTGTTCAACATGACCTAAGCCCTTTTTTTATTGAAAAATGGGATCTACAAAGGTACTTTGTAGCATGTTTCATAAGGACTTAATTTTGCTCAGCAGTAACAGGACCATTAAATCTTCTTAGAGCCCGGATTACAAGAAAACAGTGATATTTGTTTCTCTTTTACCTTTTCTCAGAGAAGAAATGCGCATCTGTCATTTCCTCTTAAGATATTTAAAAAAGAAACAGGAGAAATTTGCTAAATCTCTTCACCGGGATGGTGGAGAAGGGCTGCTCCTGATATCATTTAACACATACACAGTAATAAAAAAACCCGAGATGACGAGCAATGGAATTGTCTTTCATTTTCATCAATCACAGATGACCGCCTAACACACAGAAGGCCTAATGAATTACGTTCCTACTATACCAGAATGGGTGTCGACAGAGCTATTGCACATCTAATATTTTTGTTACACTTACCATTATCCATCTAGCTGGAAAAGTTATCATATTTTTTAAGATCTCATGCAAAGACAATGACTAGGCAGTTAGGTGCGGTGACTGCTGCTAAACAGGCTGATAACAATTGTCTTCCCATTGACTTGTGCTCTCCTGGCTGTTCGTCATATTCATCTGTTGTCTTATGTTAGAATTAGATTGTAAACTCTTCTGGAGGTGACTTTGTTATTTGTAGGTACAGGGCCTAGAACAATGGAGCTAGGGCATAGAGGTGCTACTGCAAAGTAAATAATGTTAATCTGGGATTAGCCCAGATGTATAATTTGGAGTATTATTCCCTTTATTAAATTGAATAAAGTCTATCTCACTGCAGATGTGACTGCATGCAGGTTCCAAATTAGTCTGTCTACACTGCTAGTCCTTCTCTTCAAAATCAGGAGATTGGGAAGTGGGGCTCAGTTAAATCCAGGCTCCTTCACAACAGTGACTCCAGGACATAATCTGCCCCACATCCTTCTCATTGGAGTGCTAGTTTTGGCTCCCATACTAATGAAGAGCTCACTTCTTTGGACAATGGCTAGGTGGGGCAGGAAATGTTCCCCAGAGACCTTTGAATGAATCAGAAGCTATAGATTTTTCCCCAAGGAGAGGGGAGTAATAAGCAGAGGGGAAGAAGCACTGGCTATTGGGGAGTCTGGTGGGGAACTCCAAGGTCAATAGCGGACTCATCCAAGTCTGTTAAATTATCCTCTGCAAGCTTCCATCCCTGCTGCTGATGAAAAGTGCTCTAGGACATTGTGTACTGCCTGTGAAGTTCCTGAGTGGAATGCTAGATGAGATGCCAAAAGAGCAAAGTGTCTTATCAGCATGGCTTTTTGTTTAGGGTATTGGACTGCGATGCAGAGATCTTGGTTCAAAATGCCAGGTCTCTCCTAAATTCCCTGTGATACTTTGAACAAGTCACCTAATCTCTCTGGGTGCTTCTACACTAGTAAATTAAGTCGACTTAAGCAGGCTTAAGTCGACTTAATTTACTCTGCCTCTACACTACAGTTTCCTTAAGTCGACTTAAGGAAATTTTAAGTCGACTTATTAAGACCTCCTTTTACTTCGACTTACTGGGTAAGTTGACTTTATTAAGTCGATTTAAACCAGTGTAGATGCGGATTAGCCCTAAGTCAACTTAAAGTCAACTTAAAGGGCTTCCCCACTGACCTTCCTGCCAGGGGGCCTGGACCAGCCAGAGCCTGGCATGCCCACCCACAGAGCAGGACACAGCCCTGCCCACCCCGCTCCTATACCCTGCCCCTGTCCCTGTCCCGCTCAGTCCCCATGTATCCTGGTACCATGGGGAAGATGTTGAGCTCCCTGGCACTTTGGAAAGTTGACTTACTTGAACAAGTGTAGACATAGCCTCAGTGTATCTTTAAGCCCGCTATTACAATGGGTGTGAAAAGCCTTCTTTACTTCCATTTGTTATCACTCTTATATATTTAGACTGTCAACTCTCTGGGGCAGGAACTGCTTTCTCTTATGGTGCTTAAAAAAATGAGGTCTGGAGCCTCTAGGCACTACTGTAATACTACTACTGGTAAGAATTGCAGGGGTAGGCAACCCCTGACCTGTGTGCTGACAGTGGCACACAAGCCCATTCAGAGTGGCATGCAGCGTCCTCTGCAGCGCCACAGAAATTGCCACTTCTGCCACTAAAAGCCACTCTGGGTGGCTTCTTTTGGGAGAGGCTGGGGAACAGGGCATTCCCACCATGGCCATGCCCCAGGTGTACCATGGAAAGGAGCTGTTCTGGGTGGCTTTTTTCTGTGGCATCTCTGGATTCCCATCCCCAGGAACACTGCCAAGAGGAGCTGCTCTGAAGGGCTTCTTTCCTCAAACAACTCCTTTCAGCAGCATGGCTCGGAGTCCACCCTAGCTGTGGCTGCCACTGAATTTTCAGGTGGCCACCACTTTTTTTTTTTTGTGGAAGGGAGCCATCGGCACCCACTGAGGGTCAGGGAGAAAGAGCCAGAACACGGATCAGCAAAGGTTGCCGACCCCTGTAATAGGGACTGTCTGATCCTGCTGTCATCATAAGCCCCTGTGAGCATCTCCAGGGAAACTGTGGGTGATCTTAATAACAGCTGATATAATAATAATTGGAGGGGGCTCTTCCACCTCACCTTTTTGCTCCTTCAGAGGTCTCTACCCCACTGTTGGTTTTTGCTTCTTATCGCCTGCCCCAGTCAATGGGTCCCAGTGTCCACAAGTTAACCAACATTTTTGTGCTTCAGATGGAGCCTCTTGTATTGAGTTTTGGGAGTCGAGGGTCCCTTCAGTGCAGATATGTGTATGGAAGCTCATGTTATGGGGTTTAATATTAATGGTCACTTAGCAATAGAATTGTTTAACGAGGTTTTTTTTTATTCTCCGTGTTCAGCTTCTTTCCCTTGTCAGGGTATATTCTCCACCTTCCTATTTTTACAGTCCAACAGAGCGTGTTTTGTTTGCAAGTGTGTTTTCTTGGACTGTTTTCTAGGGGACTAAATCCTGCACACATTGTGTGAAGACTACTTTATCTGGAAACACCGTTCATTCTTTACCCAAGGAATCATGATTTTCTTGGAGAGACCTGATCAAGTGCTCTCAGCCTAGGTCTCACAAATTGCTGAATGGAAGTTGGATCTTGGCTAGATGGGAGGAAGATTTTAGGAAGGGTCCAGTCTGAAGAAAACCTGAGAACTATTGTATCATATCCATGTCTCCACTTTTAAGGTTGAGGGCTGCTACCCAGGGGAAATGATGGAGTCTCTGTGAGGGAAGTATGTATTTATTTATGTAGCTTTATATGATACATTAGAAACTATTCAAGGCTGCATGTACCTTTGCTGTATGCTAGAAATTATTATTATTATTATTATTATAAATTATTATTAGTAGTAGTATATATACTGGGGAGAGGAGTGCTCTCTCAAGCTGGCAGATCTCAAGCTATGTAGCTCTTCATATGCTACAAAAACATTAGCATATAATTAAACTAGAAACCAATAGCCAACCAAGGGCTAATCACAGAACCCTCAGTGGGATTCTTACCCTATAAAAATGAGGGGGAGAGGGGCATATGTACACCCACTCTCCCTGTCAGCTCCCAACCCACTCTAGCTCTCCTGACCTTGTTCTCCTAACCTTCTACCACATGAGGTACTCACCCCGCCCGCCGCCAATTTCTTCTCCACACATGGGAGTCTTTTATTCTTAAACATTAGAGGAAGGTTTCATCTAATCCCTTCATCTCGCACTCTGACACAAAAATTGGAAAGCTGGCTATGACCCAGGAAAGGTTGTATGAAGGGTCTGATCTTTATTTCTCGCTAATCCCTCAACATTCAAACACTAATAGGAAAAGTGCATGGAGCAGTGATCAAAAGAAAAAAAACCCTGAATCCTTTTGGCTGCAGCAGAGAAAAGAACAGATGACATGCTGCCTACCTGAGCAGCCTGGGCATGTGCAATGCAGACTGCAGTCATTTGCATTGTGAGGAAGAAACAGAGTGGACTGCCTGAGTGGTGGAAAAGGGGTTTAAAGAAGTTGCTTTTTACCTTTACTGATCCCTGACCCTGTCCACTTCTAGCCAAAGAAATTTCCTAGCCAGTAGTGATATTTTGGTACTGTGGCATCACAGGTGGCCATCTAATAGGCCTTCCCTGGACTGAAACTGCCAATCATGAATTGATGAAGTATCACAAACACTCTAATGTAAGAGTATTATTATCCCCAATTTATGTGTGTATAAACCAACCAACACATAAAGTGGTAAGGTGACTGGACCAGGATCACACAGTGACTCTATAGTAGAGGCAGAAACAGAAGCCAGTGCTCCTGACTGGCAGTTCCTCGTGCTAACCTCTAGAGCATACTTTATAAATGCTTGAATCTTTAATGTAATCTTCTGGGCATCTCCATCCTGCAACATTGGCTGTTTTAAAGTATTCAAGGGTTATTTGTTTCTGACTCTTAGACAAATATATTAAACACTCTGCATTGTTTTTAGTTAAATTTTGTTGTTTCCCTCCAACCCCCTTTCTCTTTAATAATTGATTTTGTTTTGGATACATAAATATGTCCTGAGGGTATTTGTTATTTCCTGAAGTTTACAGTGGGGGATTATTTTTCCTTTTAAATAGCATATTTTGTTTTTCATATAGAGAATGTCTTTCTAAGAGATGCACATTTCAAAAACGTTCCCAGATAATATATTTGGCAATGGCATGAGTACGCTTGATGGAATAGCACTTAATGCTTCATGGGAAAACTCATGCTCTGGTTTTTCCACTCATCACATGGTCACAGAGAATAAAAACATCCCTTATATAAAATTCCTCCAGTATTCTACTGTAGTGGATGCAAACTGTACAGCATATGACTGGCCATTACTGAGTTTATGTATTAGAAGCAGTAACAGAAAACGGGAAGAAAGAATATGGCAGGTACCTCTTCTAGCTATCAGGATAAGTAATATGGTAGAGTTAAGGAAACGATCTGCTCTCTCAGATAAAGGTCTTATGGCACATGGGTTAGAGAGGGAACTAGGATTTGAAAAGAGAAGGAATAACGGATTATGTAAAATGCAAACCTCATCTCAGTCTGATCGGAATTAGATAACTGAATGACTTGGTAGAGTAGGAGGGGTGTGTGTATGTGTGTCAAGTCTAGTCAGCAACAAGCCCATATTTCAATTCTGAGGCTGCTTCCAAAAAGCCAAAGAAACAAATTGTCATTAGCTCCTGAATATTTTTTCATATTTCTAATAATGGCAGGACACAAATCTTATACTTGGGACCTTGTTATGTATGTCTATGCAGTGAACCCCTCAGCCCGCATCAACAAAGTTGGCCTCATGGGGCTTACATTCTTGAGCAAAATATAACAGTGTAGATGTTTTGGCTCAGGCTGGAGCTTGGATTCTTAAGCCTAGGGACACAGGTAGGCTTCAGAGCCCAAACTGCAACTTAAAAGCACTGTCTACACTGCTATATTTAGTGTGGTGGCACACTGAAGTCTGTGGACCAGACTGGGAGGTTCACTGCCATAGGCTGTGCAACTAAACCCTGTTCTGCTGTCCTTCACCCTAGCATAAGTCAGAAGTCACACCACTGAAATCAATGGAGATACACAGTAATATAACTGGTGAAAGTGAAAGCAGAATCGGACCCTAAATTTCTCATCCCTCTCCTAAATTAGATCTTTCATTCATTTTAATTTAATCCCTCCAAAGTGTAATACAGTAAAAGTAGGTATGGAAGGATTAGATTTTTAATGGTATATGCCACTTTCACCATACATACACAAACCAAACAACATATAGGTAAACCAAGAAAAATGCTGCTTGAGAACTTGGTAGAGTCAAAATCCAGTAATTTAGAGTTTTGAATTAGGTTTATTACAAATGGCCTTGCAATTGAATTTGGATATGTTTTATTGATTTAAGAATATTTGCTTTGTATATTTTGGTGATGTGATGTTAACAATGTGTGTTTTAGCAAAAATAATGAAAGTCCTGTGGCACCTTAAAGAGTAACAAATTTCTTTTCTATGTCTACACTTAAAAAGTTAAGTGGACTCTGTTACGTGGACTTAACAAGTCGACTTAAATTTTCAAGTGTAGACAAAGCCTTGGCTCCCTGATGAGAAGGGAACCGTGGTCCCTGCTGAGAAGAGACTGGTGGCTCCTTTCTCACTGGGACCCACAGCTCCTTTCTCGCCGGACCCATGGGTCCCAGCAAGAAGGGAGCCTTTGCTGGGACCCTTGTGAATCCCAGGGAGAAGAGACAGGGGATCCCTTCTTGCCAGGACCCAGAGAAGAGAGCAGGGCTCCCTTCTTGCCGGGACCTGGAGAAGAGAGCGGGGTTCCCTTTTTGCCAGGATCCATGCGGGTCCAGGTGAAGACAGCTGCCGGCACTCCACAGACAGGGGAACCTCTGGGGGTCCCCTGTCAGTGGAGCACCAGCGGCTGTCTTCCCTGGTGCTCCACGGACAAGGGATCCCCGGAGGTTCCCCTGTCCGCGGAGTGCCGGGGAAGACAGCCGCTGGCGCTCCACTGACAGGGTATCCCCGGAGGTTCCCCTGTCTGTGGAGTGCCAGGGAAGAGAGCTGCCAGCAGCTCCTGGGACAGGGGAGCCCGGGGGAAGAGAGCTGCCAGCTGGGGCTCCCTTCCCCCAACCCTAGGTCGACTTAAGGAATTAAGTCAACCTAGGGTATCCACACAGGTGTTAGGTCGACTTAGACCTTAAGTCGACCTAACAGGCGGTAGTTATTAAGTCGACTTAAGGACGCGCTTGGTGTAATTTAGGTCAACTTAAGCACTCTTAAATCGATCTAAATTGTCAGTGTAGACATAGCCTTTGAGCATAAGATTTTGTGGGCTGCAACCCATTTCATCAGATGCCTGAATCTGAATCGTCATACATCTGATGAAGTGGGTTGCAGCCCATAAAATCTTATGCCCAAAGAAATTTGTTTGTCTTTAAGGTGCCACGGGACATTTGTTGTTTTTGCTATATACAGACTAACATGGATACCCCTTCCGGAATTTTTATTTTAACAGCTTTAATGCTCTAACTTTTTTAACCACAATGTACACCATCATTGAATAATTGTTTGTCTCCCCCCTCTCCCCACCAAACGTTCCAGCAACTCTGAAAATTTAAATCTATTAAAAAAAAATAAAAATTGTTTAAAAATAACTGCTATTTTCCCTCAAAATTGTAAACAGGTAAAAATCAAAATCTGCCAAGCCCAAGAGAAATTTGGTGAAACTGCTCAATCTGTTTGCATACAATGAGGCCTGATCTACTCCTAAAACTTAGGTTGACGTAACTATGTTGCTTAGATTATGAAAAATTCATATCTCTGAGAAATACTGTGAAGCTCTAGAATGCTGCGTCTACACTTGTAAATTAAGTCGACTTAAGCTTGGCTTAAGTCGACTTAATGTGCCCTACGTCTACACTACACTTTGCTTAAGTCGACTTAAGCAAAATAAAGTCGACTTAATGAAAATTAAGTCGACTTTATTAAACCACCTTTCTACTCGACCTAAGGCTTAATTCGACTTTCTAAAGTCGAATTAAGCCAGTGTAGCCCTGGGGTAGCCCTAAGTCAACTTAGGGCTACCCCAGGACTACACCAATGCCCTCCCTGCCGTGGGGGCCACAGGGGGAGCCTGGCATGCCCCCCAAAGGGCAGGGCATGTGGGCACAGTGTGACACTGTCTGGATTTAGGGAAGCATTTATGATATTATTTTTTATGGATCTCTCATAAATGCTATAATCTATAGGAACTATGTCATGTTTGGTATCAATAGAAAGGTAGCAATTTGCTGGGAATTATTATATAGTTTATGTGTAGGAATTGTATTTCGATTAGAAGTTAAGAATTTGATGTTACATCCATACTTTAATTTTTGTCAATCTGGACAAATGTTTTAAAGGGGAGGGTGTGAACAACAATTGTCTCCTTAATGTTTAGGAATTTGCCAGGTGATATGATCCCAGGGAGTAAACTGATGAGCCATTAAGGATACAATGGTTGTATTCTTTATGTCCTCAGTGGCTCATCAGGATACTCCCTGGGACCATTCTACCTGGAAAATTCCTAAATATTAAGGAGACAATGGTTGTTCACACCCTCCCCTCTAAGACATTTGTCCAGATTGACACATGTTAAAGTATGGATATAACATCAAATTCTTAACTTCTAATCAAAATAGAATTCCTAGACATAAACTATATAATCATTCCCAGCAAATTACTACCTTTCTATTGATACCAAACATGACATAATTCCTATGGATTATAGCATTTATGAGATATCCATAGAAAATAATATCATAAATGCTTCCCTAAATCCAGACAGTGTCACACACAGGGCTCTGCCCTGCGAGGGTCCCTGTCCCCCTTTGTCCCATTGTACACAGGGGGTGCTCCTCCCCCGCCACCGTGGACCTGCCCAAGGTCCCCCGAGTCCCACAAAGTCGACCTAGAGCATCCAGTGTGGATGCTCTAGGTCGACTTTGTAAGTTCCCCTTTAAGTCGACTTTAATTTTAAGTGTAGACACACTAAGTCGACTTAACTAAATCGACTTTAAGTCGACTTAGTTAAGTCGACTTAGTTAAATGTGGTACATAACAAATAGAGCTACACGAAAATCTTTTGAACTAACTTTTTTTTAAACAAAATACAGATTCAGCTCAAGGAAACCATTTTTCAAAATTCATGTCAGATTCTCTGAATACTTTCGGTAGGGAACAAAAAAAAATTGAAAAAAGCCAAATTTTTTCAGCATATTTTAAATAAAATATTTTAATATTTACATTCCAAATGACTCCTCATAACAATATTGATTCCACTTGTATTTTAAACACTTTAAAAATCCTCCAGAAATGAATTTTAAAAAGATTGTTTTTTAATTGTTATGCTTTCCTCAATAGTTTACAATGTTTTTACTTTGGATCAACCCAAAATGATTTTTTTTTAACTTTCAGTTTTGTCAGGAAATAGATAATGAGTTATTTACACAATGTTAATATTGAGCAACAAGAATGTTACTGTTCTGACAGGATTCTGTAGATAACACTGTTCTGAAGTAGTCTTACAGGTTCTCAGTATGCGAGCATTGTTCCATCTTTGAAGAAATACATAATTGTTCATTTTATTACATAGGTTTTTGGGTTAGGGGTTGCATGTAGCAAGCTAGTCTGGTCTCTGCCTTAATCTCTCTAATTACAGTCAATTGTTAGGAATGTTACTCCCTAGGAACTGAGTACTGGTGCCTGGGCTAAGTTCCTTAAAAGAGGGAATCGCCTGCATGCTGTTTGCAAGCACTTCTGTTCAAGGACTGGTGTACAGAGTGTAAAATAAACTAGTTGCATGAAGTACACCCAGACAATACATCATAATTTTGTCCTCCAATGTGAAATCTGCCTGCAAGGGCCCCACATCTGCTATTGCTTGCCAGAGGGGTAAGCCATACACTGGTAGCACACACAGTGCTGCTCTGACATATCATCTTGACCTGCATTCAGCTTCACTTTGTGACTGAAACATGGTGGCATGTCTGAAAAGTTCTCTGAAGTACAGTAACTGAGCTACAGAACTCAGTCTGAAGGCCCCTGGAGCTCTGGGTTTTGCAGATACAAACCAAACAAAGGGACAAACCTATTGGAAGGAGGAATTCAAGCTGTACACAGACCTGGCCAGACAGAAAGAGAACAGGACCCACTTCTGCTTGGTCCATATTTAAAAAGCAATATTTAGATTGGCATACAGAACAAAAGCAACATAGGAGCTGTAAAAATGATTAGTCAAATTAGTGTTACAAAATCAAGTTAACTTACAAAGAGTGCAATTAATATTTATAAGAGTAGACATCTTAGGGATATGCTACCCTACATGGTTTTTGAAATCCACAGCATGTAAAAGAGTTATGCAGAGAAATAAAGGGAATCTCTTTAAAAAGGGGAGAGGGTAATCAAAAACACCAAAAGCATTTAGAATGACACATTGGTCATTACATCTTCCTGAAAAAGAAGTCATATGAGAGAGAATTCTTCAGATTCTAGGGGGGGACAAGAAGCTATTAGATGTGAATATAAAGAATGTAACAAAAACACCAGAGCCTTTGCAGAGATATATTTTGGAATTCAAAGGCAGTACGAAAAATAACTCAATAAGTAAAGTTTATCACAAATTAGAGAAACTTCACTGGCTGGTGGAACTGTGGCGCAAGAGAGCAATATAAAGTAGAACAAAAGCTGATGAATCACTGTCATTTGTATTGGTAAAAAAGCAGTAGAAGATCCCTCAATGTCAGTATTAGATATGAAATGTGTTCTTTTCTATATGAAATTGCATTTTATTGTAACAGCCATGGTAAAGTTTAAGTCAAAACTTCTCATAGTGTTTACATTTATGCTGTATTACCATAGAGCCACAGCATCGGATAGCAGAGTTTCTTAGAAGTATTACCTAGTATTAGCATTACCTAGCAATGCAGTAATACCTAATAATTACCTAGCATTATCTAGTTTAAAAAGACTTATTATCCCGTCATAAAGGAGATTATTAGCAGTTTAGGAGCTGGGAAAATATAGTGGTTTTAATCTATTTTGATTGTAGTGAAGTATTAAAAACACCCCAACATAACTAAGGTTTCAAAGGACAGGGATCATGCTGCTTATGGACTATCCCACCTTTTGGGGCCTGATTCAAAGTCCATTGAAGATAATGGCATGACTGCCATTATTTTCAGAGGGCTATAGCTATTTCACCTCATTTACATCACCTCCTCCATCAACAAACACAAATTCATTTCTGCACTCATAACCTCACTCTAACCCTCATTAATTTGTCTCGTTCTGAATACATTTATTTTCCTACCTCTTACCTTTGATGCTGATTGGTATTTTTTATGATTGTTAAATTTTTAAAGCCACAAAGTGATTCACTGTCTGTGGAGAGGGCCCCTCCACTGTCCTGTATTCATTACAATAGCCACCTACCCAGCACAGTGCTATCTGTGCTTCCTTATTTATTTGAATGTAATGTAATTACACTTATATGCCAGCTATTTTACTTGTGTTTCCTGCTAGTTAAATCAGTTTTTGGGCATTTGTTTCATGCATCCACCACAAATGGATATGTATAACCTATGCATATATTCATCTCGTCAAGTATTCATGTACTGGATTCCCGCATTCATTATTGACAGAAATTATGCATCCTAATGAATCCATGGGAACAGAAGAAAGAACATATAATACCAAAATAACTTAAATTTGACAAAATATGCCAGGAAAATGTATATGTATACATGTGTGTATGTAAAGCTGGCTGTGATTTGAAAAAAAGCAAACCTTAAAAAAAATGTTTATGTATGCTGACTAGATGCTGATTTATGAAACTCTTTTGTTTGTGTAACAGCATGATCTGAAATAGCCATATAAAGGCACAGAATGCTAAGGGAAATAAAGAAATAAAGAAATAAATATTATGCTGCACAGTCAGAGGGTTTTGTAGCTGGAGCCATGGAGCAAACAAACTAAGGGGAAATCTGTGGGTATTCCCCTATTACTGTTCCTGATGCATATTTCATGACTTAAAGAATAAGGGTTGGGGTGGGGATATAAAATTAATTTAAAAAATACAGATCCTACTCTATTCTGAAATTATGTTTAGCAAGTACAGAAAAGATCCCATGTGGATTTTAGAAAGTAATCTTCACTTTGTAAAGCTGTCTAGGAATGTGGAGAAGCAGCAGTTAGCAGTTAAAACAGAGCTGGAACTTAATTTCTTGACTGACCTTACAAAAATAACTTACAATGGCTGAGCTAAACTGTGGCACTAAATCACTGACCTGCATTAGGTGATGGGACCTGTGGCCTACTGTGCAAGAGGATTGAACAGCTTTCCTCTGGTGAGTCTGGCTTGTTTTGCAGGCCAGTGAAAAATGGATTAATGATAAGCCTGGTGCTTTTCATGCTTCCTTTGGAGTGATGCACACTCTTGGGATACGTAAAGGAGCACTTCTTGTGTCAGAGACCTTCTATCTAGGCAATCAGGAAGACGCATGATTCAGATTAGATGACAGACACATGGACTCCCACAAAGGACAACCACACCTCTCACACAGAACGAAGAGCCGAGGATCTGGTCAGTCATTACTTGCTATACTTGTCTAAGCCATGTACACACTGGCTCACAAACAGCCTTTCCTCCCTATCGTCCACACAGATACTTGGTTTTCTGATACTCTAAAAAGGTGGAATGGAGGGGGGCAGAAACTTGAGTACCAGTGATGGAAACTAATGGCTGATTTAGATAAAATGAAACATAATCAGTTCCTCAAAGTCTATGCTGAGGCTATATTACAGGCCAAGGGAACTTTTCAAAAATGTGGACGCCAGGGCTGGATGTAGTATTCCTGTATCAATCTCAACAATGCTGTGCACAGAGGTAAAATCATCTCCACGTCATCACACCTAGTCATTGCTCCCAAGTTTTTACATCCAAATATTACACTAGCCCATTTGCCCACAGTATCCACCCTGAAAGATTTTGTTGAGTTGTTTGTCCACAAAGACCCCTAAATCCTTTTCAGAGTCACTGCTTTCCAGGGTAAACTCCCCCACTGTGCAGGTATCACTTATGGTCTTTGTTCCTAAGTTGTATAACTTTGCATTTGGCTGTATTAAACTCGTTGGGTGCATCTACACTGGCAACTTAGATTGACTTAAGGGCACTTAAGTCAACCTACACAAAGCCACATCCACACTGGGCTTTTATTAAGTCGACTTAAGCGCTTCCTTAAGTCGACTTAATAACAGCTTAAGTTGATTTAATAACACCACCTCTAAAGGTCGACTTAAGCCTAAAGTCGACTTCTTAAGTCGACTTAAAGCCAGTGTGGATGGGGAAGAGTGCTAAGTCGACCTTATTAAGTCGACTTAAAGCCAGTGTGGACAGCTATGCTACCGTTAAGTCGATTTAACAAGGTCCTTTTGTGATGCCTATCAGAATCCAAAGGAGCTCATGGATGAGAGTCTAAAGGTGGTAAGTGAGCTTTATTGAAAAGAATAGCTCATCTTAAACAGGGACAAGATGATGAAGCTTCTGCTCTAGAGATGTCATCCTGTTCTTTTAAGCCAGTAGCAAATATCCTACTTACTTTAATGGGAGTGGAATGGAACTTTAAACAAGGTAGCCCCATGTAAAGCTGATGTTACACAACAGATAGACAGAGCCAATCAAAACACCACTCACCAACAGGCTCCAGTAGATGAACGCATACGCAAATGTTGACAAGTTCCCCATCTTCAAAGCATCTGACGAAGTGGGATTTTCTCCCACAAAAGCTCATGTGATAAATACAATTGTTAGTCTTTAAAAGTGCCCCAGGACTCCGTGTTTGTTTTACATCCTCAAATGATAACATTTCCAGTGCAACCGAATCCTCTGCCACACTTGCACTTTCTTCAGGGAAATGAAAAGTATACTGGGTAAGTCCCAGATTCAAGGTTCCTCTGAAATTCCAAGCACATTCACTCACTCTCTTCTCTAATTAAGATCTTCCTGTCAAAATTCTTCTTGAAGTAGAATTATTTTCTCCCAGGAAAGGTCAGTGAGGTTAGTCTCCTACAAGAATCTGTCTAGAGCAGGGGAGAGAAAAGTGCTTGAACAATAGGGAACTGGGAGGCTAGAAGCCACAACTGAGCCAAGAAAGAGGCACAGTGGAGTGAGGAGTCATGGAAAGTGGAAACTGAGGGTCCCAGCGCCACATCATGGATCCTGGAATCCCAGGCTTGAGTAGGGTTTTCAGGGCTTCCAGGTTCCCTGCAATGGATCTCAGAGCCTGGCAGCCCTGTGTCCCTGAATCCAAGGCAGTCCACCAGGTGGGTTTATCCCAAAGTGACAGATGTTGGAAGTCTTGGATAGTCTGCATGGTGAGCCTGCTGTGATGCCATGGATTCTGGACGTCCCAGCCCACCCCGTGAGCTGACAGGTAATCTTGCTTATAGTTCATCATCTGTTTGTCGAAAGTGATATGTTTCCATAAAACATTTTTGGTTTTGACAAACCAGCATATTTAGTGAGAAACTGTTTTGAGGGGAAAATTCCTGACTGGTTTTTCTTCAGAAGGCTTAGCTTGTACACAAAGCCATTGGAAGGTTTGTAACCTGCATGCAATCCCCGCCCTCGCTAAGAATGTCTCTGTCTATCCAGTGAACATTCATGTTACTCAGCGCCTAGGAGTTAAATGCATGAGTGTCTCATGTCATGAGACTGTCAGCCCAATGGCACATACCCAAGAGTTTTGGACGAGGTACTTTTGGGGGACTGGTTAACTTAAATAAATGTAACTTCTTATGTTCTGAGGATTTACTCATCACTAGCTGGAATCTCTTATGGCAGTTTGCAAGATGCTGAAGAATAGTGCAAGATTTTGTAAGGTTTCCAAAGACCACCTTGGGGCAGGGTCCATCTTTTTGCTATATATTTGTACAGTACCTAGCACAATGAGGTCCTGGCCTATGACTATGGCTCCTACAAATAAGTAATACAAATAATAAATAAGAATTTTAATAAAGAACTAATGGATTGTTAACAGCTTGTACGGTGCAAATGCCCTCAGTCTGTGCAAATTTGCTTCATGGCAATGCAAACAGCTGACATTCCTTCAAACATAACCTCCATATGTGGATGCTCAGGAATTAGAGTAAAGAAAAGACTGTGCTTGAATAATGCCATCAGAATGCATGTGTAGATCAATATGATGTGATGCGGTTCAAGTCTGACACTTAGAATGCAGGTCAGTCAGCAGCACTGGTTCCCAGGACCCTGCAGTGGCCCAAATCAGCTCTGGAGCACTCTACTAAACCATGCATATGCTTCTGCAGTCAGATAGTTGGAAAAAAAAAACTGACTTGTTTTATGCACTAAATGTGAACTTCAAGGGCAATCAGCGATATGTGACACAAATGTGACTATATTATGCATGAGGAGTCATGGAACTAAGTGATGCCAACAGAGCACCTGTTGTTCCTGAATCTTCTGGGAGCATTAAAGGAAGCCAAAGTAGGGGGAAAAATACCACAGCTTAAACAATTTCTGTTTGGATTGCAACATTACTGTGATAAGAAGAGATACCATCATGCAAACTGCTATACAGTACCTATGCAGGAAGATAAACAGACTTGATATGCCTGGAAGGCTGTAATTTAGACAGTGAGATACTTCATTTTGTAACCTTTCACATTTAAACAGTTATCAGGGTACATTTTCTGAACCAAAATTAAGATCTCATATATCAAGAAGACTTGTCAGTCCTTCATGCTGCCTCAATGAGCTAGCACAGTTGATGGAAGAGGAAAAGTCCATGCCTAGAGACACCCATAACAGCTGATTATTACATTTTAGTAGCTGATGTTTTTGATGAATGGTTGAAAAATCTAGCAGTTTTTTCCCTCAGCACAACAGCTGTGCCTTTTGAATCACACAGATTGACTGTGAGGAAGTGACACTCCATAGGCCAACCATCATTCAACACCAGGCTGGCTGAACTCACTAGAATGCAAATGCATTGTCTTAATAGTCTTGCCTGAAAAACATCTGTAGCTACTGCATAGATATAAAGAGCAGGGGTAGAGCGTGACAGATTGCAGTTGTTGAGAGGAAAAGGTGACAATCCCTGGAAATATTTAAGTCTGTTGTAGGAACAATCACTACCACATCAAATCATAGCAGCAGTGGAATGATCAGAAGTAAGTTGAAGAGCAATTACAGCAAGCCTTTGAAAATGCAACAAATTCACTGTAATAGCTCTTTAAAGAAGTTCTTAATACTTTATACAGTTTACTAATCCAGGCTCTTCCTTGTGAGGCCAGTCAAAAAGTCCTGACAATGTTGAAATGCTAGACATTGAGAAAATGTTAGCTCTGGCTCATGGATGATTTGTATTTCTATCATCTACTGTCACTGTGATATGAAAGAAAAGATTTGTACCCAGCAGATGCTTCTCAAAGAAAAAATGTGCAAGAAAATATAATGGATCACAATTTCTATCTGTCTTAGGGTTTTCTATAGCACACATCACCCTAAAGTCTAAGCGTTTCTTAGATAAATTAGATTCATATGATAAAATCTCTAGTAACTTTCATGGTGCCATCTGGTCTTCTCCTTCACCTACTTATGGGAAGATTTGTTTGGGATACATCTATAGGCCTCCCATTTGCACCTCAGTATTCTAATTGTGGTGGGAAGGTTTATTAAAAAGGAGGATATTGTGGCATGCCTTAGAAGTGGTCACACTCTGGAATAATCTCTTATAGGAACTTGCTCTTCCTGCCTCATCAACAGTTTTGAGGATCAAGATTAAAGACTGGAATTGGTAATAAATGCCAAGTGGAAACCAGTGAAGAGATTGGAGCATAGGAGTGATGTGCTCACAGGGGCCTCTCATGGGGTGCGTCTACACTTACAAATTAAATCGACTTAAGCTTGCTTAAATCAATTTAATTTAATTTGCATCTACACTACAATTTCCTTAAATCGACTTAATCTTCTGCTTAAGTCGACTTAAGGAAATTTAAAGTCGACTTTATTAAACCTGGTTTAAAGTCGACTTTACTGGCTAGTTAGTCGACTTAGCCACTGTAGATGCAGATTAGCCATAAATCGACTTAAAGTTGACTTAAAGGGGCCCATTGCTCTCCCACTGCCCTCCCTGCCAGGGTGGCTGGCACAGCCAGAGCCTGGCGTGCCCACCCACAGGGCAGGACACAGCCCTGCTCACCCTGTTCCTATACCCTGCCACTGTCACTGTCCTGCTCAGCCTCCATTGTACCAGGGTACAATGGGGCAAATGCTGAGCCCTCTGTCACTTTGGAAGGGGTGCCCCCCTGCTACTATGGACCAGTCCCAGGTCCACCTAGCCCCTAGAAGTTGATTTAGACGTCCAGAGTGGACACTCTAAGTCAATTTGGCAAGGTCCCCTTGAAGTCAATTTAATTTTATAGTGTAGACATGCTAAGTCAACTTAACAAAGTTGATTTAAAGTTGACTTTGTTAAGTCGACTTAGCAAAGTCAACTTATTTGGCCAAGTGTAGACATAGCCATGTTGAGGTATAAAACACTATCCTGTATTTGCCCTTGCTTCTGCCTGCAGTGACTCAGTCTCTATAGGTGCGTCTACACTTAGAAATTAAGTTGATTTAAGGAGGCTTAAGTGGACATAATTTACTCCGCATCTATACTGGATTTTCCTTAATCCCCTGCTGGCGGGGGGGAAGCGGGGAATTCCCTGCTGCTGGGTTCCTCTGCCACCCGGGGAGCTCGCAACCCCGTGCAACTGAAGCCCCGGAGTGGTGGGGGATTCCCCGTGGCTGGAGCCCCAGATGGGGTGGCGGGGGAATTCCCCGCCATGGGAGCCTCAGGTGGGGAGGCAGGGGAGCCCCGGTTGTGGTGGCGGGGGAATCCCCCACCGTGGGATCCCCTGTTGGGACAGTGGAGGAATCTCCCACTGTGGGAGCCCCAGTCAGGGAGCCCTGTGTGGCTCTCTGTCGACCTAGCAAATGCCTGTGTGGATGTGCTAGGTTGACTTAGGGTTCTAGTATAAACGCTCTAAGTCGACTTACTTAAGTCGACTTAAGTCGAGTTAAATCAACTTTGTTAAGTCACTTAATTAAGTCGACTTAGCGTTTTTAGGTGTAGACATAGCCTTTGATTTTATGCTTCTGTTGGAGAAGGGGGGGAAAGTGAAGTTTCTCTCTCACTCAGTGTAATCTTTCCTCCACTAGCTTTGTAAATTTATAATTTGAAAGTACTTTTTTTTAGTTTGAAGTTAATGTTAGACTCAGCATGGAAAGTAATTAAACAAACGCTGAGCTATAAAGTGTAAAGATGTGTGTACCTGTAAAATTATTTAAAATAGTCTGAAAGCAAACATTTTTAGAAGGCATAGTCAGGAAGAGCTGCTGAATTAAAATTGGCTCATGACAAAATCAGAGAGTTAACCACAAAGTTTATTTGGTCTGCTGATTTGGTACATCAGATTGCATTGTACTTCATATGAAATACCAGCCACAGCTGACAGTGAATTATCCGTGTTCTCCAGGAATTGATGAGAGCTGTATTCATCTTAGTCAGATTAATTCCAAGCGGTAGCTAAATACATCTCTAACCTCTCTATATTACCAAAAGCCCTTTAAATTAAAAGTAATGAAAATGCATGGCTCTCCTGCAGGGTAGGGAAGTGCACCCATTTCCAAAGTCTCAGTAATTCCAAGGTACACGACTAGACAAAGCAATTATAGTAGAACACAGCCACATAGGAGAAATAAAATGCTATTTTCAAATGGCTTGGTGACAACATACCTTGATATTGTATTGTGAGGCAGATTATTAATCCAGGAGAAAACTTCATGGGCTAATGTGTTTAGGAAGGACATGCCCTAAGTCTTATCCAAGGAAAATTCCAAATAAAACAAGTAAAAGGAAAGTGCACCTCTCTATCCAACTTCCTACGATTACCTAACAAATGGACACTCTGGAAACTGGCCATAAGGCACACAAGTTCCAGGGTAGCTCGAATTTATCAAAATAAGAATTCTATTTCAATTCACAGGTTTCTGAGTGTAGAAAAGATGGACAGTCTGGATGAATACTTTAATGCTGATAGTTTCCTATTAGGAAACAAATAATGTGACCAGGAGAGTGTGGCAGCCGCATATTCAAATGGCATACACTGAAAACTGGAAATGAAAACGAGGACAGCAAAGGATGGGTGAAAGGATGGCAGAGGAACATGCTTGTTCCTTGATTGTGCTATACGGGCTCTAAAAAGAATATAGACTCAAGCCACCAGAGACATCTACAGGTGGTCATGGCATACAAGTAACCCATCACGGTGTCTGCATGCAGGCCATTGCTGATTGAGTGTCAGCGGCTCATTTTCAAAGGATTAATCATTGGATGATACCATGCTGGTAATACATTCCTTTCTTGTTCTACTCACATTTTGTGTCTTGCGTGCAGAGGGACCAATCCAGCTCCCTTGTAAGTCAAAGATATCTTTCATTTAACGATAGTAAAAGCTGGACCTAACTCTCCCAGGAGGATCCTCTTGCCCATCTCTACTATAATATGTTCTATTTTATGAAACAGGTCTTCAGAGTTTGCTTGCAGCCTCTCCTTCTGCATTACTCATTCTTTCCCCAAGTTTGGCTTGCTAGACTCGGACAGGGACCTTGTAGCAACAGGATACAGATCATGGCTGTCATTCAGCTGCATCTGATCTAGACACGTGCCCTGGCTTTCCTGTTATTGAATGACTGTCCTGTCAATGGGGTTTTGGTTTGCTGGGAGAGAATTTTTGTTTGTGTGTATAACTCTTTCATTCTGTTCCCCATCACTTTATACTTTTGGGGTAGGCACAACATGACTCTACTCTTTAGTAGCTTTTTCCTTCATAGGGGAAATAGTCAGATGCACTGCTGTTTAGATATGCAGTCTTGTAAACAATGGGGCTCAGTCCCCTGAGATACTTGGTACCTTCTGAGAGGCACTGAATGACCTCAACTCCTATTGACTAACATGGAAGTTGACAACACTCAGCACTAACCATGAGATTCTTCGATGTAGCAGACAAAGATAATAACAACCTCCGATGGCTGAACGTTGAAGTTAGACAAATCCAGACCGGAAATAAGGCATAAATTTTTAGCAGTGAGGGCAATTAACTACTGAAAAAATTTAGCAAGGGTGATGGTGGATTCTCCATCACTGACCATTTTTACATCACCATGGGATCTCTTTTCATTCTTTCCTATTATTACAGTGAATATATGTGGAGACTGAATCACTATCAAGCTTTATGATCTGAATACTTCATCAGTCTATGTGCTAAGGCCAAAATTTTACAAATTTAAGTGCCTAAAGTTAGTCATCTGACTAAATATTTAGTCACCTGAATATGATTTTTGGAGTATCAGAGCTCCAGAGTTCTTATTTGTTTCTGTGCGCATTACTGTACTTGCATCCTGCTTCAGGAGAACAGGGCTCTCTTAGGGTTTATTGACATGGTACATTAGTGCATGCTAACTGCATTGTAAATTCCAGTGCATACTAGTGTGTTGGGCACTAACTGGACATGTGGCCCCTCACGGTGCTGCACTAAAAGTGCTCTTAATGCACACTGATGTAGTCCCATTTCAAACAGTACTACATCAATGCACACTAGAGAACTTTTAGTGTGTGCCCTAGAATTTATACCTCAGCTGGTGTGCACTAATGCAGTGTTTCTCAACCTTTTTGATAGCAGGGCCCAGTTTACTGTCTTCCTAAACATCACCAGGGAGATCTCAGGGATCAGCACTTGTCTATAGATTGGTCATTGAGAAATGCTGCACTAAGGCAATGTTTAGACAAGCCCTTAGATTTCTCAGGAGACAGTTCATAATCATTAACTATCCCAGGGATATTGACTTGCTGCAATGAAAAATGTTAGAGTGTCTGGATTTTGGATTTAAGAAGTTCATCAGTACTTATATTATAAAGCTTGCCACTGGATTGCGTCACGTTTACTGGCCTGTTCCCTATCTCTTGACTGGAGGTTGGATTATACTAATGCCAGCTTTAATTGCCTTGGGGCAATTAATTGCCTTGGGGCAAGATCCGTAATTCAGTATTTGTGAGAGGCACCAAACTTTCTATCCATAGTAGTACAAAACCTAATTTTAGTGACATTTTGCATGCAAAAATAATCTATTCCATGGCATTAATTAACAGTGCTCCCTTCACCCTACTATCAAGATGCCACATGAAGAGCAATGCAAATTGTGGAAGATAGATTTTTAAGTTGGCAACTCTTTTTATGCTATTTTAAAACACAGAGTTCTTGGTTTTGTTACATTTAGGGGGTTATTGACGCTTCATTAGGGTTAATTTAATACATAGAAATTCCAGAAAGTTTTCAGCAAGTGCTTTGTATAGTCGAGTGGATTACCTGTCTGGCTTTGCATCAGGAACTCCTGAATATAAAGCATATTGAGTTTGTGATTTCATTCAAAATTCTGCCCTTAAGAATCTGTTTTCCTCTAGAAATGCAATGGATGACCGCATTCTCACTATTTTATTATGCTGCTACCACGCCAAAAAAAGCAATATCTGATCAAAAATATGTAACTACAATAAAAAATGTAAGTTAGAAAAATGTTCAGCTATATGAAGGTGTCATATCTAAGAAAAGAGCCAAGTTACAAAAGAGTTAGCTATTCAACTGGCCAAGTTAAACAAGACACAATTGGATCTAATTGACTTCTCTCTTTCGACCTCCCAAGTGTGGGTTTATGAATGCCTGGAAAGCAAAGGTAACTCCAGTCATGTCTTGTTTGATTTGGCTATTTATATTGAATGGATAACCCTTTTGTGACTTGGCCTTTTTTGTAGGTATACCACCTTCGTAGGATTATTTATTTTTCTTATATCAGTTTTATTGTAAATTACTTTGATTAAACTAATAGCAATGAACAAAAATAAAAGTACCCCAAACAGTCAAGCAAATAGCTTCTCAAGGGGCAACAAACACCAACATAAATAAATTAAAAAAAAAATTAAAGTGGTTCACAAAGGAGGGTGTGGGACATTTAAGCAATTTCTTTAAAAAGAACCCAGAATGATTGTTAAATGATCCCATTGGAAGGTACTGTTACACTGTGAAACTAACAGAAATAAATTAGGAAAATATAAGTCCATTATCTAAGGGATATTTCACCATTTTGATGAAATAGCCACATTTTCAGGAAAAAATACCTTATTACATACAAAGTATATTTCACTCTATATGTCTAAAAAAACAGTGCTCAAAGTTCAGGCTTCTTAATCCATATTTAAACACAGACATTCCTGGCCCTATTGGCACAATATGGATCACCCAGCAGTTCGCACTGACTTCAGCCAAAGTGGGATACTCAGCACTTTTGAAAATCAATCCATGCCTAAATATAGATATAGGAGCTTCACTTACTTTTAAAATATTGGCTTAATTGTTGACATAGGATTGTTATGCTATGGGACTTGGATGGGATCCATCTGAAAATGGTTCTTTAATTTAAGGCAATGATCTACACTATGGCTGCATCTACACTGGTAAATTAAGTCGACTTAAGCTTGCTTAAGTCAACTTAATTTACCCTGTGTCTACACTACAGTTTCCTTAAGTTGCCTTAAGCAGCTTGCTTAAGTCGATTTAAGGAAAATAAAGTTGATTTAATGAAAATTAAGTCGACTTTATAAAACCTGCTTTTGAGTAGACCTAAGGCTTAAGTCGACTCCCTAGAGTCGACTTAAGCCAGTGTAGCCATGGGGGAGCCCTATGTCGACTTACGGCTACCCCAGGGCTACACCAATGCCCTCCCTGCTGGGGGGGGGCCACAGGGGTAGCCTGGAATGCCCCCCCCCCACAGGGCAGGGCAGAGCCCTGCTCACCCTGCCCCTATGCCCTGCCAGGGTCCCTCTCCCCCTTTGCCCCATTGTACCTAGGTACAATGGGGCAAAAGCTGAACCCCCTGGCATTGGGCAAGGGGTACCCTCCTGCCCCCATGGACCTGCCCTAGGTCCCCCTAGCCCCACAAAGTCGACCTAGAGCATCCAGTGTGGACGCCCTAGGTCGACTTTTTACGTTCCCCTTTAAGTCGACTTTAATTTTAAGTGGGGACACACTAAGTCGACTTAACTAACTTGACTTAAAGTCGACTTAGTTAAGTCAACTTAGTTAAAGTCGACTTAAAATTACAAGTGGAGACATAGCCTATGAGCTAGGGGTGTGATTCCCCTGTTTGTGCATACATGCTTGTGCCAGCTTGACAAGACCTCTTGCAAGTCTAAGCAATATAGCAGTAGCAAGATGGATAGTAGTAGCAGAAGCCTGGCTCAGCCCAACACTTTCAGGAGGGTTTGTATTCTGGCTGCCCTAAGCCATGCCTCCCCTGCCATTGCCTTTCTACTGCAGCCACAATAGGTATTTGTTTTTGTGCTAGCTTGATGCAAGCTAGTGTGAGCATACACACATGAGGAGAAATCTCCCTATCTCATGGTGCAGCCTAGGAGGGAAGGGGAAGGGGGGGGGGGGGCAGAGAAAAAATTGTTTCTTGGCTCATTGTAAGGAATTTTGGCAGGCTTAATTAAGAGGAAATGGCCTTGAAAGAATATAAATTCCTCATGAAAATCTCATGGATGGTTCTGGAACATCTAAAAACCTGTAACACTTGATCTTTATAGGCATTTGGACTGATTTTATCCCTGTGTCAGAAGGTCCTCAAGGATACAATATAGGGCTTCATTGGAGTTACACCTGTGTAATGGAATTAGAGAAAGAGAATTGTTATAAGAAAATAACCTTACTCTGTCATACAGGAGGATTCTGTTGTCATGTGTTTGATGGCAATTATGTGACCACCACATGTCCAGAAGCAAAATTAATTCTTTTATCGTGTGGTATGGATGTATTGTAAGAAGATAAAGCTGACTGTCTAAAATTTTGGAATGTTCACAAATCAATCAAAGGCCTTTTCTATATAAGCAGTTTCATGATCCACATTCTTTAGTGAATCAGGCAAGGTTAAAAGTGTGCTTAGATATAATTCTCCATTTTCCCTTTTACTGATATATGACCTGAAGATGCAGAAATTAAAAGAGTGTTCCATATTCTTTAGAGATACACACATATTTTTACAACCTTGCATCAAAAACCCTTACATTTGTATTGAAGTCATTTACGAAGGCTGCGTTCTTCTGCCTGATCTGCATGGTGGATTTCTTCAAGAACATTCTGTAGAGTGTCCAAATAGTGTTTCATTTAATAGACATTGTGTTTATGTGCATTTATTTAAATAGTCTCATAATAAAATATGTCTTTACCAGTTTCTATATACTCTATCATATACTAAAAATACAATTTTGTGTATGCATATAACTACAAATTATATTTGTAATGGATAATATGTTCTTTTCCCCACAGTCCTAATTTCCCACCAGCTTGGGGAATTAGGAAAAATAGGAAATGAGAAATCAGTTGCATACACAGCCTGTTTTTTTTTATTTTATTTTTTTAATTAGTCAAACAGGGTAGACATCTAAAAAGATGTCTCATTCATTATAAAAACCTCAAAGCATCTTTTCTTTCTACAGCCAGCACACCCAAAAATACAAATAGTAAGAATCTGCTCTCTCTACATATTCAGCAGCTTTGTGGGTATCAGCTAAATTTCATTGCATGTTAAAACAGCAGAACTAATGTCAGGAGAGGTTCCATGTAAGCTGCAGAGAAGTTGTCAGTTCTTAGTATACTCAGATCAATCAACATTGTAGGTCAGTTTTCATTTTCACCCTAGACTAAGGGAGGGTTCATGCTCCAGTTCCTACAGTTCAGGAAGTGCTTCAAAAACAGTCACAGTTCCACACACAAAGTTCACGGAGAAATGTTCTTTAAAATACATTTGTGCAGCTGAAGATGCTGCACTTCCAAGAGCTTAAAATAGCTAAACAGATAGATTATTTTACTGACAGGTACATGCCTATAATCTAAAAGCAAATCCTGAATGCAAACATCTCCATTAATTAGCTCAACTGGGAGATCCTGCTCTGGCACGGGGAGGCTGGACCTAGAATCATAGAAGATTAGGATTGGAAGGGACATAAGGAGATTGTCCAGTCCAACTCCTGCTCAAAGCAGGACCAACCCCAACTAAACCATCCCAGTCAGGACTTTGTCAAGCCACACCTTAAAAATCTCTAAGGATAGAGATTCCACCACCTCCCTAAGTAACCCATTCCAGTACTTTACCACCCACCTAGTGAGGAAGCTTTTCTTAATATCCAACCTAGACTTCCCCGCCACTGCAACTTGAGACCACGGCTCTGAGTTCTGCCATCTACTACCACTGAGAACAGCCTCTTTCCATACTACCTGGAACCCTCTGCTAGGTACTTAAAGACCACATCAAATCCCCTCTCATTTTCTCTTCTGCAGACTAAACAAGCTTAGTTCCATCAGCCTCCACTTATAAGTCATGTGTTTCAGCCCCCTAATCATTTCTGTTGCCTTCCTGTGGACTCTCTCCAATTTGTCTACATCTTTTCTGTAGTGGGGTGGGGAGAGGATCTAGATACAATATTCCACACGTTGTCTTATCAGTGCCAAATAGAGAATAATCTCTTCCCTCAATCTGCTGGCAATGCTGTTATTAATGTAGTCCAATATGCCATTAGACTTCTTGGCAGTAAGGGCACACTTTTTACTCAGGTTCAGCTTCTTGTCCACTGTAACCCCCGGTTTCTTTTTTGCAGAACTGCTGCCTAGCCAGTTGGTCCCTTGTCTGTAGCGGTGTATGGGATTCTTCAGTCCTAAGGACTCTGCACTTGTCCTTGTTGAATCTCATGAGATTTTTTTTTTCTTGGTCCAATCCTCCAAGTCTCTAGGTCACTCTGTGTCCTATCCCTGCCCTCCAGTTTAGCATCACTACTCCCAGTTTAGCATCATCTGCAAACTTGCTAAGTATGCAATACACCTCATCCTCCAGATCGTTATGAAGATGTTGAACAAAATCAGTCCCAGCACTGATCTCTGTGCACTCTGCTTGTTACCAGCTGCCAATTGGACATCGAGCCATTGATCACTACCCATTGAGCCCAATGATCTAGCTAGTTTTCTATCCTTTTAATAGGCCATTCATCCAATCCATACTTCTTTAACTTGCTGGCAAATATGTTATGGGATACTATATCAAAAGCTTTGCTAAAAAAAGATATATCATGTCCCCTACTTTCCCTATATCCACAGAGTCGGTCATCTCATCATAGAAGGCAATCAGGTTGCTGAGGCATGGCTTGCCCTTGTTAAATCCATGCTGACTGTTCTTGATCACCTTCATCTCTTCCAAGTTCCTCAAAATGGATTCCTTGAGGACCTCCAACATTTTTCCAAGGACTGACGTGAGGCAGAATGCTCTGTAGTTCCCCAGCTCCTCCTTCTTCCCTTTTTTGAAGATGGGCACTACATTTGCCATTTTCCAATCATCCATGACATTTCCCAATTTCCCTGAGTTTTCAAAGATAAATATAAATATTTCAAAGATAATGGCTCTGCAATCACATCAGCCAATTCCCTCAGCATCTTTGGATACATTGCATCTGGCCCCATGAACTTCTGTATGTCCAGCTTTTCTAAATAGTCCTGTACCTGTTCTTTCAGCACTGAGGGCTGCTTACTTCCTCCCCATTATGTGCAGTGAAGTGCAGTACTCTGGGAGCTGACATTGTGTATGAAGATAGAGGCAAAAAAAGCATTGAATACTTCTGCTCTTTTCCACATCATCTGTCAGTAACTTTCCTACCCATTCTGTCAGAGGCCCACAATTTCCCTGACCTTCTTCTTGTTGCTAACATTCCTGTAGAAACCCTTCTTCTTACCTTTCACATCTCTTAGTTGTTATAACCTATTTTAGCCACAGAGGTCCAGCCATCCTGTGACACTAACTTTAATAAGAGAAGAGAATTAAAACAAAATTTGGCAACAGATTTATTTGAGCACATAAAGCTGCTTTGATATTTCCTATTGTCTGACTCACTGCTAGTGAAACATGTTCTGAAAGCAAATACAGTGTTTAACCAGAAAGATTTTGCAGTAAAGTGTGGTTGTCAAATGTTCCACTGTTCAGCTTACTTGCCCATTGTTAAAATAAAGACAAACGAGGAGTTAGGCAATATGTTTCTCTTTTTAAAGCTTTCTCCTACATTATCACCAGAGGACTGGCTTGTAAGTTTTTATATTTTATCAAATTAGTCATTTAAGGAGGTTTTTCTTTTGAAGCCAATTCCTCGTGCAAATTTTTCTACCTCTACGTACGTCAGCTCAGGAAACTCAACCAATTCTTCTCCTGTTACCTAGTACTTTCCTTCCATGAAAAATAGCGATTGTCACCTTAGCTCTCATTTAAGCAGGGAGGGGCCGAGAAGCATTAAATTGCCTTGCTGACAATGCTTTCAAACTAGTGATGAAATGTCTTTTTCATATCTGAAGAGAACATGATTATTAGCACAGAACCTGACAGACATGATTTCTGAATATTTTTGTGGCATTAATTTATATCAGTGTAATGTTTGAAAACATTTCAGCCCCTCAAACAGCAGATGCAACTTAGATTCAATTATAACAAATTGTAACACACTGTCAAGCCTTTTTACCAAGTCATTAGTCAGGGATTTTGAATGTGCGGCCTCCGAAAGGAGTTCAGCAGGCTGACAGCTCTAATTGTTGGGAACTGCTAAAGGATTGCTAATGAACTGAGAGATCTGTTGGGCTTGTAGCTTTCTTCAAGGCTGAAATTTTTGAAAACTTTCATGAGATCAAAGCAGCATAACATGGACCATTTGCTAAATTGTCAGCCCGTTGAGTGAAGTAGTCTGAGTCCCAGCTTTAAAGCTGAAGCGTCAATAGAAAACACCATGCAACTTCTGCCCCTGAGCCTTTTTTTATGTGTCAGTAAAACAATACAGAAAAACAATGGCTTGAAGAAAGAGCCCCAGAGCTGCAGTGGCCACTATTTCTTACTTAGGAGGAGCAGAAAGAGAGGCAAAAATTTCTTCTCAGCTAAAGAGATGCAAGAGGGCTAAAGAGTCTAGCATCATTTCAGATATAGCTGTACTTATCTTTGCTACAGTGTTTAGGTGTCTTAATAGCTGGAGAAGTATATTTGATTCAATGAATGACAGAAACACCGGTTTTCCTCTAAACTTGTTGAGTTGGCATAGTAGGGTGTCCAGATCTGTGTTTGGAGCACTAGAGGTAAACTTCTGGCTCCATTAAAGTCAGTGGCAAAGTTGCTTTGAGAGACTGCTGGAAGATTCCCATTGACTTCATTGGATATTGGATCAGACCCTAGTTTAGCTGGTTTATGGTGAGCAGCCAATGACTACTTCCCAGCCGCTGTGGCTGAACAAATATGTTGCCTCATGTAACTCAGCAGCAGAAAGCCAAAGCAGTGCATGAAACTTCTAAAAGAGCTTAAAAGAAAAGAAAGATAAGAAAACAAAACTCAATAATTCCCATCTGTTTCATATTTTCATTCCATATTCAAGTCTTATTGAGGACTGTTGATTTTTTTTAGAAAAACCCTTTCAGCTCCTTCTTGTTGAAATTTGCTCTAGTGTCCTTTTACCGAACAAAAATAGTGCCCACTGATCTCAGGTAACATTGGTTGACTACCCAAGTGTCTTAATAGAGCAGTGTGATGAAAAAATGTGTTTGAACTAAGATTTATATTATTGCTTCTTTAAATTAATACTTCAACAGCCCTGCTAGCAAAACAAACTCCTTCCTGAATACACTGTGTGAGGTATATTCCCAATCTGATGTTATCCTCCCAAGAAAATCTTTCAGTTTAAAAGCAACAGAGATGTATGTAAACTGTACTCCCTTTCCAGCTCCTACCACCCCTGCCATCCTGCCTCCCTCCTGCCATCACCAGCACCCCATTGAACTTTTGGAAAACCAGGTGTTATATATGGATTGCACTTCAGATTCAGGGACTTGCTCTTAAACAATGATTCTGAACATCCCTAAAACATGGGTAAGTTCAGTCTTGGATCTGAATTCTGCATCCCAGGTCCATCTCTAAAAATTCATCAGTGAGATTAATTGATAACTCTGTCACAGACTACCTATTTCTAACAAATAGCTTTAGCAATATCAAAATGAGTAAATTATTAACCACTTAATTAGCAAATTATTAATACTGCTCAGCACTTATATGAGTTTTACATGACTTATGATCAACTGCTTCCAGGAAGCTCTAAGGGTGCACTTGGGAGATGTAGGAGAGATTACATTTCACTCCTTTGCCCATGAGTGTACCTTTCATTTGTAAATGATCATTCAATCAAGAGCTACTTCTTCTTGATGGAATTATCATATACTAATTTTATACTAATGCAGGGGGTCAGATTGCCAGGATACAGTGAAGTAAGTGACAATCTTGAGTATGAGGCAGTAAAGAAACTGGCAGCAAAAGTTGTAATTGGGGTACCAGCGTCACCTAAGGACTTGGGAGATCTGGGTTAAAGTCCCTGCCCCAGACTGCTGATGTGGCCTGATTGCATTGTCTCTTAGAGTCTTTGGCTATGTCTACACTTACAAAGTTAAGTCGACTTAACAAATTGTCTACACTTTAAGTTGACTTTGTTAAGTCAATTTAACAGCAGAGATAGCCGTTATATTGGCTTAATAAAGTCGATTTAGCGTTAATCCCTGTCTACACTGGCCTTAAGTCAATAAAAGGAGGTGTTATTCAGTCTACTTAAGCTTTCCTTAAATCAGCTTAAGGAAATACTTAAGTCAACTTAAGAAAAGCCCAGTGTGGACGTGGCTTTGTATAGGTCGACCTAAGCATCCTTAAGTCGACCTAACTTGCCAGTGTAGATGCACCCATTGGGTGGGATCCACAAAGGGACATTGGTGTTGCAATGCTGAATGTTATGGCTCTTAACTTTCAGGTCCCTAGTAAATCCCAGGAGCAGCCCCATGATCCACAGAACCTGTGTTAGGTGCCTAGGCTCCCTGAAGAGTGAATGGGGACAAATTGGCACCTCCCAAGCCAAAAGCCAGCACACCAGGCAGGAAGCCACCTAGATTATCCAATGGAAGGTGCTGACATGAAGGGTATGTGCTAAGCTCTTGTCTTTCCCTTAGAGCTAGGCAGCTAAAGGGCTAAAGGGAGGCACCTCGCTCTCCTTAGTGATCCACAAACAAGAATCCATTACCCAGAGTAAGGCGATTTAGATGCCTAAGCTATTTGTTGCAGAAATTAGTTAGGCAGCTACCTTGCTCCACAGAAACAGCTGGAGAAGCAGATGGTGCTTCTGTCTCCTTAGAACTTTGGGGGGCAGTAGAGCACTCCTCCTGGGATATGGGAGATGCAGATTTAATTCCCACTTCTCTGCCAGAGAGGGAAAATGAATTTAAACTGCAGTATACCATCTCTCATATGCATAGCCTAACTGCTAGGCTACTGAATCATCTTCCACATTCTCTGTGGCCAAAATAATATTTAATTATTTATACTAAGTACAATAGTCATTGGATTATATGCCCTGTAGTCCAATGACAAGGGGTCCCACCTGGGACATGGGAAATTCTGGGTCCAGTTCCCCTGCTCCAATCATTCTTTCATTATTTATCCATAATGGAACGGGTTCAAAATGAAAGAGTGAGAGAGGTCTACCTCAGGATATCCCATAGCCCAGTGGTTACAGACCTCTCTGGAAAAGTAGGAGAGAAATCCTTTTTTTCCCTCTGAAAGAGGGGGAATTAACTCTGCATATCCCAGTGGGCTGAGGGTTATATAAGGTGGGTGACACCACCACCTCACCCAGCCAGTTCTGAATAGGACCCAAACTGGAAGGCATGATCAAGGGCTGCCTATTAGATTGGGCTCTGTACATGAGACAGGAGGATGAAGGCCTGTTTTCTCCACTGTGTGATTCACTCCTGGATTGAGGCAGGAGATAGGTGTTTGGATGGGGAGAATGGTAGTGCATATGCTCAGAGGTCATAACTTAGGTGAATCCTGGCTACTATGGACATAGAAGCTCTTTACACCAACATCCCACAGAAAGACAGATTACAAGCCATTAGGAGAACTATCCCAGATGATGTCACAGCACACCTTGTGGCTGAACTTTGTGACTTTGTGCTCACTCACAACCATTTCAGATTTCAAGATGATTTATATCTTCAAGTCAGCAGCAGTGCTGCAGGTAAACTCATGGCCCCACAATATGCCAACATTTTTATGGCTAACTTAGAACAACACTTCCTCCACTCTCGTCCCCAAGTACCACTCCTCTATTAATGCAACATTGTTGACATCTTCATAATCTGGACCCATGGTAAGGATGCCCTTGGAGATTTCAACAATTTCTACCCCACAATCAACCTTGGCCTGGAACAATCCACACAGGAGATCCACTTTCTGGACACTACAGTGCAAATTAGTGATGGACACATAAACTCCACCCTATACCGAAAATCTACTGACTACGATAGTTACCTACATCCCTTGAGCTTTCATCCAGGACATACCATACGATCCATTGTCTACAGCCAAGCCCTAAGATATAACTGCATTTGCTCCAATCCCTCAGACAAAGACAGACATCTTCAGGATCTCTATCAAGAATTCTTAAAACCACAATACCCAGCTGGGAAAGTAACTAAACAGATTGACAGAGCCAGACAGGTACCCAGAAGTCAACTACTACAGAAGAAGCCCAAGAAAGAAAACAACAGAACGCCACTGGTCATCACCTACAACCCCCAAGTCAAACCTCTACAGCACATCATCAAGGATCTATAGCCTATTCTACAAGATGATCCCTCACTCTCTCAAGCCTTGAGAGGCAGACCTCTCCTTGCTTAAAGACAGCCACCTAACTGTAAGCAGATACTCACCAGCAACTACAGACCAAACAACAAAAGCATTAAAGCACAACAAACCATGGTGCCAACTTTGCTCACATATCTGTACAAAAGACACCATCACAAGACCTAATCAAACCAGCTACTACATCAAGGGCTCATCCACCTGCTCATCCACTTAAATTATTCCATGTCCACACTGGGCTTTCATTAAGTCGACTTAAGAAATTCCTTAAGTTGACTTAATGAAAGCTTAAGTCGACTTAATAACTACCCCTCCTTCGGTCAACTTAAGCCTTAAGTTGATTTCTTAAGTTGACTTAATGCCAGTGTGGAAGCCTATGTCCAATGTTAAGTCGACTTAAGTCAACTTAATAAAGTCGACTTAAAAGGAGCCACTTTGTTAAGTCGACTTAATAAAGTTGACTTTAAGTTGATTTAAAGTTGACCTTATTAAATCAACTTAACAAAGTTGACTTAACTTTTTCTAGTGTAGACATACCCTTTCACACTAAAGGCAGATAGTGATGAGGTGCCTAGGTATTCCTGGGGAGTGTTACATTATTCTCCATCTCTTGAAGTCTCCAAATTGAGACAGATTTGAAGACTAAATGACTTTCTGGAAGATTGTTTTAGTCAAACAGAAGTAATTGGGCTCAGCACAGGGGTAACTATGAAATGTTATGACATGTTATATATCGAGTCAAACCAGAGGATATAATAGTCCTTGCTGGTCTTAAAATTCATGAATCAGTGCATTTTGAATTTTCTATGCAGTTATAAAATTCAATGTTTGCCACTCGCACTGGATAGGTTAATTGAATAAGGTATTCAATCAGAGAAAGGGAAAAAACAAAACAAAGCACAAATAGCAGACTGCAAATTGCAAATATTTGCAACAAAATGTTCACTAATGTTCTTCAGATCAAGAATTATTCACTGAGGAAACTTGTAACTAACTAATAAACTTGTAACTAATAAACCCCAGAATTTTTCAGCCTATTTGAGAACAATTTGCAAAGAGAAAACAAGGCAAAATTCTTCAGATAAATTATTCATTTGAATTAGTCATTTAGCTCTCAAAAGGAGTGTAGACTTTTTGAAAATGTGTGGCTAGGGGATTCACTCTTAAAGAGATTGAAGCAAAAATACTTGGCTCATCGATAGCACTTTTATCCCAGGTTCTCAAAGCACTTAAACATTAATTATTCTGAATATTAATTCTAAGTATTTTATATTTGACTAAACTGAGGCACAATAACTTGCCTATGGTCACACACAGCAAGCGAGTATCAAAACTGGGAAAAGAACCTAGCTCTGTGCATAAGTCATAAAACATACTTCCTGCCACCGTTGCTTTAGGCTACGCCACTCTTCTCTATTTTTGCACTACAGTACCAACTTTCACCCAGGATTCTCAGGGAGCATGTTTCTAAGGCAAAGATTTTCACAAAATCACAGTGAAGCCTTGCTAGTTAGTATTATTATAGCAGCTTTTACAGATTATTAAATTGAGTCACAGAGGGTGCATCTCCACTTACAAGTTAGGTCGACTTAAGGAGGCTTAAGTCGACTTAAACTACTCCCTGTCCACACTGGGCTTTTATTAAGTCAACTTAAGCTGTTCCTTAGTTTTAGGTCAATTTAAGGCTTAAATCGACTCCTTAAGTCGACTTAAAGCCAGTGTGGATGGGGATTAGCACCTAAATCAACCTTATTAAGTCGACTTAAAGCGTTAAGGTCGACAAGGGGTATGTCTACACTAAAAAAAGTTAAGTTGACTTTGTTAAGTCGACTTAATAAGGTTGACTTTAAGTTGGCTTAAAGTCAACCTTATTAAATCAACTTAACAAAGTCAACTTAACTTTTTCTAGTTTAGACATAGCCAGAGTGACGTGCTAGAATGGCAGCAGCTGCAAACTTGGAAATAGAATTCAGGAGTCCTGGCTCCCAAACTTGTATTAAATGTAATTCCAGGGGTTGGGAGATGGGGGGTAAAGCACAATCCTTTCTATGCTTGGGGCGGGGCACAGAACCCAAAATGAGTCAAAGTTAAATTCCTGTGTGTGTACCTGGATGTGGGGGATTTTTTAACAAGATTTTGCGTGTAGACTAAGGGTAAACTAAAGAGTCCACTTCTGTAACTCTTTGTCAAGTAGCCTGTTGCCATCACAAAACTAATACCAGGGGTAGTTCAGATTCAAGTCCTATTTATCCAAAGACTTTGATGCTGAGTTTATTGTTTTTCAATTTTCACTTTTGATCTGTAGCTACTACATAACCCTTGCAAGAGACATTTTATTTTCTTAATTTTGCCACTCCCTGATGTAAAGGACAATACTATGCCCTCTTATTGCATTGCTACATTATTTGGGGGGCTATATTGCCTCCAGAAAGTATTCTCTCTGGGAATAAAAGACCTTGAGTCAACAAGAACATATTTAAGTCCCGTTGACTTCACACTGACTTCAGTGGGACTTAAGTATATTGCTTAAAGTGAAGCATACCCTGAAGGCTTTGCTGAAATGGAGTCCCAAGTACACAAAGCAAAGACTCTCTGGCCCGGATATTTCCCTCCTGGAAATACAGCCATTCAGTAATGGCACTTTTAGATTGTTTATCACATCAGAGAGGTAATTTAAGAATAGAAGCATCTATTTTTAAAAATAGTGCTTCCTACTGTGCCTCTTCTGTATGCTGCTCTACAAACCACTTAGATCGATTATATTGCATGTAGTCAAAACCTTTTACACTTAGAAAATGAAAACTAGCAAGATCTTAATCAGGGGATAAGGCAATATGCCACTTTTATTGTGAGGAAAACAGAATTATCTTAATAGCTAATATCTAGTATTTGCACACACAGGCGCACACACATTCTGTTGTTGGTAATTACCAGTCCTGCTTGTTGCTTGTGACCATAGTTTGGGTCTGTGGCTGGTCTTCACAGCTCATGGCAGCTACCTGGCCAGAGAAACTGGGCATGAGGAAGAGCGGGGTCTCTGTCAGGTGTATTAATGTTCTTGGGGTATGCCTACACTAGCAATTTAGGTCAACTTAAGGACCCTTAAGTTGACCTAAATTACTTCCTGTCTACACCAGACTTTCATTAAGTCGACTTAAGAAATTCCTTAAGTCGACTTAATGAAAGCTTAAGTCGACTTAATAAGAACCCCCCATTAGGTCGACTTAAGCCTTAAGTCAACTCTTAAGTCAACTAAGTATGGTGTGGATATGGAGTAACCCTTAAATTGACTTTATTAAGTAGATTTAAGTGTGGTTAGGTCGACTTAACAAAATGGACTAAGTTGACTTACAGTTAAGTCTACTTAACTTTTTCTAGTGTAGACATAGCTTTGGATACTATGCAGAACACTACCCAAAGTTATGCCATCTCACCCTTTTTTATATCTTTTAGTCCATAGACCTTGCTGTTGCACATAGCCTCAGGGTACTTTATGACCATGAGCCATCAGTTAATGACAGATGTGACTTTAATCTTGTTCTTGATGGGACTTTTTGTCTCTTTCTTTCTATGGTGGATTCTTCTTGCTTTTGCAGAGTTTGTCGGCATTGTTCTTCAGCCATTAAGGTGGTGCTGGCAGTTTGTCATCAAGACAGGCTGGTGTTGGGGACAGATCCTATCACACACATACCCTCAATTACACATCCAATCTAAGTTCATGCATCTAAAGGAAGTTTCAGCAAAACTTGGGCTGGGCAATACAAAATGGAGTAAGCATTTCAAAGTGGAGTTCTGAATACAATATGGAGTCATATCAGAGTTTGGTTTTGACGTTAAAGAACAAATGAATGCATGAACATGGTGTTTTTATCAGTGAATAATAGGCATTATTCCAGTTAGAAATTCTTGTTGGAAGCAATTCTATAGTATAAATTCATCTTTAGCCCTACAATCTATGATACTGTAAAATATCAAAACTTATGAAAACAGTACATATGATTTAAATATATTAAAAGAACAGTGTGCTACTTTTTCCATCTGGTGATAGATTACTTTAAGATTTCATTAATGAAATTAAACATCCTGAGGTAGGTAAGCAGGAATCTTACCCCAAAGGAGGTATAAGAGAGGTATCAATATGAAGGAGCTAGATGGCATGCATAGATTGCAGAAGACGCTTGGATGAATCAATGAGCTTCATCAGCTTTGTCTTTCAAGTACATAGTTTTGAAGAAGAAAAAAAGAAATATTATAGGTACCAGGAAGTGATTAGTCTCAAGAGAAAGATCGAGCAATCTTTTTTCCCCTTTATTAAGCCACATCAATAATACTGTCTGGTAATATTTTGCTTAATGTAAATGTATTGCAAGCATTGTTAGTGTGATCCTGATTACAACAGCAACACAATAAAAAGGAAGGCATGTTTTATGAGTCACTTAACCACTTTAATAACATTTAAATAATGATATATGTGTTCTGTCAAGGGAAAATAATTGCCAAAAACACAAACAACAACATAAAAACAAAACAAAACCCAGAACTAGTTTAATGTATCTTGGAGTTTTCTTCTTGTCTTTTGAAAAATACAGACTGACTGGCTGGCTGGCATGCTGGCACGCTGGCTGCCACACACCTTGGACCCTGCCTTCTTGCATGCCTGGTTTCAGATCCTTACTTTTATGCCCAACCCCTGGCTACTGACTCTGGCTCTGACCCTTGGCTCAGTTCTTCACTCTCTCTGACCCTTGGCTTGATTCCCAACTGTGTCTGTCTCTCTGACCTCTGGCTCCTGACCACCATGGCTCTGACCACTATTCATGACCACCTACATCCTGGTCTATGACTACAGCAGAGAAAGTAATAAGAAGGAGAAGGAGAAAACAGGCATTTCCAAAAGTCCCTGAGGAGAAAATAACTCTCAGATACCCAAGGAGAAGGCAAAATGTGATATAGGAACAAAAAGGACTGGGCAGTCACTCTGAATGCATGGATCTTGAGACAAGGTGGAAAAAAAAAAAACCCATGGCACAAGCAAACACAAATATAAAACTATATTTTGATCTAATACAGAATTTGGAAAGCTAGGGATTACTCTTCCAAGTGCTGACCATGTTGTCTAACAGAGGGCCATATGTTTGACTTTAAGCACGTGATTAATTCCATTGACTTCAAAAAGTAGGATTGAATATGGATTTTAAGATAAGCACATGGCTAAATGTTTGCTGGATAAGGAATTACTGTTATTCCATTTTTTTATGGTAGAGCCCATAATATGTTATGCACTCTCTATGCATATAAGAAGACACAGTTCCTGAGCCACACAACTTTTGTTAAAAAAAAACTCTGGGAAACAAGAGAGGAGAGCAAAATTAGAAAAGAAAGTAAGAGAGAATATGTTTCTCAGAGTTCAAAATTCAGTTTTGTCTCAATTTGGAATGTAGTAAAAATCTCAAAATTTTCCATTGAATTAAATTTCACTTTGACCATTTTACATTGATAGAATCATAGGCTATGTCTACACTAGAAAAAGTTGGGTCGACTTTGTTAAGTCGACTTAACAAAGTGGTGTCCATGGATGTGGACTAAGTCCACTTTGTTAAGTCAACCTAACTGCCCTTAGGTCGACTTAACAAAGTGGACTTAAGCATCCACACTGTGCTTAGGTCGACCTAAGGAGGGTTAGGTCCATCTACCCAGTGGTTCTTATTAAGTCAACTTAAGCTTTCATTAAGTTGACTTAAGGAATTTCTTAAGTCAACCTAATGAAAGTCTGGTGTGGACGGGGACTAAGATAAGCCTCCTTAAGTCGACCTAAGTTGCCAGTGTAGACATAGCCATAGAATCTTAGGGTTGTAAGGGACTTAATGAAGTCATCTAGTCCAACCCCTTCTAAAATCAGGACCACTTCCATTAAATCATCCCAGCTAGGGTTTTGTCTAACCGGGCCTTAAATGTTTCCAAAGATGGAGATTTCACCATCTCCCTAGGTAACCCATTCCAGTGCTTTACCACCCTCCTAGTGAAGAAGTTTTTCCTAATATCCAACCTCAGCCTCCTTAGCTGCAACTTGAAACCATTTCTCCTTGTTCTGTCCTCTATTAATACTGAGAACAGCCTAGCTCTCTCCTCTTTGGAGCACCCCTTCAAGTAGTTGAAGATTGCGTCATTTTCATACAACCAAAAGTTCCAGAATGGCTTTATCATTTTAACTTTTATAGAATAATTAATACAGCATAATACAATACAGTATATAAAAGACAAAACAAAACATTTCAACCATATTGAAACAAAACATGTTGATAATTTCTTGTGAAAGTTTAAGTGAAACTTAAACTGACCTGTAAAATGTTTCAATTTTGTCAGATCAGCATTTTCTAATGGAAACCTGTTGTCAGAAAAAAATTGACCAGCTCTACTAAGTATCTCTGGCACTCAAACTGAATATAAAATGTGGGTACTAGATACTTGGAAAATTATTACAATATAAAACAAAACAAACAAACAAACAAAAAAACCCAGATATACCAGTCTAAACCCAAAATACATGCCAGCAAAGAAAATACCAGTGATGATGTCAGATAATTTTCAAAGAAACTGGACAAAACAGAAAGCTTTGACGTAATCAAAAATTATACAAAGGCACATTTACTATATATTATAAAAACTGATGGAGATTACAGAATTTATTTGGACACAAGAAACCTAAATACTGTTGTGCAAAGGCAATATTATCCACTACACATGACAGAAGGAATTACTAACAAGTTTTCCAGTACTACAGTATATGGTATATTATTCAACCATGGATGTAAGGTCAGGGTTTTGGCAGCTAAAATTAAATGACATGAGTTCAAATGCTATACATTTTATTACATCATTTGGATACAATTTTTATTTCTGCCACTCAGAACAGATTTGGCACCAGAAGTTTTCCATGGAAACTCTTTTCCAATTAGCTAATTGTTGAAGGCATCAGAGTTGAAACATTTGTAGACAATGTGGTAGTTTGGGGACCTCAATATGAAAAAACCTGATTTCAGACTGAAATTAGTTCTGGGCTGACCCAAAGAATGGAATCTAATCTGAGTCGCACAGCATTACAGCCAGAATTCCAATGAAATATGTATATGTATACAATATTTTTTATAACCTGACAGAGATGTAAAGAAGCAAAAAAGATGCTGGGTAGGATATCCAATAAAACCTCAAAGATACGGACAACAGAGTTATGAATTGACTGGTCAACTGAACACCCTGTGAAACTGTGAGTAACCAATCAGACAACAGCAGGGGGTGGGGGAGTGGGGTGGGAAAGGAATGCAAACACTGTGCCTGTATTACAAGGTTGGCATGCAGAACCGAAATAGTTCGGGTTCTGTGCTGTTCCTGTAAGCCAAAGATGCTATTTTACCCCTCCCATAGCACTCTACTGGGATGGAGAAGCTGTTTACACCACCACCTGATCTGGGCTATATCTACACTAGAAAAGTTAAGTTGACTTTGTTAAGTTGACTTAATAAGGTCAACTTTAAGGAAATGCTTAAGCTGACTCAATAAAAGCCTAGTGTGGATGCAGCTTTGTTTAGGTCGACTTAAGCCTCCTTAAAGGAATTAAGTCGACTTAGGGCATCCACACCGGTTTTAGGTCGACTTAACGAACCGACTTAGGCATTAAGTCAACCTAAAGAGTGACAGTTATTAAGTCGACTTAAGGAAGCACTTAAGTCGACTTAATGAAAGCCAGGTGTGTACGTGGCTTTGTTTAGGTCGACTTAAGCCTCCTTAAATTGACCTAAGTTGCTACTGTAGACATACCCATAATGTTTTGTTCAGAGTTACGAACATTTCAGATTACAAACAAGCTCCATTTCCAAGATGTTCGTATCTCTGAGGTTCTACTGTATTGTAACACTTTAGCAAAATAACCATTTATAATGTGTTTCACTTTTCTCTTTTATTCTTTATATCTGGAATGTCCTTTCTAGTTTCAAGTATAGGGTAGCAGTTTCCCATTTTACATGGGACAAAACAGATTGGTGGGACCTGAAAAGGAAATCCTTTCTTATATTTCCTATATCTAGGGGGATATGGGTACCACTACAGCAAGTTTATTGTTACTATTGTTATTGGAGTTCTGGATGTGGGGAGAAAAATAGTTTAATACTTGCAATATCTACTAGTATAGGGATTTAGTGTGATGTTTTCGCTTAATTAAGTATAAAATGTATTGTGTATTAGTATATGAACATCAATGCAATTTTATTCAATTTTCCTTGTGGCGGATACATCGAACTTCTTCCTTTTTTTTCCCCTGAGGCTAAAAGAGTCTGGAAGATGAATGTAGTATAAAAAACAATACATCGGTTTGAGATTAAAGTACATACTTCCACAAAGTAAAGTACCAGTGATGCTGAAAGATAGCATACCTCTTTATATTGTCTCATTGTTGCTGATGACTGGCTATGTCTACACTTGCATTTTTAAGTCGACTTTAACTAAGTCGATTTAGTGTGTCTACACTTAAAATTAAGGTCGACTTAAAGGGGAACTTACAAAGTCAACCTAGAGCGTCTACACTGGATGCTCTAGGTCGACTTTGTGGGGCTAGGGGGACCTTGGGTAGGTCCACGGTGGCAGGGGGGGCACACTTGTGTGCAATGGGGCAAAGGGGGACAGGGACCCTGGCAGGGCATCTGGGCAGGGTGTGACGCTGTCTGGATTTAGGAAGCATTTATGATATTATTTTCAATGGGTATCTCATAAATGCTCTATAACCCATAGGAACTATGTCATGTTCGGTATCAATAGAAAGGTAAT
>ML685801.1:283676-298872 GCA_007922175.1 Pelusios castaneus
ATTTGACTCAGTTGTCTTGGGGTTAAACAGGGACTATGGATTTTTCTCGCATTACAACAAGTGATTTGACCTCCCCCTCCTCTATGTGCTGTTCCCCAGTGTTTTGAATCCTAACACCTATTTTGATTTGCTGTTACAGCCTGACCTGATGCTATGTCATACACTCCCCTGCATTTAATTTCCTCCCACTCTGTAACTTTCCTATCTTCAAAGCGTCTGACGAAGTGGGATTTTCTCCCACGAAAGCTCATGAGATAAATAAATTTGTTAGTCTTTAAAAGTGCCACAGGACTCTGTTGTCTTTCTACAATAGACTAAACGGCTACCCCTTTGGAATTTCCCTAAATCCAGACAGTGTCAGACCCTGCCCACATGCCCTGCCCTTTGGGGGGCATGCCAGGCTCCGCCTGTGCTCCCCCTGGCAGGGAGGGCATTGGTGTAGTCCTGGGGTAGCCCTAAGTCGACTTAGGGCTACCCCAGGGCTACACTGGCTTAATTTGACTTTAAAAAGTCGAATTAAGCCTTAGGTCGAGTAGAAAGGTTGTTTAATAAAGTCGACTTAATTTTCATTAAGTCGACTTTATTTTGCTTAAGTCAACTTAAGCAAGCTGCTTAAGTCGACTTAAGCAAAGTGCAATGTAGACGCAGGGCACATTAAGTCAACTTAAGCCAAGCTTAAGTCGACTTAATTTACCAGTGTAGACACAGCCACTGTTAATAGCAGCATCCACTCTGAAATTTGTGGGTAATTTATTTAATTCACTTACAGATACTTCTATACTGCTCATCTCTGAAGTATCTGGTCATTTAATTTCTCTTTACTCTGAAAGTGAAATCATGTGGATTTTAAACTATTAACTATTATTTTTTTGTGTTCAGAACACTTTTAAGGTGTAATTAAAATGCAAAATATTTTAAAAGGTCAGTAATGAAAAAAAGGTTTTGTTTTGTTTAAAGAACTATGATATTACACATAAGAAAAAGGATTCAAATTAAAATTGTGAAGAGGAACAGGTCACTAAAGTTGGAATCTGCTCTTCAAAACATTTACTATCATCTATATTACTCACTCCTGCAAGTAGTTCTGTTAGCCTCAACTGTGCATTATTGTAATAAACAATACATTGGGTGGTAAGTTTTTGCTGAATTGGCACCATAAATAAAAAGCTGAATCAACATATAAACTAGTAAATAGAAGAGCTTGTGGGGAAAGCAACAGAGGTCAGAGATTAGTAGGAAACATCTCAATGGAGCTGATGCAATATTGCCAAAACTGAGGACTCAAAACTTTGACGGAGATGAACAAGTTATAGGATTTTCTTTTCCAGAACCTTCTATGCCCACAAATGAAGATTCTCCCTCCTGGTAAGCAAGAGGCCTTCTCATTTCCCTTTCCCCCCCACCTCCTTTCTCTTCCCTTCTGAACACTGGCAGGAAGGAGGCTCACTTAATCTTCATTCTCTCCCAAAACAAGTAGCATCTCTGCTTTCTCTCATTCCACTTCTCTATGGTGCAGTCTGAGTTGCTCTCTTTCCTCCAAGGAGTGAGAGAATGTGCACAGATAGGGGAAATGTAGCAGGGTCTATATGGCTTCTTTTGTCCCAGTCACATAAGGGATGGAGAAAATCCATCAGCCCTCACCTCAATTGATCTATTTGCTGAGCTTGGCCTGGTTAACAGAAGAGCACTGTAGATGGGAGCTCTTTTCCCTGGGCCTTAATTCAGTCAAAAGATGCAGGACATCAATCAACCTACTTCACAACAAACCTGGAACTGTTGTGCTGCTTGGCAGGAATGGTGTCTTCTTCACACCAGTCATATGAATGGCAAATTGTTCCAAATAGGTGCTCAAATTTATATGGCTCATAAGCTCACCAGCAAGGATGCTACTAAGAAACTTCAGTGGTTTATGGTTTGAAATTGAAGTTCAATAATGAAATGTTGAGTACACCATTCATAATTATTATGGCTGGTGTGTTCAAAAACACTCAGTAATGATCTAACTCTGCCCTGCTGATGGCCAGTGGTCATTTCACTGAAAGCAGAATTAGGGCATCACCAAGCACTTTTGAAAATCCTATCCTAAAAATTCATGAGTCTAAAAAAGTTATGATGGAGCCATTATTGTTTCACTTTGTGTTTCATACATTACAGTCTGAGACTGATAATCAAATTTGTTTAGTTGAACAATGGAGATGTCATGAAAGCTGACACCTACTGGCTAAAGGATACTTTGGGTGAAGCTGTGCCTGTCTCTTTATGAATAATAGTTATTTCAACTACAGTAATGAGGTCAATAGAATTTAAAGAATAAACCTAACTTAAAGCACAAATGTTACCCTGAATCAGGGCTCTAATCTTGGATACGGACAAAAAAAAAATCAATAATATATACATTACTATGAATCTTATAGTATGAAAAAAACCTGTAAAAGGTCTCACTCACTCTCCCTTCTATCTCAGTCCCACCCAATTGCACACAACATAATGCTCTTCATCATGTTTATCCACTGGAAAAGTGTGAAAAAAAGTTTTAAAAATATTAAAAAGTGTGAGAAATTAATACTTCCTTTCACAATGTTTACTTTTCCCTCCCCCCACTTCTTCAGTTTTCATGCTTTTAGTTTTTATTAAGTCTACTACCATTGCAAATGGTAGAAATTTTAGGGCACTATCCTGGAAGTAGCAACAAATAGTTTAGGTAAGGAACAGAATATTTATGGCAAGTATGTGTAATAACTGCTGTAAAAATATCCTCTCAGGTCCCATTTCTAAATCCAGATCCTTGACAAACATCAGACTGATAACTGAGCATATTAGTAATTAACAACAATCCAACTGAATTACCAGATGATGCTCAGAGGACCTGTATGCAGAAAGGACACCTCACACCTGGATTTCTGCTTGCCATTTGTGAAAGGGGATTAGGTGGCTATCTTCCTGGCAACACTTCCTCCTCCCACATATTCTTAAAAGCTCTCTTTGTATCCAGGGACCTGTTCCTGGGGAAAGGGCTGCATCTGCATCTGTGTCAATAATCCTCCATACCCTCTCCTCTCCCCTTTAATAAAATGTATGTCCTAAGTCAAACGTTAATTTTGAAAATGTATATATAATCAACTCGGGCAAAAATGTCAGCAACTCATATTTACATTAACATAGAGCCTTTCATTTCAAAGGATACCACTGCACTTAATAGTCTGTGAAGAGCGATAACCTCTGCCACCACATAATGTAGGGTCATAGTGAATTGCACATAATATATGCTATCACAGCCCATCCAGAACCATACTTGGATACCTGGGAAGCCGAGGAGGCAGAGCCTCAACTGGTATGAACTATTAGTGTTCCCCATGGACACTGGACCTCCTTTGATCGAGACCCAGTGCAAGTATTCAATCTCTATATCTCCTGTACCAGAAGAGTTGGATGGAGCTATGAACAGTTTTTGGGGGTGGGGAGGGAGGCAGTGGGGGCAAAATCTCCTCAATGACTTTTCCAAAAAAAGATAAGTTGTGTGCCTAGTGGTGTAATTGTCCATTCATTCAGCAGTCCCTTGATTCAAGAATGATCTCGACCACAAGATTTACACATGAGTCCTGAGATGACTCTGGAGTCCAGTCTGGGAATCACAGATACACTCGCAATAGGTACATACATTTTCCAGGGGACAGTTGCCTGCTGAAAGTTCTTTCTTTTTACTTCCTTCTCTGTCTTATTCCAGCTTCAAGGTCAAGATGCTTCTCCTTCAAGGTCAGTTTTGTTAAATCGACTTAATAAGGTCAACTTTAAGTCGACCTAAAGTCAACCTTATTAGGTTGACTTAACAAAGTGGTTTCCCTAAGAAAGTGGATTTATGCATCCACACTGGGCTTAGGTCGACCTAAGGAGGATTAGTTCGAATACCCCGCGGTTCTTATTAAGTCGACCTAAGTGTTCATTAGGTTGACTTAAGGAAGCCCCTTACGTCGGTCTAATGAGAGCCTAGTGTGGACAGGGATTAAGTTAGGTCGATTTAAGCCACCTTAAATCGACCTAACTTGCCAGTGTGGACATAGCCACAGAGTGCAGTTGGTTGGTTGCTCCTTCCAGCTTAAGATGTCCACATCAGTTTACTTGAAATATGCTTTCAAAGTATCTTTGTAGAATTTCCTCTGACCATAGGTGAGCTGAGGTTAGAGAACTTGTTTTGGGAGGTGAAAATCTGGCATCGGCGCACAATGTCCAACCCAGTATAGCTGATGTATAAGGGTCGTTGCTCCAGTGCTGGTTCCATTGGTTTCAGTGAGGGTGTGGGCATTAATAAAACAATCTTCCCACTTGATGTGAAGGACCTTCCAGAGGCATTATTGGTGATATCACTACAAACTCTTGTGTTGTCAATAGGTCAGCTAGGTTTCATATTCATAAAGGAGTGTAGAGATGACAACACTGTCTTGAAAGCCTGCCCCTAAAATGTTAAGTATGATTCTCTTAGTCTGGAACAAGAAGTGAAAAAGTAGTCAGTGTGCAGTTATAATATCAGGGGTATTTAGGTTAGCCACATGTAGATATCCAAATTGGAATTTAGCCAGGATTCTAGGGCTCTGCAAGAAGGATTGGCTTCTCACAAAACTGAAAATCCTGGCATGATTCTCAATTGTCTCTTATTTATTAGTGGTCACTCTAACTTAGTGAGACAAGAGGATGTCTGCAGGTAGGCGAGACTGAGTTTTGTTAGACTAAATGTGTTTGCACAACTGTTTGAGAATGAATGTGATTAAAAGTGATACAGATATTTATTTAAATATAATTAGGGTATTGATAGGTGAGACAGACTCCAGATCTGGATCCAAACTACATCAACGTTGGAGAATGTTTTGGTTGCAACTCATCTCTAAAAATAATATAAGAATGTATTCTGGAAATTATATTTCTTCTCTTAGAAAAGCCTAAGGTACTGCACATGTTTAGAGAATTCCTTTGATTATTGGGTAATCTATAAAACTAAACCACAGTTGTATATATGCACTCGGGACGTGGATGCAGCTCCTGCGCGTGCATATAACTGACACAGCTGTGCACGCGCAGCCGCTGAATCCACGTCCATGCCGTGCATAAGCCTGTGGATTAGATAGCTCGCGCGTGATCAGAGGCGTCGTTGCCGTCGGGCTGGCAGGGCGCCAGCCCCGGGTAGAAAATCCTGAGCCCCGGATCTATTGTCCCCAGCAGGCACATGCGCACCCAGGCGGAACGCTGCGTTCTACCCAGGGGCCCCAGCAAAGCCGCAGACTCCTGCTGCCGCCGGGCTGGGGAGATTCAAATCTCCCGCCCTGAGCATGCTCAGACAGAGCGTGCTCAGGGTGGGAGCGGCCTGGCCCAGAAGTAGCTCTGCCGGCTGTCGCTGCAGCTCCGAGCCTCCGGCCAGGTAAGGGAGCTGGGAGGAGGAGGAGGCGGCGGGAAGTGGGGCTGGGAAAGGGACAGAGGAGCCGGGAAAGGAGCACGGGGCAGGGGGACAGAGGAGCCGGGAAAGGAGCACGGGGCAGGGGGACAGAGGAGCCGGGAAAGGGGCCCCAGGCCTGATCTGGCCATGCTGCCTGCCCGTGATGGTGGTGGCAGAGGGGCAGGATCAGGCCTAAGGGACCACCATGCGGCGGCGGGAGCAGAGGGGCAGAATCAGGCCAGAGGGGCCGGTGTGCAGTGCGGCAGAATCAGGCCCGAGGGGCCGATGTGCAGTGGGGCAGAATCAGGCCCGAGGGGCTGGCGTGCAGTGGAATAGGGGCAGGATCAGGCCCGAGGGGCCGGTGGCGGGAGCAGAGCGTGGCGGCCAGCAGCATGGCCTGATCCGGCTGTCCTGCTCCGCCGCAGCAGGCCGGTCCCGGGCCTTTGTATCATGGGTTAAGGTAAGGGGGGAACACGGAGACCGGGGGTGGGAATGGAGGGGTCCGGACTTGCGAGTCCATCAAGCAAGGGGTCAGGATGGGGGGCTGGGGAGGGATGGATGGAGTTAGAGGCCTGGGAAGAGGCGAAGGGGACATGGGGACAAGGAGACTTGGTGGGGGCTGGGTCGTGGTGGGGGGACTGGGTGGGGGTGGGGTCTGGGGTGTGTGGCCTAGCTGGGGGGCGGAAGCTAGCAGGGAGTGGGCTGGAGGGCCACAGCCCGGGATCTTTTTTCTATCCAGCAATGCCCCTGCACGTGATTACCATTCTTCAATTTGCGATTCTTTAGAGAATCGGGGGTTTACTGTTTTTTTCTAAATGGCACAAGAATGTATTCTGCTATCTATTAAAAAAAATTGTGATCCTGATTAAGAATACTAACACTTCCTGGAGCTGATTCATTATCTCATTTCGTAGAGCTACCATTTGCAGGCTATTAATATCAAAGCAATCTGTCTTTCCAATAATTAATATGTAAGCATTTACAATACATACACATAGAAGTGGCAGCAAACTATTAAAGCCATTATGTGTCCTAGAATATTTGCACTATTTATGTGGTTAGGATTATTGACAAGTGCCAATGTGTGAAGTAAAAGAAATTGGCAGTATAAAGCAAGTCTTTATTCCTCACATTCTGTGAGGATTAAATAAACCAGACTTTTGAACACAAGAGAGGGAGAAACAAACAGCCTGATGTAACAGCCCTATGTAAATGATGTTTCAGGCAACTTAGTGGAATTGGCATCTTTAACTAAAAGGAGGTAATTTAAAATCTAAATGTGAATATTTTCATGCATTGGATGCAGGACTGTTTGTGTCTAAGTGTTTAACTTTTAAATAACCAGTAATGTTATGTAAAGACTTTAAATTAAATGAATACATTTTAAGGCACAGAGCTGGTTTCAGTATTCCCAGCTTCTCTCACCAAACACCAGTCATTAGAATCCAAATGTCCAATTAATGGTTGTTACTATACAGTAGTGGCTTAATGATTCTAAACGGAAAGGTTCAAAACTAGATAATAATCTGTAGGCTGTACACAGAGTGGGTTGGTGTCTCACTGATTTTAATGTGGTCTGATCATGAAGCTTGCAAATGAAAGACTCTGCTCTAACTTACTCATTAATTTGGATTTCTCTCATTTAACTGGCTTCCCATACTGCCATTATTACCTCAATATTTATAGTATCATAAATGAAGACTGGAAATATCTTGAAAGATGCACAATATTTACCTAAGCTTGATATGCATTAAAAAAATTCCTAAAGATGAGATGAAGAATTAAAAAAAAAAAGTGTCTTCCCAAACACATTTTTCTTATTTTCATAAGTTTTCCCATTAATTGTCTATTCATCCAAACTTCTCCTTACCTCTTATTTTTTTCTTTTCTTTTTCCTTTTTACCAACTATGGAGCGATATATGTAAGAGGAGCAGAAGGACCTCGAGCTCAGAGTAAAGAAGAAAAGAAACATGGAAAACTCTAGAAAAGGATACATTTTCAAAATGTGTCAGTATCCAGAAGGAATTATGGTGATAAACAGGCTTCTGGGTAGGGAAGTTTTCAGGTTGTCACTCTGAGCTAGATTCATCCCTGTGATGGCACCGTATCTAATACAGAGACAGAAAGAAGGTGGCTGCTTTTGATTCTCTTATTCTATTGCTGAAACCGCAGACCCAGCCTGGCAAGGGAAATCCTGAATCCACTCTGTAGGGCTTATGGCAGTATAGAACTGGCAGAATGGAGATCTACCTCTCTCTGCACCATCCCTCAGCTAGAACTTTTGCACAGCAGATGAGGTGCTTTATGCTAGAGAGTTCCCCAAGTGAAGTGTGTGGCCATTGTAGTCATTTTGCACCAGAATAACTGGTGCAAAGAGACAGCAGTGAAGAGCTAAACTTCAGTTTAACCCTGGGTTTTGAGAAAAATCAGTTCAGCCCATTGTTATTATTCTCAGAACCGTGGGCCTACTGAGAAAACTCTCCATGCATGCTAAACAACTTAAAATAGTCAGTAAAATGATGCAGCACTCTTTTATATACTTTGAAGAGTGGTCTCATTGCATTTCCAATTCTCTTTTTTTCTCACAGACTCAGTACATGTCAGTATTGCAGGTGTAAATGCAGCAGTGGTAACTCAGTAATGGCACAATTGCCACTGAGTTCCTGTGAGACATCGTGAAGTTTTCAGCAATTCCCTCATCATTCATGGAATAAAACAACTGTCTTGTGATAAGATGGCACAGTACCGTAATATATTTCAGGAGCTCATGAGGTGGCTGCACAATCAGCAGGTGTGTGTCCCACCAAAGTCACATCTTTGCCACTGCGCTTCTCCACAGCTTCTGTTACATTTCAGTACAGAACCCTTAAACATGATGAAAAAGGCAAGATTTTTTTTTAAAAAAAATCAAGTTAATAGTTGGAGTCACTTTTATGGGGCACCTATAGGTTCAGCGGCTTCGGAAACAGACTGAATTAAAGAGTAATTTTACTACTTTTACTGTTGCACTTATTGTCATGTTTAGTGTCACAGAAGTAATGTCCAGCAAAGTCATGTCTCCCAGACAGGCGGCTGGCTGTGGGGGAGTAGCTCAGGTTGCTGCCCTGTTGGTTTTCAAGGGAATGGAAGGGTTGCTGATAAAACAGAAAAACATACACTTACCTATATTTATAGATAAAGATATTAAGATAAAGGGCAAACACCCAGGAAACTACTTGTTTTCCATTTATCTTAGTTGGCTCAAACATTCTGTCTTTTCAGCCTACCGACCAATTTATTTACCTTATTTAGCAACAACATTCTGTTTGCAACCTGATGATTCATTTATATCCCTAATTCTTTCTTCTAAAAGATTAGGTCTCTCTCCGTGTATGAATTACTTATGTTGGACCAGGCCTCAGCCACTGAACCTAGTGCTATACCTGGACTTGATGGTCTCATGGGGGCCTGCTGGGCACTGGGCAAAATCCAGCCAGGTACATAAATAAGAGATGAATATTTTTAGAAAATCTGACCACACTGACCAACCTACAGACAACTTTATGGAACATTTCTTTACACAAATCATTAACCTGAAAAATTCTGAATTGCAATTTTTTTTTTAAAAATTCACAACCCAGTTTCAAGGCAATTTGTGAAAAAATAAAAGGACCGATTTAATCATCTAGATCAGGGGTTCCCAACCCACAGCCAAAAGTAGCCCGCAGGGCTTTTTCATGTGACCCGTGCTCCCCTGCCGCTGTCCAGGAGCCAGGCTACAGCCTCCCACACCCCTGCTCATTCCCCTTGAGGCCAAAAGGTTGGGAACCACTGAACTAGATTGTTCACAATGGAAAATTGGGAAGTTGTAGTAATGATCCAAGTAAGAATTTGGCCAACACAGTAATATGAGCCTTCCTACTTTTGTTAAATATGTAATAGGAGAGTATCCGAAAATGGATTGGGCTTTGCTTTTATTCTCATCTGAAAGACAGTGGCTTTGAGCAGGGTTACCCTAGAGAGTTCAGAGACACAGCTGCATCAGTGTAGCCATGCCCAGAGCTACTGTCATTCAGATGAGAAATAAAACCAAAGCTCTCTAATGTAGCTGCTTGAAGCTGATGGGACAGAGCTCTTCTCTTGGCTTAACTACTTCAGTCCCTGCCAACATAATGCTGTCCACACTGTCACTTATGTAGTGTAACTTGCATTGCTCGAGGGAGCAACACAAGTTATGTTGACATAAGCTGTAGCATAGGTCCTAACATTGGTTCATCTCTGACTCAGAGGGAAGGCTGCCACCTCACTCAGTTACTACTACAACTTCAAACAAGGAGCTGGATTATACTAACACAGCTACCCCTTTGGAACTACTACAACTTCCTGCAGCATCCTGAGTTTCCTTGGAGGTGCCCATGCATTATTGACCCCACCTGACCCTGACTTTGTTTAGCTTGTGAGATTTGACAATACAATATGATAGTCCTCAGTGGTATGGCTTCTGTTTCGAGGCATTCACACATACACTCACCTGACGCTGAGTTTGTTTAGCTTGTGAGATTTGACAGTGCAATATGATAGTCTTCAGTGGTATAGCTGCTGTTTTAAGGCATTCACACGCACACTCAGAAAAAAGCAAAGTCTGTGCTATTAATCTGGTAAGCACAAAACCATATACCTGTGTAAAATATACATCCCATGAATGCTTGCTAGTGCTGACCTTTCTGCAAAACATGAAGCATGCCAGTTGTGTTACTTGGGTTAGGTTCAGAAAGGTTTTAACATTTTAAAGAGAAGGCCCCAGATATTTAAAAAAAAAAAAAAAAAAAGTTGCCTCCTGCCACTGATTTTTTCTGAATTATCCATTTGTCAGCTTCTTATTAGGGCTGTGGTGCTGAATATTAATGAGTCTACCCTTGACACAGCCTCAGAAGAGAATATCCCACTCAGTTTGAGTTAGTTGTTTTGCATAATTTTCAAAACAAGTACCCCACCAAAAGAGAGTCATTGTCAGAGATGTATTAGCAGTAGCTCAACCAGTCCTTACCTCCCATTCCAAAGTTTTATTTTCAACTAAATTTAACCTTAAGCTGTGGAAGTATCTGTGACACTTATCTCAGTGAGGCTCTATAATAAATCTGTGTTTTTCCATTTCAAGAAATGAAACCAGTTTTTGACCCACACTCTTTGCGGTTTGTAGACTGGTGCCTGATAATATGACCTTCAAATATTAAAACCTATAAACTCAACAGGAAGTTTCAAAGAACGATAGAGTATGAAAATTACAATCTTGCAGTTTTCCATGGATGCCATGATCAACTATTGGATCCTTATGGAAGGTGATGAGGTTTCTTTCTTAAAGAGAAGTCAAAAGACTGTAGTTGCAGAATTGCTAAATATATTTCTTAAAATTGCAAAGTTATTCTCAATCTTGTTTTCCACTTGACTACAGCAGTAGCAGGTTAAACAAGGTTCTTTGTAATTGGTTCATTTTCTTAGGGCTAAATTACAGCTTCTGCATTTTGAAGCACTGGGTGATGGTGAGAAACCATTACTTCTGAGTTGTGAAGAGACAAGTGTCATGTCTTGAAAACTGTTTTAGCAGAAAGTTTATCTTAAAGTACAGAACAGGAGCAAGTATCAAATACACTTTCCGACAGGCACCTTCAATCACAACATAAATACAAACCTCCCATGAGGGTAGACTGGTCCATCTCCAGACGAACCCTCAGGGGATTATTCTGCCCCATGATGAAGGGGTCACCCCTACCTAAAGATCCAGCTGAGTAGCAGGCCTTCTCACTCTAGGTGGATTGTGATGAATTTCTGGTGGACCCACACCAGAAGGTGGTATTGGTGGCGGTGTGGCCACAGCTACCGGAGAAGTAGCAGGCTCTGGAAAAGATGTTGTGTCCGGTTGGGCCAAGGTGGAGGCCAATTGTGTTGAAGAGGTGGCTGGAGTAGGAGAGACATGAACCACTGAATCGTGACTCAATGGTATATCTCCGACAAGGGTGAAGTCAGTTAGGTCAGTTTCAGATGTACCCTCAGGGCAGGTATGACGTGGTAACAACTGATCAACATGCGGCCGCCAAGACAGGCCATCCACTGTCTGGATAGAGTAGGAAACAAGTCCTGTTTTGGTGATGACTATTGCTGGAACCCATTTAGCTCCTGAAGCATAGTTTCAAGTGAGAACAGGCTGGCCAATTGTGAAGGTGCGGTCCTTCGTTCTCAGTGCACGTCTGATGACCTGATCCTGCTGTTGGTGTAACTACTTGTCGTGTTTCTTGTGGTTTCAACAAATCAAAGCAAGAGCACAACTGCCGTCCCATCATAAGGAAAGCTGGAGACACTTTAGTCATGGCCTGTCGAGTGTTTCTGAAGGGGTGAGCATCCCCTCGCTGATCTTAGAGCTTGCTTCATAGTCTGTACGAATCTTTCAGCAAGTCCATTGGTGGATGGCTGTTATGGTGCTGACCTGATCTGATGTATCCTGTTGGCCTTCATAAAACTTTCAAAATTCTGGGAAGTGAATTGCAGTCCATTGTTGCTCACCAGCTGCTCTGGGAGACGATAATGACTGAAGAAGCCACGTAGGTTTTGAATAGTGTTTTCCGTAGTAGTGGACTGCATTATAAAGACGTCTGGCCATTTGGAATGGGCATCAACAACAATTAAAAACATACATTCTTCAAATGGGCCAGCAAAATCAACATGAATACATTGCCATGGCTTTTCTGGCCAGTCCCACGGGTGGAGAGGCACTAACTGAGGTGCATTCCGGACATTCTGGCATGAGGTGAAAGCTCTAGCCATCTCCTCGATGGCCCTGTCCAAGCCCAGCTGCCAAAAATAGCTTTGTGCAACTTTTTTCATGTTCACTATGCCACAGTGACTAGAATGGAGCTGTTTCAACAAATGTGGTCTTAATGAAGGTGGAATAATGACATGCATGCCCCACAACAAATAATCAGACTGGGTTGATAACTCCATCCACCTAGACATATAGGGGCGGAGGTCAGGTGCGATCTGGGAGTCAGGCAATGATGTTCTGTGCATCATGAGATCCATAACTTGAGACAATACTGGGTCAACATGTGTTGCTCTTCTTATTTGAGTAGCTGTGATATGTGTGTTTTCCACCTGATCAAAGTAAAAGATTCCTTCCTGGCCCAAATCTTGACCGGCTACTTGTAATGGTAGTCTTGAAAGACCATCTGTATTGCAATGCGAAGATTTCCTATACTTAATCTCATATGTATGTTACATTTCTCCCAGGGGTAAGGCACTCATGCAGTTCAACTGCCCCTTCTGCCTGATGAGAAGTGAACTAACATCAGAACTACTCTACATTACACTAATTTGTTTTCATCTGCCTTATTTCTCATCACTGCAGTAGGAGAAGGTGAGGGTTGGAAGCAGATGCTATGAGTGCTTAGAAAGAGTGAGGACAAAAGCTGTAATCAAAACTGGGACATGTAAGGAAAGTAATCAAGTTCCAAAGGGGTAGCTGTGTTAGTCTATTGCAGAAAAATAAACAGAGTCCTATAGCACTTTAACAGACTATTTATTTAAAGATTTATTTAAGTCATATACCAAGGTGACTGGGACTTGCCTAAAGAATGTGATTACTTTCTATAATGAGATGACTAACTGTGTGACGGGGGCTTAGTTTACGACAGGTTTGTACCAGTATATGTACGTCGGTTAGGTGTGTGATTCCCCCATCACACCTCAAGTAGTTTTCTTTCCCTTTCTGTACAAGAATACCTGTAAAGTACATTTATAGCTGAATACACATTAGGGTAGTGATTCTCAATCCTTTTTGTATCTCCCCATTTTCCAATCATAGAATGATAGAAGATTAGGGTTGGAAGGGACTCAGGAGGTCATTTAGTCCAACTCCCTGTTCAAAGCAGGACCAACCCAAACTAAATCATCTTTGTAAGTCCGGCCTTAAAAACCTTTAAAGACAGAGATTCCACCACCTCCATAGGTAACCCATTCCAGTTCTTCTTCACCATCCTAGTGAAAAAGATTTTCCTAATATCCAGTCTAGACCTTTCCCACTGTAACTTGAGACAATTGCTCATTGTTCTGTCATCTGCCAACATGGAGAACAGCTTAGTTCACTCGGTCACCAGTCTTTAACAGTGCATAGGCTTCTTCTGTCCTAAATGCGGGACTCTGCACTTGACCTTGTTGAACCTTGTCAGATTTCTTTTGGACCAACCCTCCCATTTCTCTAAATCACTTTCTATTCTATCCCTACCATCCAATTTATCTACCATTCCCTCCATCTTAGTATCATCTGTGAACTTGCTGAGGGTGCAATCCACTCCATCATCCAGATCATTAATGAAGATGTTGAACAAAACCACCACAGCACCGACCTCAGGGGCACTCCACTTGTTACCAGCTTTCAACTAGATATTGAGCTGTTGATCACTACCTGTTAAGCCCAATGATATAGCCAGCTTTCTATCCACTTTATGGTCCCTTCATCCAACCTATACTTCTTTAACTTGCGGGCAGGAATATTGTGGGAGACCATATAAAAAGCATTGCTAAAAACAAAGTATATCATGTTCACCATTTTCTCCACATCCACAGTTAGTCATCTCATTATAGAAGATAATCACATTGGTTAGGAATGACTTGTCCTTAGTAACCTATTCCAGTGATTCACCATCTTTGTAGTGAAAAAGTTTTTCCTAAATATCCAACTTAGACCTCCCCACTGCAACTTGAGACCATTGCTCCTTGTTCTGTCATCTGGCACTGCTGAAAAAACCCTGCCTACATCTTCTGTCTGGAAATAATAATTATGCTGTGGGAAAATTCATATTTTTAAAAGAATGTGGAAAACCTGCTTTCCCCCACTTTTTTTGTTATTGATTCCGAACTTTTGTCATTTGGAAAACAGTTAACAGCTTATCAAATATGTATTTCTCCCTACTTTCTCACACTTTCTCACTGATTTCCAACAGGAAAAAAATTCAATGTTACTTTCTTTCCCTTAAGAAATTTAAAAAATAAGGAAAAAATATTACTTTAAAAAGTGAGAGTATTCCTGTCTCTATTTTTATTTTCCCCACATACCTAATGAGAGAAAGGAGGGGGAAAAAAACAAAAAACAGAGAGAAACTGGGCATCTTACCAAAATTTCAAAACAACTGCATTGAAGATACCAAATAAAATCCCCAAATTTGTTTGTTTTGATTTTTTCAAATATTGTTGAAAATGATTATTATTAGAAAAAATATTTCAGCAAAAATTCATCCAGCTGCAGATACAAGTTGTTACTGGGATGGATTTAAAATAACATGATAGAAAACGGAAGACTGCGGCAAGAGATTAACTGAACAAAGTATGCATATAAGGGATAATAATAAAAAAGAGAAAAACAAAAAAGAGTTAAAAAATAAAATAAAATAGGTGAAGGTTAATCAAGTGTGTTCTGTTCTCCCAGGTGTAAAGAGCAAAATATATATCTGTAGATGTATTGACTTATTTTAGGAAAACAACAAGAAAAAAACAAAAATAAATCCCCATGCAAGAACTCTTTGTGTGTGTTTGTGTGCGCTGGGTTCAAGCTGGAGTAACTCTGAAAACAAAAGTGTCCACCATTTCTGCATATTTGTGAGGTGTCTCAGGTTACTGGTGCCATTGGGGGTTGCCATAGTGATAAATGGGAGGGTTGTTAAATGCTCAGGTAAACCTTTGTGTCTGCTGGCAGTCCTTGTGTGACGGGATGCACATCTGTGCAGCCCTTGGGCGTGACCTGTATA
>ML685801.1:299272-329388 GCA_007922175.1 Pelusios castaneus
TATACAGGTCACGCCCAAGGGCTGCACAGATGTGCATCCCGTCACACCTTGCCAGACATGCTGAATAAAGCTCAATAAGGGAACTCTGAAGCCTGTTATGTCTATTGATAATTATTTAATCTTTCTACATGACACTGATGACGAAGGTGGGATGATGAGATAATATCTTGTGAACCCAGGAAGTCCTGAGCTATGTAAGAATGATTTTTTTTCTCACTGTTTGCATGCCTGTGCTATGTGCCTGGAGGGGGTGACTGGAGTTGAAATCTGATCTATTGTTTGGTGAAGCCAAGGGACAGGAGATAAATGACCACAAGAGGAAACCATAGCTCCAGGGGATATAAAAAACCGCATGAGGGAACCATAGTTCCACTCACTAGTTCAGCCATGGCTTCACTCACAGCTTTGATTCTACCACACCCACTTGGAAACTCTATATAGAACACTTTCAAAACTTCATGGTAACGAATTATATGCGATGAAAAGAAGGTACCTGTTTTCTTGACCATTATAAGTGCTAAGACCTATAATTTGCAATGTAATTTGCTTTCTCTGGAGAAACCCTAGGTGAAATCATATGATGATCTTGTGGAAGTTCTAGGAACACATGTTTCCCCAAAACCATTGGTAATAGCAGAGAGAAACCAGTTCTATCAGAGGAATCAGGGTGAAGGTGAATCCACTGCACAATTTGTAGCAGCTCCAAGGGAGCTGGTGGAACACTGCTGACAGTGAATCATTGTGAATCAACAACGAAACGCCTGCTAACTGAAGCTCAGTTTACCTTGCAGAAAGTCATTGATATTGCAGTTTCTATGGAATGGGCCATGCAGGAGATGCAGCTAATCAGGGTGAATGCAGGGATGCATAATGTGTCCAAAGAACCTACCACTCAGCCCCTGGGAAGGTGGGAATGTCACTGGTGTGGAAAAATGGGTCATCATGCATCAGAGTGCTGGTGTAAGGAACTACTGTGTTAATGATGTGGCAAGAAAGGACACATCGAACTTGCCTACAAACAAAAGAGGACTGAGTCACGCAAAAAAGGCAAACTGGAGAACAATGAGCAGGCGGTCCAATGGAACAAGAGAGAAATTCTACATGCAGAACAAGCAGAAGGTGATCATGGCGACACCCATTCTGAAGAGGAAGAGTCACTTCACGTTTTGTCTATAACAGCTGGCCCGTGCAAATTATGGGTGACACTGCTGGTGGACGGCAAACCTGTACTCATGGAACTGGACACTGGTGCAGTTGTTTCATTAGTTTCCAACATTGTGTATGAGAAGGATTTTAGACATCTGCCACTTAAACTGACAACAGTTGATTTGAAAACATACACAGGAGATGCTGTACCCCTGTTGGATAGTATTGAGGTGAAAGTAGAACTCAAGGGACAGGCAACAAGGCTATCACCGTTTGCAGTGAAAGGCAATTACCCAGCCTTAATGGGAAGGTCTTGGATTAGAAAGATCCAACTTAATTGGGCAGAAGTGCATCAATTGACTGAAGAAGAAATAAACCTGGCAACAATATTAGCAAAACATGCTGCTGTTTTCAGAGAGGACTTAGGCAGCGTAAAGAGAATCACTGTGAAGTTAAATATTAAACCTGACTGCCAACCGAAATGTATGAAGGCCAGACCTGTGCCATTTGCCATTAGGTCCAAGGTTGAAGCAGATTTGGAGTGACTTGTCAAGGAGGTAACCTTAGTGTCAGTTACTCACAGTCAGTGGGTGACACCAGTCATCCCAATAGTGAAGAAAGATGGTTCCATTTGGATTTGTGGAGATTTTAAAGTCACTGTTAACCCACTGTTACCTGCAGAACAATACCTCTTCCCCGCATTGAGGGCCTCTTCATGGGTTTGGCTGGGGGACAAAAATTCAGCAAGATTGATTTGAGGCAAGCGTATTTACAGATGCATGTTGAAGAAGAATCTCAATAGTTGTTGACTATTGTAACACATAAGGGGCTGTACAGATACTGTTGCTTGCCTTTTGGGATTACTTCGGACCCAGCTTTGTTCCAGAGGGCCATGGGCCAGATCTTGAGTGGCTTATCGAGAGTACAGTGCTCTCTTGACGACATCCTGGTCACCGGCAAGAATGAAGAGGAGCACCTTATGAACTTAAGAGCTACCCTACAAAGATTGGAGGAATACGGCCTATGTATTCATTGAGACAAATGCGAATTTTTTGGCCCTCTGTTGAATATTTGGAACATATAATTGATGCTGCTGGCCTTCATAAGTCTCCAGCCAAAATGAAGGCAATCGTGGAGGCGCCACTTTGTGCAGGGCTTTTAACTCCTTGCCTACTGAAGTGGGAAACTATTCTGCTACATAGCAGATAATAATACTTTACTGCTGGCACAAAGCAACAATAAATTATTTACTTTCCCCATCCTTTCCTTCCCTGCCCCCTACTTCTCTGGCTAACAAGTAGAAGAGTGTCCACTTCCTGCCTACATCCTGCCTCCCTGCTCTGAGGAAGTAGGGAGCCATTTAGTCTAGGTATCCTGAACAAGTGTGTAAAGCATGCTTACTCCCTTGTCCAAAGACCAGATCCTCCAACTTATTTACGTGTTTTTCTCTCATGACAGTTAAGCATCTAAATACCTTTGAAGATCTGGGCCCATGTCACTATCTGAACCATAGTTTTGGTTCATTACTGTAGAATACTGTAGTGTTTGTCTCTATAGAGAGAAAATTGCTAAAGTTCTTCAAGATAAAGGGTTTGTTGTGGTAGATATTAGCAGGGTGAGACATGCCAGCCAGATGATTATACTGTAACCAAAGCAAAATACCTTCAGTCAAATCAACCAGGAAACTGGAGTGGCCCCTGCAAAAGTAGAACATTCCCAGAAAATAGCAACATCTGATCATCATAAAGGCTACAGTCTTAGATACAGCTGAGATAGAAGTCTTGTAAGGCAGGAACCTGTGCAGTTGTTTCATTTTTTGGCAATAGATTTTAAACAGCCTAATGAAGAAAATTGATCTTCTCAGAGTACTTTAGCCATTACTTGCTTCATAGCAAATGACATCCCTGTTGTCTACCATGGACCTATTTGTTGGACTTTCATTTCCCCCTAAAACTCATCCTTAAAAATGTAGAGGAAATTAAGGCACCATTCCTTTCGTTTCATCATATTTCTTGTTGCAAGAAACACCAATAATAATAATAATAATAATAATAATAATAATAAAGCATATACTCAGAGTGAAAATCAACAGTATCAGTCAGGTATTTGTTCAATATGTAAATAGATAAATAAATAAATTATGCTTTTCTTTGGATTTTGTAGAAACCTTTTTTCTTTCTGAAACATGTAAGCAAGATTTTTTTTACAATTTCCCGTGTCCTACCTGTTTTCTGGAGCCTTAATAACTCTCTGGTAATAAATTAAGGCTCGGACTTATTTATTTACCCTAGAAGTTCTGCTAACTAAATTGCTTCTGCAGTATAACGTAGCATTTGTTCATAACTAAGCATTCCTTTGTGCTTGACAACGACTTAGTGGGCCAAAACAACTTAATGTGAGAAAGTCAACTGTTATGATCCAGCAAACCAGTCCCAGAATCTCACACATTCCAAATTCCCTTTGCACATCTGGACTTTACAAGGACAAAGTTTTCTTTCATGTAAACTGTTTATTGTGCTGTGAGATTGATGCCGTTAATATTGGCTTTCAAAATGACAGATTAGCATCACCAGTTAATCAGGGCTATTAGCAGATAAATATCTGTAATTTAATCACTACAGTAATTTCTTTTCCAATAATAAGATTTACAAATGCAAGTGATTAAGTAATTAGCTTACATCTCCATAGATTACAATTCCTCAGAGCTCTCTTCTCACACTTTTTTCCCAAAGATTATAGTATTTAATTAAAGTTACTACTTCCCCCCCTCCCTCACCCATCCTTATCACCTCTCTGTACGCACAAGTGAGAACTATTTATTCTAATCCAAAATCAGTCTTTTGGATCTAATTTGACAACACCCCCTATTCCAACACCCCCCCTCCACATTTCTTAGTAAGTATTAATACACATGTACACTTGAAAGCCATTGTAATAGTTCCCAATCATTGTAATAGTTCTCAGTATGTTTTCTATTCTACAAACGCAAGTGGGGTGCACAAGGGGAATTAATAGTTTACAGGAAGAAAAAAAATTCCAATGGAAAAATTGTGTGCAGTTGATAAAATAAAAGCTTGAGTTGCTGAAGCAGCCTATCCAAACACTTCTGAAGGATGCCTTTGTCGCTCCTCCACTGAACTGGCCCTAGGGCAAAAAGCAAGTTCTACTCCTTCCAAACTTATATTCTCCTATTTGCAGAGTAATTTGACAGTTATTGTTAATTTCCTAAATGCACCATGAAAGCTGTAGAAGGGAACCTTAAACAAAATGGGTTGCAGGGAGGGGAAGGGAATGCAAGAGAGAAATTCATAAAGAGCAGCAGAGAATGGGGCAAAATTGCTTCCATGTGTGGTGCCGAGGCAAAACTTGGGCAGAGATCTGTGGTTGTCCCAGAGTTTGACCTCTTGAGCCTGTGCCAGTTTGCTGGGGAAAAGGCAGTGGCCTTTAATGAAGGCCTAATTTTTATTGCCACTCCTTCAACTTCAAAGTCCTGCAGTTTGCCAAACATAATTTCACTGGAGGTATTTTCAGGTGCAGAGCAAATACTTCATAAATAATTTCCTCATTAGATTATAAATTTCATTTGAAAAAGAGGAGTTTTCGTTGTTCTAAGGTTTGGGTTTTTTTTCATTTTTGGAAGGTTTTTTTTGTTTTGTTTTGTTTTGTTTTTTAGTCTTTCAGAGGGGCTCTGTTCTTTTATTCTGCAAGAAAATAATTCAAACTGTTATTTTTTTTTAATTTACGATTTTAAATGAGCATGTGGCTTACTGAGATGACTAAACACAGTAGTGATGTTTTTAATATGCTCTCTATTAAAAAATAAAATCTGTGGCTTTGGACATGCTTTTCTTTTCTTTCCTCGCATCTTCCTTCGTTCTTGTATTGTTGCTAAACTCACTGACTGCCAGCAACCTAGTGGCAGCCCAGCTGGAGCCCCAATTAATTATGTAGATCTGACATGCTTCTTCATTTCTCATCTGTTTATTTTTAATCCTTGAGTAAAAAGTGTCCATAATTAAAATACACAACTGTACATCCTCTTTACCACACCACCCCTGTGAACATAGTGTAGGGAACTTCTATGGCCCAGAAAGAGCTGCTGTCAGTCAGAATGAATAAGGATAGATTTCACTAGTTCCAGAGGGCTAGCCATGTTAGTCTGGTTCAGCAAAACGAACAAGGATCCTTGCAGCACTTTTAAAGACTAACGAATTTATTGATCGCATGAGCTTTCATAGGTAAAATTTCCATTTCATGCATCTGATGAAGTAGGATTACCCACAAAAAGCTCATGTGCTAAATAAGGATGGATTTGATAATGTCTGTTAAATGAGCTTTGTAAGATAAGGTAATCTGAGATAAAGGGGGAAAAAACAGAAGTCAGGAGAGGTGGGTCTTAATCCTAGTTTTTTTAACTAATTGCTATATGGCCTTGAGTAAAATCACTTGACTCCTTCTGCCTCAGTTTCCCCATCTGTACAACAGGAATAATAGCTCCCATCCCCATATGGGTTAAGGGTTAATTAATTAGCATTTGGTAAACCTCTTTGAATTAATTGGGAAGCTAGTGTATAGTGATGGAGAGCTTAAACTGCACCAACTTCAGTCACTAGGTGGCACTGTGTGAAGAATACAGCAGCACATCTGTAGGTAGTGGTAGAGACAGTCTAAAATCTTTTTTTAAAAAATCATAAGCCATGTCTACATGAGAAAAAGTTAGGTCTACTTTGTTAAGTCGACTTAATAAGGTCAACTTTAAGTCGACTTAAAGTCGACCTTATTAAGTTGACTTAACAAAGTGGTTTCCATGGACGTGGACTTAGTCCACTTTGTTAAGTCGACCTAACTGCCCTTAGGTCAACTTAATAAAGTGGACTTAAGTGTCCACACTGTGCTTAGGTCGATCTAAAGAAGGGTTAGGTCAACCTAAGGAGGGTTAGGTCGACCTAACCAGCAGGTCTTACTAAGTTGACCTAAGCTTTCATTAGGTCGCCTTAAGATTTTTCTTGAGTCCAGCTAATGAAAGCCTGGTGTGGACAGGGACTAAGTTAGGTCGACTTAAGCCTCCTTAAGTCAACCTAACTTGCAAGTGTAGACATAGTCAGAGAGTTGTTGTTAGCATCCATTTTGCTTCTGTCTCTGTGTGATGGACCTGACATGGTGTCTGAATGAAGAACAATCAAAACTGCAGAATTTCATCAAAATGCCAAAGTTTCAAACCAGAGAACTTTAGCATCAACAGCTCAGATGGGCCGGAGTGGAAGGAGAAGTTTGTATGTTTTCTTATTGCAGTTCAGCTCTATGAGGAGAGTGGGGAGCATATGCAATAGGCAGGGAAGCAGAACACATCTTTCAGTTCTTCGCCTTTGGAGAAAAGAATCACAAGAACAGTTGTGATCTGGTGCTGACTAATATTGATGAGCATTTTATACCTCAGAGTAATGTGGTTTATGAGCAAGCATGTTTCTACTAGCATTTCCAAAAACAAAGGGAGTATATGGAATCTTTCAAAAGAGGCTTATATGATATGGCAGAACATTTTGATTTAGAAGACAAAAAGGGAGACCACAGTAGAGACAAAAGCTTTAATTCTAACGTGCATGTGCTGAGAGGATTGGAGGCTGACAATCTCTTTAGTTGCAGTGTGGTTGCCATGATGGGTCTAGTGAGAAAGGTGGAGGAAGCTGATGGAATATTTGGTGATATTGGATTTTTAAAAGGCGGTGCAGTGGAAATAAACTGGAGACAATGCTGAATCATATGGTGCATACATTTCAGAAAATTCCTCTCCTATTACTTTATAAAGTAGAAACTAAGTTAAGACAATGGGGAAAATGACATCATTGAGAAAAACTGAGCCAACTGCTTGGTGCAGTGAAGAAAAATGGGAAGATAAAATCTTTTTGGATCTTAAAAGAGTTAATGAAGCCGTAGTGAGACAAAAAATATACCCTTCCACCATTAGAAGACCCCCTCTCTAAACTGGTAGGATCTAATGTATTTGCTACACTAGATACCTCAGGTGATCTCTGGCAAATTATTTTAGCCAGTAAGAATGCTAAACTGTCTTTGGGAGATTTTACTTTCAGATTACCTTTTTGGATGACCAGGATTTCTGACATTTTCCAAAGAAAGATGGAAGAGCTTCTAAAGAATATAAAAGAGGTTATGCAGTGTAGTTTAGACACATTGATCCTCTGATATCAGAAAGTTTGTGGCTCGAAACCCTTTCTTTCTCACTAACAGATGCTGATCCAATAAAAGATATTACTTCATCCACCTTGTCTCTATGAAAGCTGATGTCATTTTTCTAAACTGCATCAGCATAGGGGTCCTTAGTGGAAGAACATGACAAAATCCACAGTGAAGTTCCGAGCTTAATCAGTGAGTCCAGACTCAAGCTAAATAAAGAAAATTGTGTTTTCTGCCAGAACCAAATTGAATTTTGGGGATAGATAATAAACAAAAATGGAATTAGTCCTAGCCTTGAAAAAGTAAAAGCAATTAGAGAATTGAATACACCAGCCAATGTACCAGAACTGAGACACATACTGGGGAGAGTATGTTATTGTGGGGGATATCTGGAGATATTTAAGTTATCTATATCCTATAAGACCTTTCTACAGTGACAAAACCACTGAATGAATTATCAAGGCACAATACATCCTGGCTATATGAGACAAATCAAGAGATTACCTTCAAAAGGATAAAATAAGTGATTTCAGTTGCTCCAGTTTTAAAGTTGCTGAAAGATGTAAACAAACTCACAGTGATGATTCTCGTAGCTATGGCCTTGTGTTCTACTCTTGCAGTTACATGGATCTGAGTGGAAGTCAGTGGCATTCTGCTCTCATACACTTACAGAAGCAGAAAAACAATATGTGCAGAGTGTCAAATGAATGGTCATGTGAGAAATTCTACAGATAACTGTGAGGGTCAGGTTCCTTTAAAATGACAACGGACCATAAATAGATTGCAATCTGTGATGCTTCCCAAGGTATCCAAAGTTCTGAGGACTTTCACCCTACCTGACCTTAGTTTGACTCAATCTTGTTGGGGCTGGCTGTGGATCAGCTTCCAGAAACCAAGAGCCTATGGCAGCACAAGCCCTGGCTTCCAGCCCCCCAGGTCTTCTTTGTTCTTTACAGATAGTGATAGGCCCCAAATACTTGGAGCTTTCCTGCAGCATCCAGCCCTTTATTCACTGAACTCTTACAGAATTACCAGACCTATGGTTCCCAAGAAACAGTACACACCATTTCAACTTAGGATCATCTCTTTGCTTAATATCGCAGCATTTAGATATATTTACAGTGAAAACAAGAATAATAATTTTATTATCAAAGACTAAGGATTCAAGGGATAGTGAGTAAGAATACTCCAAACAAATGGTTATATATACAACACAATCATAGTATGCTTCTAGGGTATGTCTACACTGGAGGCTCTGTTAAGTCAACGTAACAAGGTCGACTTTAAGTCAACTTTGTTAAGTCAACTTAGAAAGTCCACATTGAAAACTTCTGTTGACTGCCTTCATCCACACTGGCAGATGCTATGTCGACAGAGGAGTGGTGCATTTTGGGTAGGTAGGAGGGGACCTAGAGGCCAATTAGGTTGACCTAAGGGCTTTCCCCATCTACACTGGCTTAAGTCGACTTAATAAGGTCGACTTAAGCATTAAGTCAATTGTAAGAGATGGTGTTATTAAGTCAACTCAAGGAAGCTCTTAAGTCAACTGAATAAAAGCCCAGTGTGGGCGCAGCAGTCTGTAGGTCAACTTAACCTTCCTTAAGTCAATCTAAGGCTCCAGTGTAGACGTACCCCGAGAGTCTAATCTTAACTAACAGGTTAACCTCTTGTCTAAAGAAGTTTATGTCACCCAACGTTCTCTCCAGTATTTTCAACTGAATCACTGAATATATTGCTGATAAAAATCTGGTAATAACAAACACAGTGTCACAGAACCCAGCATCTCATTCAAGTACCTGTAGGTTAGAGGAAGATATAAAGGCTTACATGGATGCTATGGAAGCTTATAGGCCAGTATCAGGCAGGAGACTATCACTGCTACAAAAAGCAAACATCGCAGCTAAGCCACTTCAAGTAGTTTTTGGTTTAGTTATACTCAGGCAGGATGCGCCAAGTATTTAAGAACAAAATGGCTGTAGCCCGAGACTACTTTTCTGCTCACAATAAAATTAGTTCAATGGATTAATGATTAAAGGTGATCACACTGTCATCACAAAAGTTTTGGGAGAAGAAGTTCTAGAAGACCTCATCCAAGAAAGATGTCAGGAAATAACTAAATGCCATAAATGGGTCCCAGTCAATGTGCTGTGCTACAATCAGCAAGGACGTGAAGAATAAAGTATTTTCAGGTGAACAGTACAGAATGAAAAGATCAACATAATGCAAAGAGTCTCTAATAGCAACATCTCTATCAGACAGACTCTATAAGAAGTTAGCAGAGATTTATGTGATTTCACAGGACATCATTACCTAGTTGCAATGGACTATTTTTCCCTATATATTGAAATAATATATTTGAAAGATACTACATGTTGCAGTGTTACTGAGAAATTAAAGAGCATATTCATCCATTTGGTATTCTGGAACAACTATTGATGGACAACAGAACACAACTCATTACAGATGAATTTAAGTCATCCCAAACAAAATATGATTTTGAGCACATCACTAGCAACCTTCATTGCCCCACTAGCAAATGGGGAGGCTTAGAAGGTTGTAAGTTCAGCCAAGAAAATATTGAAGCAAGCAGATCCATTCTTTGCTCTTCTAAGTGAATGATCAACACTGTTAGTAACTATTGGATACAGCCCAGCCCAGCTTCTCATGGGAAGGAAACTTGGAACTGTTCTAACCCTGGAAAACAATCCAGCACCAAATTGGCCAGACCTGAGAAAAATAGCCAAATTGGAGCAAAAGGGCTCTTTTTTCTAGTTTTAAATTTGTAAAAATGTAGAAAAGAAATATTAAAAGGGGGAGATGTGAAGAAAAGCTTAAACTGCATAATATTGTCTAGTCACTAGGTGGAGTTGTGTTAAGAATAAAGCACTACATTTTTACAAACATTTTTAAGGTAATGTTGTTGCTAGCATCTATTTTAACTCTGTTTCTGTGTGATGAACCTGACCATATAGAAGTAAATAGTCATTATTAAGAGTGGAGTTGGTAGAGATGCCAATAGTCAAGGTTGCCTGACACTTTCATTTTCAGTTGTTGAGATTTTTGCAACATTTTCATGCTGGCTTTCTTCCTCAGGATCTTCCTCAGCTTTTCTGTAAAGATACAGTGCAAAACATATCTGGGATGGTGTTGCAATGTTAAATAAATTTTCCATCTCTCTCACTGAAGGGTGTTACTAGCTTCATATGCAGAAGCAGGAAAACAAAATTTGGCAGAGGTATTAGAGACGGTGCTTTTCTATGCCCACTAGACCTGGCTGATTTATAAATCCCTGAAGTTACTGAGCTAAAGGTTATAATGGCAAGGGGGAGTTCTTCCCCCACCAGGCATTTTTTGTGGGGTTGGACATACTAGGAGTACACCTGTCAGATCAGGCCCCACATTTAAGATAGATGAGGGAAAAGTTATCTTCATTTGGTTTAAGGATTATACTGGTGTTTAGTCTTGAGATAGGTACCCAGGCCCACAGATGCACAGACACAAGCCAAGCAATCCATGGCTTAGGGCCTCACATTATGAGAGGCCTCTAAATATGTCAGAGATAACTAGAAGATTTATCATAATTGAAACTGATAATGCAAATAAGGCTTAGTTGTTTTTGTTGCATTTTTGCCTACATATATATGCAAATATAATGGATTATTTATTTTTTCATTACTCTTTGTGTTATAATGTAATATACTTTTTTCTCTTTATTTTGTATGGTATGGGGCCTCTGAATCTTGACATAGTTTAGGGCCTCAGCATGTCTTAATCTGGCCCTGCTGATGCAGCACTTCACATGCTCAGAGGCAGAAACTTAGATCCCTAGGGAACTTTTAACAGTCCAAATGTAGGTGTCAAGGGAATTTAGGTGCCTACAGAGCAGGATGGCGCCTGTATCTCAGTAGGTCCTAAACCTGAGGTTAAAGTACCTAAGTCTCTTTTGGATCTGGGCCCACACCTCTCTAAAATAAAGAATAGAAATTAGGTTTGATGATTTTTAACATTCTTTTGCAGTCTAGCAAATAACTGTGTAAGACACTGGGAAAATATTTGTTATATCTCCCCCAGTGGTTAAACATAAAAAAAATAACAGTGTTCTAATGCTACCAATTATTCCTTTACTTGTACCTCAAGTGGTATAGATTTGTGCAGTGCATCCAGAGGTCATAGGTAAAGCTAGCTGGGAATTTCTCTCCCCCCCCCCCCATTAGGAACAATTGCTATGAAAAGCAAAATGCTTGGATTTTTCATTTTAAAAAACAATCCTCAACATTAAAAGGATGTTCAGGATGCAGAAATGTGTGAGCCATAGTTAGGAAATGCAAGAATTAAGGCTGTCTGGGCAATTTTAACTTCGCCCCCATGTGCAGTGTGAAACAATGATTTTCGTTTTTCAGGACCCCTTGCTCATTCACTTCACAGAATGGACAGTGAATGAGGCAGAGAACTGTATGAAGAAAAAAGACATTCTCTTGTGTTTCAGGCACTGGAATAGAGACAAGAGTTTTTCCCCTCTTCCACAGACTTTCTCTGGGATGCCAGGCAAGACTAAGATAACTCATAATCACAAGGGGAGATTTAAGATTGCATGAGCAATTTTATTCTGCTATTTCTTAATGTTTTAGTGCTTGCCTTTAAAACCTTAACATTATTTCAGTGTAATTCTTTTGTTTGCAGTTTGCATTATTGTGCTGAGTCACAGGGAGCAAGATGGACTCATTTGCTTAGAAGTAGTGCTTTTTTGTAAAACAAAAACAAAAAAATAGTGCCAGTACTCAGCCAGGAACCTGTGGCTGTCGGCAGCAGCTGGGGTCACATTGCTGTAGAAAAAAAGGTGCCGGTACTCAGTAGCCCTGAGTACCATCACAAAAAAAGCCCTGCTTAGAAGAACTTGCTTAGAGAGGTGAGAACCATGTACCATCAAGTGGAAACTCGTTTTCATTCTCAAAGCCAGGAGAGACATTATGGGAGGGCTCTCACTGCAATGTAGATGTATCCTCAGAAGAACAAGATCATCCCTTGCCATGTTGACCTATCAAAGCAAGCAAGCAGAATTAATGAATTTGTGATAGAAACTTAGTTTAGTATATTTAGTTGGCAGATGAACTAGCTATATTTATATTTCTCATTCCCTTTTAGTTCCTGTCTTAAAAATCATAATTAATATGTTTTATGTAAATCAAACCCATGCCATAAACAAGGTTCTCATAAAAATATAGGCATTTTTCACTAGTGACTGTATTTCACAGTATATTGCTATAAAATGTTAGACAAACATTCTTTGATTGCAGCCAGATTCGGATTGTATTACATAAAGTACAGTATGACTGCAATTTTTCTTGTTTCCTTGGTAACAACTGTAAATGCACTAACTCTTTGAACTACTCCACCCATCCTGCTGCTGATGTCAGATGCAGGAGAGGTATATGTGCAACTCAACTCCACATCTGTCAAGCCAGGCAGATGATCCGTTTGATCACCGATTTTTCAGTCCCACAAAGCCCAGTCATTTGGTGATCAGAAAGCAGTGTTAATTTAGTCAGCTATCATGATACTGGAGGGAAAAAAATCTCCCGCTTACACTTTAGTTTTAATCAATGAAGGAAACAGTGAAATATTTTCCACAACTAGAACTTAAAGAAGAGGTTATTTGCTGGTAACAAAAGAAATCCAGAAACCCCTTTTACTGTTAGTAATTTCCACTTATTGGACATTATTTAATTCCAAATTACTGTATCACAGAATTCTTGAGCCACACGAATGCCAAAAGGGCTCAACATGGATAACGTTAATACAATGTACAGAGAAGAAATGAATGAGGATTTTCCATGTGCTATCTGACAGGAACACTTTAAAACAAGTGACCGATCCTTATTAATTCATCTGGTATTTTAATAAATCAGGATGAACTAATGTGGTATTTATGTCAATGTGATGTGCACCTTCATAGGAATTCCACTCTAAGTTTGCAATTAATTAATGTACCTGTAGCAATTATTGGAGAAGATTATTATCTGACCTTAATATCCATTTACCATGCTGGCAGGCTGCCCATTTACACCTCACCATTAATGAAGATAAACATTTGTATGTAAGCGTGCCCCTTATGGTCATTTTTGTTTACTATGATATTTCATCATTTGCCTCAGTAATTACAAGTCAGCCTACAACTAGAATGTTAGGTTCAGTGGACTGAAATCTACTGTGAGCGACACTGCTGGAAATATACTACTGTACTATATATGTTTACCATGGTAACCTGAGACCAGTAATTCCCATGTTTATTTATGATTTATACATTCAATCTTTTTAAATCAATCTGAACACCCCCCCCCCCCCCGGCTGCCCAATGAAGATTTTAAAGAATTTTCATTTTGGGCAGAAAAAAATGATGAGGAAAAATAATTTTCTGACAAGCTCTAAAATGAGAGAGAGGGAGTGGTCCAACGGTTAAACCATAGTCCTCATAGATGGATCTTCCCGCTTACCTTCCCTCTTCAAGAGGCTTGCCATACAAGTCTGTAACTACACATTAATTTGGTGGATGGTGTCATGAAGGTTGCCAACCTTGCATTTTAGTTCTTATTGACAAAGTTGAGTTTTTTTAATGAAACAGTAAGCATTTTCCTGTCATCAGGAAAAAATACCTTACCGCTGCTGCCCAGGCTCCCTGCCCTCAATCTTCCCCCAACCACTAATTCTTTGGGCAGCTGAAATTTAAAGTCCTCCCCCTCCACCCCACCACCATCAAAAGAAAAATGCCTTTAGAGACAAATTTGTGGACAGGAGACTTGAAAAACTGCAGAGAAATGCAGATACAGAGAGTTTCAAAAGCTTATAAAGGGGCAACAGTCTTTCAGCAGTGGGCCCCACAATCTAATCTCCGTGCGGGTGAGTGAGGGAGAGATTTTTACAGATGTTTCTCTTGTAATTATGGACTGCAGTAAATTTTCCTACTTTTTTACTGACTGCTGTAAATTTACAAGCAGTTGGCAAGTGTGCTGTAATAAGGATTTTGCTGTGCATCCTTCACTAGTGTTGATAAGCACTCACATATTAATAACTGCTGTCATTTATTTGTGTTTTAGTAGTGCCCAATAGTACTATCTCAGAGATCAGGATTCCATTGTGTTTGGCTCTTGGTAAACATTTAAAAACATCAGAGCCTTGAAAGAACTCACTATCTAAAGACCCTAGTCCATAGCATGTATTCATGTAAGTAACTTTGTGCATGTGATTAGCTGTGGAGGAAGCGGTGCTGCTCTGTAAAACTACATGAAAACTGTATGTTGACCTGGTTATTTGTCAGGTTCAATCCACAGGGCTGTTTTGAAACAGATAGGCAGCCAAAACAATAATTCAAGATAAGACTCCCCTCAGCAAATGCATAGGGTCTGTTACATGACAATAGGAGAATCATTGCCCTGAGGAGACTCTCTCAACCTCTCACTGAGCCCTTCCAAACTGATTATGTACATCAGTGCCTAAGGCTATGTCTACACTAGGGAATTAAGGTCGACTTAAAAAAGTCGACTTTAATAAGTCGACTTTAAGTCGACCTTATTAAGTTGACAGAGAGTCCACACTGGACTCCTAAGTCGACTTAAAGGGGGACTTATTAAGTCGACTTAAGAGTCTACACTGGACTCTCTAAGTCGACTTGTTTGGTCCAAGGAGAGCCAGCCCCGCACGAGGTTGGCTCTCCCTGGACCAGCAAGCCCCTGAGCGGTCTAGGGGAGAAGGGAGCGAGGAGCTCCCTTCTGCCTCAGACCACTCGGCTCCCTTCTGCTCGGGACTTTCCACGTCCTGGGCAGAAAGGAACCCTCCTATCCTGGACCACTCGGGTCCCAGGGAGAACTTCCCCGGGACCCAAGTGGTCCGGGCCAGGAGGAAGAGCCAGAGACCCGTGCTCCAGCTGCTCAGCAGCGGGCAGCTGGAGTGGGGATCCCGGCAAGAAGGGACCACGGAGCTTAAGGAAATTCAAAGTCGACATTATAACACCTGTTATAAACTCAACTTTGAGGCTTAAGTCGACTTAAGCATTTGCTTAAGTCAACTTAAGGAAACTGTAGTGTAGAGGCAGGGTAATTAAGTCGACTTAAGCAAGCTTAAGTTGACTTAAGTTACCAGTGTAGACGCAGCTTAAGAGCCCAGGAACTGTGTGTGTGTGTGTGTGTGTGTGTGTGTGTGTGTGTGTGTGTGTGTGTGTGTGTGTGTGAAGAATCTAGCTCAAGGTCTAGAAATTCTGTGTGAGAAGAATCAGAAAGTTTTATTACTGAATTCCTCATTTTTTTCCTTAAACAACGGGGATTCGGAAAGTACTTTATTATTACTTTATTAAACTTCTAATATTAAAAATTCTGTCTCATAAAAAGTGGATCTAACATGCATCAAAGACTTAAATTCCACAGCGATTTAGATGGTAAAAAATGTAAAAGTTTAGATTATACACAAGGTATAACCATGCCCATGTGGCCACCCAGAAAGTTATAGAGAGAGACTTCAGTCCATCCAGGCCTCATCCCCTTATACCCTCCTTCCTGTCTAACAATCCCTGGCTAGTCGGCCTTACTGGTTTCCTAAGAAGTCTCCATTTTTTGATCTCCTCCAGTCTCCATCTGTGATTTTGCAGCACAGCTGTCTGTATCCGTCATGCTCAGTTCCTGGGCATGGGGATTGGTGAGCTCCTTGACATGGGCAGCCATAAAGGTGTTAATGGCTTCAATTTCAGCCTCAGTGAGATTTGACCAAAATTCCCATGACCCCCATCCTAACTCCTACAGTGCCCAGTGGCTGCTTCCTTAGTCTGGGATCTGGGACTTTCCATGGTGGTGCTGGGGAGCAACTGGCTGTGATGCAGGGGTCTGGCCTTTCAGTTTCATGGTTGGTGCTCTCCACCACCCCCGTCCCTGGGGCACCTGGGAGGGTGGGAGAGGGGACTGAAACTTCGCCACCCTAACTGTGCCACAGGGTGCATGTCAATGCCTTTAACAAATTGTCAGACAAGTGTAAATGAGCTTGCAGAGTGCATTATGCGGCACTGATCCTTGCAGGACTGTAGTTTCTGGGGTTGCATCTGGAACTGTGGGAGTCTGATGGAGACCTATCCCATGAGTGGCTAGCTGGAGTGCTCCTCTACTGGGTGAAGGACGGATTACATGCAGGAGGCTGGGCATGAACTGACCTAGGAGTGGGGCTTCACCCAGCAAAGCAGGGTAAGTTGGGGCCCAGGAGTGGAAAATTTGGATGACACATTGGCACACCAGTTCAGATTACAGGACGGGAATGTCACAGAGTGGTTTTGTTATATTGATTTCCAGATCCACTGAGCCTGTCTTTACTGACGCTTAGTCAGTCTGGAAAAATAAATCTGATGGTGGCATCAGTGTAGGCATACCCTGAGAGAGCATGATCTTCAGGTGCTTATGTAACCCGTTTGCCGAGCCATGACGGCAGCAGCAAAGGACCGGGTTCTGTTTCTAGGGGTTCCCAAATAATGTTACACCAACCATTGGCTCGAGCCCCCACCCAGTCTTCTGGGAAATTACACATCACCCCCTGGGCGCCCTAGAAGGGCAATACTTCCCCACTCGCAAGCACCAGTCTGAGTGTAGCACATAAAAGGTTTAATAAAGACTATATAAAGGCAACATCAAAATGCAGCACTGGTTGGGATACAGTGCAAAGATTCCCACAAAACCCAATAGACAGAACTCATTCCACCAGTAAGGGGAGGAGGGGGAGTCAGCCCTCCCCTCCAATTGTCCTCTGCCACCTCAAGGTCTGCTCACACCACCCACTGGCCACTCACACCCGCTGTCCGCAGACACTGTCTGGGTCCGCCGGCTCTGCCGCTGGCCTCTGGTCACACCTGCTGTCCGCTGGCTCCACTACGCCGCCCGCTGGTCACACCTGCTGTCCGCTGGCTCTGCCTGCTGTTCGCTGGCTCCGCCGCACCGCCCGCTGGTCACACCTCATGTCTGCTGGCTCCGCCCGCTGCTCACACCTGCTGTCCACTGGTTCCACCTGCTGTCAGCTCTTGGTGATTTCAGCTTGCTGGAAAGTGTCTGCTTCCCTAGTGACTTCAGCTTGCTGGGAAGTGTCTGCTTCCCTAGTGATTTCAGCTCGCTGGGAAGTGTCTGTTTCCCTGGTGATTCCAGCTCAATCAAAGTAACAATAGAGCCTCTACAAGGAATCTTTAGGTCTATTCTTTAACAATGGGTGGGGAAATAGGTGTTGACTTAAGGCACAGCTCCAGCAGAGCTAGTGCTCACACCCCTCCCCACCTGGTTTTACAATTCTGAAAACTAGGGTTGCTCACTTTTCCAAGTTCTCTATTGCTGATGGTGACGTTTCCATCAGCTGCTTGGTCAATAACAGATATACAATCAAAGAGTAGCATATCATGAAAGAACAATATAATATTTCCTTTCCCCCTTCTGATAAAACACCAGATTTAGAGGATTTGAACCAGTCACACATACCAACTCCCATCATGCCCAGCCTCTGGGTGAAATTATGCTGAGTGTCATGCAAATACCAAGCACAGGTAAATCAGTGACCCCCCTCCCTACTTAGCTGCTAAGCAAGAGAGGCTCTCAGATTCCTAACCTTGCTTACATCCTTACACTTATAAGGATTTTTAAATTTACAATTTGTAGAGTGCATTACCTGTTTCTAGAGAGAATAATTACCAGGATGATCAGGGAATGCAGGACCGATCTTATGAGAGCAGACTGGAAGAGCTTGGGTTGTTTAATCTCATAAAACAAAGGCTGAGAAGGGGTCTGACTGCTGTCTATAAAATTTTTAGGGGGTAAATGCAAGGTAGGGTGAAGAGTTATTTAAACTCAAGGACAATGTTGGCATAAGGACAACTGGGTATAAACTAGCTCTGAAGATATTTAGGCTGGAAACTGAAAGGTTTCTAATCATTAGGTGATCTTCTGAAACAGCCTTACAATAAAACAAACAAGAAGTCTTGTGGCGCTTTTAAAGATTAAAAAAATTTATTTATTGCATGAGCTTTTGTTGGAGGGATCCCACTTTGTTAGACATTTGAAAATGGAAAAACATGCTGTACTGGAAGGAGGGATAAATGTAGTGAAGTGTGATCACAAGATCAGGTCAGATTACTTCAGCAAATCAAACAGGTTGTATTGATTCAAACTGAGTGGAACAACAGAAAGGGAAGATGAGAGAGGTGACAATCACTGTTTTTAATGAGAAAGCCAGGTAATATCTCTATTCCAGCCCAAGTTACTGGTACCAAATTTGCATATGAATTCTAACTCTGAAGTTTCTCTTTGAAGCATTGACCTAGAATAAACCTGTTTAAGGATTGCCACAGATAAGTCCTTCACAGAATGGTTGGGGATTCAAGTGATCTCCTATTATTTTTTGAATGTTGCCATTTCTGATGTCAGTTTTGTGTCCATTTATTCTTTTGAGCAGAGACAATCTCAGGAGCACTGTTGGCAAATGATGGCTTATATCACATATACCATCATGTGCCAACAATGCCTCTCGACCTTATGCATGGGACAAATTGGATTGTGTATGGGCTGATCCTGTGATTACATTTCACTGCATTTATCCTTCCTTCTTATAGCGTATTTTTTTTTCTATTTTCAAGAGTCAGATGAAGTGGAATTTTCTCTCACAAAAACTCATGTGATAAATAAATTTGTTGGTGTTTAAAAGTGCCACAAGACTCCTTGGCTATGTCTACACTTGAAAATTTAGGTCAACTTAGTGAGTCTACACCTAAAGTTTAAGTCGACCGTGGGGGGAACTTACAACGTCGACCTAGAGCTTCCACACTGGATGCCTAGGTCAACTTCTAGGGGCTAAGGGGACCTAGGGCAGGTCCACGGGGGAAGGGGAGCACCCCTTGCCCAGTGCCAGGGGGCTCAGCCTTTGCCCCATTGTACATGGGTACAATGGCACAAAGGGGGACAGGGACCCTGGCAGGTCATATGGGCAGGGTGGGCAGGGCTCTGCCCTGCCCTGTGGTGGGGCATGCCAGGCTCCCCCTGTGTCATCCCCCCCGGAAGGGAGGGCATTGGTGTAGTCCTGGGGGTATCCCTAAGTCGACTTAAGGCTACCCCACGTCTACACTGGCTTAATTTGACTTTAAAAAGTTGAATTAAGCCTTAAATCGAAGAAATTCTAGATTTAATAAAGTCGACTTTATTTTCCTTAAGTCGACTTAAGCAAGCTGTTTAAGTCAATTTAAGAAAACAGTAGTGGAGATGCAGGGTAAATTAAGTCGACTTAAGCAAGCTTAAGTCAACTTAATTTACAAGTGTAGATGCAGCCCTTGTTTGTTTTGCAGAACTAGACTAACACAGCTACCCCTTTGGAACTAGCATCCCAATGGGTGCGTCTACACTTACAAATTAAGTCGATTTAAGCTTGCTTAAATCAACTTAATTTAATCTGCGTCTACACTACATTTTTCTTAAATCGCTTAAGCTGCTGTTTAAGTCGATTTCAGGAAAATTAAAAAAGTCGACTTTATAAAACCTAAAGTTGACTTTACAGGCTAAATAGACTTTATTAAGTTGACTTAGCCAGTGTAGACGCAGATTAGCCCTAAATTGACTTTAAGTCAACTTAAAGGGCTTCAGGGCTCCCCCGCTGCCCTCCCTGCCAGGGTGGCTGGCACAGGCAGACCCTGGTGTGTCCCCCACACAGGGCAGGACAGAGCCCTGCCCACCCTGCTCCTATTCTCTGCCAGTGTCCCTGTCCTGCTCAGTCCCCATTGTACCCGGGTACAATGGGTTAAATGCTGAGCCCCCTGGCACTTGGCAAGGAGTGCCCCCCCCCGCCACCATGGACCAGTCCCAGGTCCACCTAGCCCCTACAAGTTGACCTAGGCATCCAGTGTGGACACTCTAAGTCGATTTGGCAGGGTCCCCTTTAAGTCGACTTAATTTTTGAGTGTTGACATGCTACTTTGTTAAGTCGACTTAGCAAAGTCAACTTATACGGCCAAGTGTAGACATAGCCAATCGGAGTTGTGGGGGCAAACTATTTAATTTAAAGAGGTAGCTGGACAAATTTATGAATGTGATTGTATTATGTGTTGCTTGTGATGGTTGGGTGCAGGGCTCAGCAGTTACTTCACATTTATGTTTATGCTCCTAAAAGCTCCTGCTTCAGACTTTCAAACAACCACCTGCAGGGATCAGGATGGGATTTCCCCCAGTTCCAATGTATTCTGGGTTTTCTCCTTTTTTATGTTTTTGGATTTTGTTTTTATTCTCCTTCCTCTGAAGCATCAGGGATGGCCACAGCTGGAGATGGGAAATGGGCAGGGCAGGGCAGGGCTCTGAGGTGGTATTGAGCATTTTCTCCAGTATTCAGCTGCCTGATTCTTGCTCATACACTCAGGGTCTAACTGATCACCATATGTGGGGTCAGGAAGGAATTTACCTTCAGGTCAGATTGGCAGTGACTTTGTGGGAGAGTATCTGGTTATATCTCACTTAATCATTTTCCTGCCATTGCTGGGGCCTTGGGCACTGGTGCAAGTTGGTCCGTCCCATTCTCTGCTTATGGCATATAACAGTCCAGAATCTGGTGCGCTGTAATGCTTTGGACTACTTTTGGTTGTTGAGTTTAGCAAGTGGTTGTTGGGTCATGTTGGTGCCCTGTGATATACAGGAGGTCAGACTGGGGGTCCTTTCCGGCCTTAAACTCTATGTTTATGTCTACACTTGCAAGTTATGTCGACTTAAGGAGGCTTAAGTTGACTTAACTTAGTCCCTGTCCACACCAGGCTTTCATTAAGAAATTCGTTAAGTCGACTTAATGAAAACTTAGGTTGACTTAATAAGAATCGCTGGTTAGGTCGACCTAACCCTTAAGTTGACTCCTTAGGTTGACCTAAGCACAGTGTGGACACTTAAGTCCACTTTATTAGGTCGACCTAAGGGCAGTTAGGGAGACTTACTAAGTCCCGGTTCAGAGAAACAACTTTGTTAAGTCGACCTAATAAAGTCAACTTTAGGTCGACTTAACAAAGTCAACCTAACTTTTTGTAGTGTAGACATAGAGTATGTATGTTTGTTTTTTAATTACTGAAGTTTGTCCTACAAGTTTATTTTTGTTCCCCTATAGCCTACACAAATTCCACCTCCCTCAGGTGCTGAAGCCCTAAAAGATTCTGTTTCTCAAAGGAGCATGAACCCACACAGTTGTATTGGGGAAATGAAAGAAAGGACCAGCACAGCAGAACCTTGATGTTGCAGTTTCTCTACAAAAACACAGAGGGTTAGTAGCTACATGATATTAATGCATGTGAAACCTGAAGAAATTCTGAGCTTAGCAGGGTATGTCAAGAGCCAATGTATATATCCTAGATTAATTTTGATTTAATTGCTCAGCTCTCATTGTTTAATCTTAGGCACCACCAACACACCACCTCCAGACCCATTATCCATGCCTTGCTGTGGCAGTAGCCCTAATAAAAAGTCACTCATGAGAATTACATAATGCTGTTTGATTATAACACTCCTCCCTCCCCCCCCTCCCCCCCCGACTCCCACTTCCAGATATCTTGTGAGGGAAGTGCATTGGAATTTTTCATTATTCAGCTTATTTCTGACCCATGACACTATTGCTGTTTTCACATAGTCATCTAGATATTTTGATGCCTCACCTCATGGTGGTATTAAAATTCAATAAAATATCATATTAAACAAATCTGTTTGTCTGATCTCTAAGTAAGCCCTAGTCTAATCTAGCTGCCATTTTCGGGTGGCAGTCGACGGGAGATACACAAGGTATGTAAAATACCTTGCATATCTCCCGCTGACTTCTTAAACCCTCATTACACACTAACACCAAGCTGACTGGAAATGGCATCCAGTCAGCATAGTGTTAGTACAGTTAAGGAACTGGTGTTCCAACTCCCGTTCGGTTTTCGATTGAGTGCGTTTACACAGACATGTCAATCGAAAACTGAAGATCGTGCTGACAGCAACAACTTTGCCACCGTCAGTATAGACTTGCCCTAACTCACAGTCTGAAACAATGATCTGCTTTTAGCAAGGGTGTTTGCTAAGTTGTTCCCCGCCCCTCAAAATTCTTATTGGAAAGATGAAAACTGCTGAGTCACTCTCAAGGATACAGAAACAGTTTGAAAAGAAATGAGTACCAGAAAAAAAAGGAAGGAAAAAGCATACAGGGTACAGTCTGACAAAATATAAGCTGAAGCCTTCTTTTGAGCAAGAACACATACTTTCCTGGATATCTTTTAAAAGACTGATCAAAGACAGTTGCGACAAGGCTGTCTGGTCAAAGCTCAAAATTCAAAGCAGGCAAATTTAATTCTCTTACTAAGGTAATATATTCTTTCCTTTAAAAAGGAAAAAAAGAAAGTAAATGTGACAGAATGCTAAAGGCAGCTATCAAGAAAAAAGTGAGCAGTCCCTAAATAGAATCTTGCACTTATCAGGGGAATGTTTAGCTTCCCACCTTTAAGAATTACAAATACTTTCCCTCTTATTTCTAGGAATGCCCTTATTAGCTTCTATTTTGCTTCACTCTTTTTTAGTAACAGATTTTATTTTACCACCTTTCCTTCTTAAAATAAATAATCTGCTTTCAAGACATAACTGCATAATATACAATAGATTCCTAGTTGGTCTATATCCAGCTAAAAATGATTGATTCTAAGATCACCATGGTTCACTTTTATAATAGTATTATTCTTTAAAAATTAGAAAACTTTCTGATTAATTGCCTTGTTTGTCTTGAGAGATTTCTATCAACATGGCAAACTTCTGACTAGCAGTCTAAAGTTATCACAGATGTTGAAACATGCTGACACAGTAATTCATTGCTGAAGACAATCTGAGAAATTACACAGATCTCTGTTATTTTAAATTAGAAGTTGCTATGAAGTTTTTCTTGTCAGTAAACTGATGGTTTTTCTCAAAGAATGAATTGTTCATCAACCCTCTGAAGTTCAGCAGTTCTAGAGGACTTATATTTTTGAGATTCAGCGTTTATGGTTTGCTTAATCTTAGTTCAGACTAACTAGAAGTGAATTTCTTCAGCAGACAAAAACCACTAAAATTGTCCATCTTCTCATCTTCAAACTTCAGGTTTAATTTGGTCTAAAATTTAAAAGGGTGAAAGGTATGATGAATATAATTCCAGGTTTAATTTAACCAAAAACCACAGAAAAAGATTGGTGATGTAGTTTACAGCGATTTTGGCAAAGATCCAAAGGAAAGTCACTTACCCTAGGAAAACTGAGTGTTCTAGGGAGGGTTTTCCCTCTGGATGTTGAATGAAAGTCCTTGATTGATTTATGAAGGATTTACCATCGCTGAAAATTGAGGATCTGCCCCATTGACGACTGAAGGGAATTCTGAAACAGCACTATCCTGAAAATTAAGGGTCAAATCCTCTCAGGCTTGAAGCCACAATAACTTTGGAGGTTACTTTGCATCCTCATTTTAGGAGATGGAGAAGATCAGTAATCAAGTGATGCAGGTTAACTCCCTGAAACAGAGAGGATATGTCTACATTACAAAAACTTAGGTCGACTTTGTTAAGTCGACCTAATAAGGTTGACTTTAAGTTGACCTAAAGTCAACCTTATTAGGTCAACTTAACAAAGTAGTTTCCCTGAACGGGGACTTAGTAAGTCGACCTAACTGCCCTTAGGTCGACCTAATAAAGTGGATTTAAGTGTCCACACTGTGCTTAGGTCAACCTAAGGAGTCAACTTAAGCATTAGGTCGACTTAACCAGCGGTTCTTAGTAAGTCGACCTAAGCTTTCATTAAGTCGACTTAAGGAATTTCTTAAGTTGACTTAATGAAAGCCTGGTGTGGACAGGGACTAAGTTAGGTCGACGTAAGCCTCCTTAAGTTGACCTAACTTGCAAGTGTAGACATAGCCAAAAAGTGTAAGAGCCTGGAGTCCGGATTAACGATTGTCTTAAGAGTGGTATGAAGAGAAAGAAATACCTAGAGATTTTTGGTTTATTCAGGTCAACAGATAACATTCACTGCTGAGCTGCATATCAAGAATGAATGCCAAAATCAATGTAGACATGTCCAGATTGTTAGACTTTTAATGTCAATAACGTAAAGTAACCTACTTTTACCCAACTTCCTCTTTATTCCCCATAGAATGCAAAGTGCATTTTTGGAGGATGATCCTTTCTCCTGGGAACTGTCCAAGATTCAGAGTAATAAAATGTGACAATATTAGAAAATACTGTGGGTTAATGAACTATGACCCACTGAGTCATGGCTTTTCAGAGCAGGTGTTTGTTTGAAAGCCAAGTGTGAGCATTACTTAACTGCGGTACTAACTCTATTGCATTGTCTGGGTCTCTTCTGTGAACAGACGTTATTTTATAGTGTTTTCTTATTAATTGTTCCCATCCAAGGAATGTGCATTCAACTTGATCTTTCTCGTTAATAGAAGTATATCCCCGCCCCCATGTACCAGCAAATTCAGTGTTGGTGAAAGTGATTTATTTACACCCTTGAATTCCTCTCTTTTGCCACAGAAGAGATATAGAACGGACAGAAGAAGCTTCCCCACATCAACCCAACAATAGCCTCAACTCTCATAGCTGGTGGGTTGAACAGTAGTTTAGTGACCATGCCCAGTCAGCTCTTGGCCTTTCTGAGAGTCTGAAAACCATGATACCAACTGGTGGGGGGGGGGGGTTGTTAACTAGAAGATGACTGTTAATTTATTTCTCTTAGGCTACACTAAACAATTAAATAGTTCTAAACTCTTCCCCCCGTCCCCGTCTCCCCCCCACCCCCCGACCTGGGCTGATGAGTAAAGCTCAAATCCAGAGCAGCAGCTGGTTACCGTTCAGTGCAAAGGAACATAGGGTAGAGAAATCTTTCATTGGACTAAAGAGCTCATCTACAAAAGCTAATGCAGCTCCCAAATGCATTTACTTTGCAAGGAAGAAGGACAGTAAAACACGTGTAGCAGTGGATGCTCCAGCCCTGTATTCTGGTGCCTGTGGAACTTGCTCTGCACTGCTTAGGCTTACGCACACTTTGCATGACCAAATGGAAACTTGCTTATTTTATCAAGTGAATTACATCAGCCTAGATGCCAGGGGAGTCTCCACTACCTCAAAGAGAGGAGAAGTATTTGTGCCATTGAGATGTGAGTCTGTTAGGGTGCGTCTACCCTGGCAAATTAGGTCAACTTAAGGAGGCTTAAGTCGACCTAAACAAAACCACATCCACACTTGACTTTCATTAAGTCAACTTAAGCACTTCCTTAAGTCGACTTAATAACTACCACTCTTTAGGTCGATTTAATGCCTAAGTCGATTCGTTAAGTCAACCTAAAACCGGTGTGGATGCCCTAAGTCAACTTAATTCCTTAAGCTGACCTAGGGCCGAGGACAAGGAAGCTGTTGCTCCCTTGTCCCTGGGGGGAGCCATGGCTCCCTTCTCCCCGGGAGCTGCAGCTCCCTTCTTGCCTGGCTCCCGACGAGAAGGGAGTTGTGGCTCCCAGCAAGAAGGGAGCTGCAGCTCTCTGGCAGAAAGGGGACCCCGGCTCCCTTCTCCCCAGAAGCCATGGCTCCCTTCTTGTCAGAGAGCTGGGCAAGAAGGGAGCCATGGCTCCTGGGGACAAGGGGAGTCGTGGCTCCCCAGGACAAGGGAACTGCAGCTCCCCTTGTCACTGGGAGCTGCAGCTCCCTGCTTGTCAGGAAGCCGCAGCTCCCTGCGTAAGGAGGAGCCAGGCTCTCCTTGTCCCCAGGAGCCGCGGCTGTCTGTCGATCTAGCCAGTCAACTTAAAAGTCTAGTGTAGACTCTCTCAGTCAATTTAACAAGGTCTATTCTAAGTCGACTTAAGAGTCTAGTATAGATGCTCTAAGTCGACTTAACAAGGTCGACTTTAAGTCGACTTAAGTCAACCTTGTTAAGTCAACTTAATAGAGTTGACTTAGCTTTGTAAGTGTAGACATAGCTTTAGAGCTCTGTGAAATTTTGCTGTTTTACTTCAGAGGTTCATGCAGACATTTTATATGTCAATCTTGATAAGTGTGAGTTACAGTTTGAGTTTTGGGTTCAACCCAACCACATTCTTAAAGGAAAACTTAGTTGAAACCCCTGTGTTTCATCTGATTTCATATCAAAACCATGCAGTACCACAAACTGTGCCTGATTCCTATGCAGAAACATAAATGGTTCTTTCCAACAAGACATGAAACCAAGTGAGATTCACATGGTTTGTGCTTTCATTTTGAACTTTTACAGCACTCTTCTCCGTATCTCATTACCAGTCCCCTGAGACACCCAGTTCCTAGCCCTTAAATGGAGATTTTTGGCAAATCATGTACCTCAAGGAAAAGTAGATAAATGATGTAGGAGATGAGCTTTCATAAACAATTTACATATGTGCATTTCTCAGAAGTAAGCGGTAAGGAAATAATTTGCAGCAACATGGGGGTGCTTGTATGAATATTGTCTGTAAGCATTATAAACAGCTACAAAGACTAACCTATGTTAAACTGGTCTAAAACATCTGGTGGATTTGCTCTGGCTCCTGCCATGACAGCCTGTGCTTTCTCTTCCAGTGAATTTATCTATTTGGTGGTAACTTAGCCTTCATGTCTTCAAGGCCAGAATTTCAAGGTTATTTTTCAACAGAAAGGGTACATTTTATATGTGATGGGTATTATTTCAGATTGCAGAGACAAACATGTAGACACTCATTACTGTTGTCCTGGCATAGCTACAGATAACATGAATCACCAAAAAAATATGATCACATCTTTTGAAACCGAGATTGCATCTGCAAATGAAGTTATTCTGTGGGAAAGCAGTAGGGGAATATAAATGTATGCCTGATCCAACCAATAGCCCTGCTTTTAGGATAATTTATACAGGAATGATGCCCTTCAAATGTCCTGTGGTATCCCAGAGTGGAAAAGTGTTTAAAAATTTCTAAAATTTTCCTATGTTTTTCAGTCTTAAAAATTTCCTGTTCCACATAGATTAACTGACTAACATTGAGATCCTGTAAAAATGTTATGCCCTGTCTTTGGAAGTGAAATTCTAGGGTTGTAGAAATGACTCTCTCCCTGAACTACCATCCCATCCTTGAGTGTTTTTCTAAGCCTTCCTCCTGATAAGATTAATGCCCATCCAGTCCAGGTGCACATACAATATCATGTGACCAGCTAATACTAAGTAACTTGAATTTTAAATGCTGTTCTGAGGTAGGTCCTCAAACAATAAGAATCAGCCTTGTTACACTGAAGTCAATGAAGCGGTACTGGAAAAGGGATCTAGGGGTTACAGTGAATCATAACTAAATATGAATCAACAGTATAATACTTTTTTCAAAAAAAAAAAAAAGCAAACATCTTTCTGGGACATATTAGAAGGAGTGTTATAAGTAAGACACGAGAAGTAATTCTTCCACTCTACTGTGTGCTGCCTACACCTCAACTGGGGTATTGTGTTTAGTTCTGGGCACCGCATTTCAGAAAAGATGTGATAAAATTGGAGAAATTCCAGAGAAGAGCAACAAAACTTACTAAAGGTCTAGAAAACAAGACCTATGAGAGAAGAGGGGAAAACTGGGTTTGTTTAATCTGGAGAAGAGAAAACTGAAGGAAAACATGATAACAGTTTTCAAGTACACGAAAGGTTATTACAAAAAGAAGGGAGGTAAATTGTTTTTGTTAACCTCTGAAAATAGAACAAAAAGCAATGGGCTTAAATTTCAGCAAGGGCAGTTCAGTTCAAACATTAGGGAAAACTTCCTAACTGTTAGGGTAGGTAGGCATTGGAATAAATTCCTAGGGAGGTTGTGGGATCTCCATTACTGGAGATTTTTAAAAACAACTTAAACAAATAGCTGTCAAAGATTTTCTAGATAGTACCTGGTCCTGCCAGGGTGCAGGGAACTAGTCTAGATGATGTCTCAAGGTCCCTTCCAGTTTACAATTCTAGGATTCTAAGATTTGGCCATTTCTATCTGCTGTATTTAATTCTCAGATCACACTGTTTTAAGTATTAATGACCCTTTGAAAGGATGGATCAGATAACGCTCCTCTCAGTGGCAATGTCTACACTTGGCCAAATAAGTCGATTTAGCATGTCTACACTCAAAAATTAAGTCGACTTAAAGGGGACCCTGCCAAATCGACTTAGAGCGTCCATACTGGATGTCTAAGTCAACTTGTAGGGGCTAGGTGGACCTGGGACTGGTCCATGGCGGTGGGGGGGCACCCCTTGCCAAGTGCCAGGGGGCTCAGCATTTGCCCCATTGTACTTGGGTAAATGGGGTCTGAGCAGCACAGGGACACTGGCAGGGCATAGGAGCAGGGTAGACAGGGCTCTGTCCTGCCCTGTGGGGGAGCATGCCAGGCTCTGCCTGTGCCAGCCACCCTGGCAGGGAGGGCAGTGGGGGAGCTATGGAGCCCTTTAAATCGACTTAAAGTCGACTTAGGGCTAATCTGCATCTACACTGGCTAAGTCGACTTAATAAAGTTGACTTAGCCAGTAAAGTCAACTTTAAAGTAGGTTTTATAAAGTCGACTTTAATTTTCCTGAAGTCGACTTAAGCTGCTAGTTAAGTTGATTTAAGGAAAATTTAGTGTAGACGCAGATTAAATTAAGTCAACTTAAACAAGCTTAAGTCGACTTAATTTGTAAGTGTAGATGCACCCAGTGATTGTTATAGTCTAAATGTAGACTCAGGGCAGGTCTTCGCTGACAGCAGCAAATTCGTCACCATCAGTTCAAACTTCCTGATTGACTGCTTGGGTCTGTGAAGACCCTCTCAGCATATCACGAAGTTAGATCCTGCAACACCATCCCAGCAACAGGGTAGTGCTGGTTCAACAGGAGGCCCCCTTCCTTCAAACCAGTGCAGTGTGTGCATTGGTTAAACTCAGATACAGTCCATATATTCAAGGCTATCTTTACAGGGACTATGACCAGAGTCCTAGGGTCTGATTCTCTGCTGAGTTTTATCTGATACTGTTATTTAAACCTGTGCAAAGTAGGTATAAAATGTTAAGAAACCAGAAAGGCTGTATTTTACACCCACTATGTATTCACCTTGCATAGTTATACATTCTTTATACTATGCAAAGCAGCAGAAAATCTTGTACTATTTTTAAATGAATGGTTAGTTCTGAAGCATAACATGATAGTCCCTGGAAAAAGTACTTGTTCACTAAACCACCACAAATTGCCTCCATTACTGTGTATGTTTTAAACTGTGGAATAACACGGTATATGACCACAAAGAGTTGCTGATGAAAGATTTCTTGAAGGGACTGTTATATTTAGAATCCCTGCTGTCTCACAGCTCATTTTGAGTCTTGGGTTTCACTATCTGCAGTGCCATCAGGATGGTAAGACTAGCAATGGATGTTTCCAGAATTTGTGAGGAGGAGAATTTTTGAACTCTCTCCTTTCTAACTTGCAGGCCTATCATCCCTGCACCCTTTCTTGAATGTTTTTTGGTTTATTATTTCATACTGCTAAATCAGCAACACTGACCCAAGCATAAGGTTTTCTCCTCATGACAGCTTGTCAGTTGTTTTAAGGCAATGCAGACCTTCATTTTGAACAGTACACCCAGGAGAAAACACATTAACATCCATTCCCTGATCTATGCCACCAGTGCCAGATTTAGGCACAAACCAAGCAAGCCATGGCTTAGGGTCTCACATTATGAGGGCTTCTAAATGTATTGGAGATAGATAGATAGATAGATAGATAGATAGATAGATAGATAGATAGA